>CAJQZJ010001694.1:16701387-16712766 GCA_907164525.1 Lophiomys imhausi | reverse complement strand
AGGAAGGAAAGGAAGGAAAGGAAGGAAAGGAAGGAAGGAAGGAAGGAGGGAAGGAAAGGAAGGAAGGAAGGGAAGGAAGGAAAGGAAAGAAGGAAGGAAGGAAGGGAAGGAAGGAAAGGAAGGAAGGAAGGAAGGAAGAAAGAAAGGAAAGAAAGAAAGGAAAGAAAGTAGCCTTGAGAATTGCCAGAGGAAGCATAGAGTCATAGGTGCGGTCTACAGAGCAGTCCCTAGTGCTCACTGCTGTCTGGATTCATGCTTTCTCAACACAGCCTATGAGGATTTTCATTACTCATTTTACTGTGTGCATTATAATTTAACAACATCCTGAAGTACTTTTATATTTTTAACTAGTTCTTTACAAATTGTGTGCAGTAGTTGACTTCTTGATTATTTCTGAAAGTTTCTGGAAATAGAACCATGAACGTGTTTTGTTTGTTTGTTTTTTTAATGTGAGGTTAAAAAAAATTTCACAGTAATACCAGAGTTCAACCTTTGTTATGGTGAGGATGGACCCTCAGGCCCCACACATACTAGGCCAGTGTTCAACCCATCAGCAACACTGCCAGCCCCACCCATAAGCAAAGCATTTAAAAAGTCTAAAAGAAGCAGCAAAGAGATGATGTGAAATTATGCTAGGTCTACAGGAAGTGCCCATATGAGAAAATTTAAAGACATTTTAACACATAAAATTTACAAAAATGTAATAAAATCTTAACTTTTAATATTAAAAATTAATTTAGTAAAATTCTACACAATCCATCTTATTTTTGGAATTATTATTTTAACTGTGCACATATGTAATATAATGTGATAATTATGTGTTTACAATGTGGAATAGTCAATTTGTGGTACTCAACAATTCCATGTTCTCAAACACTCTTTTGAAAAAGACTATCTATTTTCATTTTATATGTACTAGTGTTTTGCCTGTATATGTGTGTGTGTGTCTCCTACCTGAAGAAATCAGAAGGGTGTCAGGTTCCCTGGAGTTGATTGTGTGCTGCCATATGTGTGCTGGGAACTAAACCCAGGTCCTTTGTAAGGTCAAAGTGCCTTTAAAAACTGAGCTATCTCCTAAAATCACTGAATCTTATCTTTAGGTCCTACTTTAAAAATCTGTACTCCACCAAATTTGAAAACCTAAGCGAAATGGACACTTCTCTTGATAGATTCCAGCTACTAAAAAGTTAAATCAAGATCAGGTTAGCAGATTAAAAGTCCGATAACCCCAAAGGAAATAGAAACAGTCATTAAAAATCTCCCAACCAAAAAAAGCCCAGGGCCAGATGGTTTCAACATAGAATTCTACCAGACCTTCAAAGAAAAGCTAATACCAAAACTCTTCAAACTCTTCCACAAAATTGAAAGGGAAGGAACACTGCCAAACTCATTCTATGAGGCCACAGTCACCTTGATTCCTAAAGCACACAAAGACCCAACAAAGAAAGAGAACTTCAGAACAATCTCCCTCATGAACATAGACACAAAAATACTTAATAACATACTTAGAAACTGAATCCAAAAACACATCAAAAGAATCATACACCATGGTCAAGTAGGCTTTATCCCAGGAATGCAGGGATGGTTCAACATATGAAAATACATCAATGTATTTCACCATATAAACAAGCTGAAAGAAAAAAAAAACACACATGATCATCTCACTAGATGCTGAAAAGGCATTTGACAAAATCCAACACCACTTCATGCAAAAATTCCTGGAGGGAAAGGGCATACAAGGATCATGTCTAGAAATAAAGGTGATATACAGCAAGCCAGTAGCCAACATCAAATTAAATGGAGAGAAACTTAAAGCATTTATTTCCTCTGACCTCACGGACAAGGCAAGGATGCCCACTTTCGCCATATCTCTTCAACATAATACTTGAAGTTCTTCCTAGAGAAATAAGGAGATCAAGGGGATAAAAACTGGAAATGACGAAGTCAAATTATCCCTATTTGCAGACGATATGATAGTATACATAATCGACCCCCAAAATTACAACAGAGAATTCCTACAACTGATAAATATCTTCACCAAGGTGGCTGGATAAAAAATTAATTCAAAAAATCAGAAGTCCTTCTTCATACAAGAGATAATTGGGCTGAGAAAGAAATTAGGAAAACAACACCCTTCACAATAGCCACAAACAATTCAAAATACCAGGGGGTAACTCTATACAAACAAGTGAAAGACCTGGATAACAAGAACTTCAAGTTCTTGAAGAAATAAATTGAAGAGGACAGCAGAAGATGGAAAGATCTCTCATGCTCATGGATAGGAAGGATCAACATAATAAAAATGAACATCCTACCAAAAGCAATATAAAGATTCAATGCAGTTCCTATCAATATACCAACACAATTTTTTATACACCTGGAAAAAACAGTTCTCAACTTCATATGGAATAACAAAAAACCCAGAGGGCTAAATCAATCCTGTACAATAAAAATGGAGATATCACCATCCCAGATTTCAAGCTGTACTACAGAGCAATAGTAATAAAAACAGCATGGTAATGGTATAGAAACAGACCAGTGGATCAATGGAATCGAATTGAAGACCCAGAAATGAAGCCACACACCTATGGTCACTTAATGTTTGACAAAAAAGCCAAAACTGTACAATAGAAAAAGTACAGCATCTTCAACAAATGGTGCTGGTGTAATTGGATATCAACATATAAAAGAATGAAATTAGAGCCATACTTATCACCTTGCACAAAACTTAAGACCAAGTGGATCAAAGACCTTAACATAAAGCTCAACACACTAAATCTAATAGAAGAGAAAGTGGGGAAAAGTCTGGAATACATTGGCACAGGTGAGAACTTCTTGAGCAGAGGACCAGTAGCTCAGGTTCTAAGACCAACAATCAATAAATTGGACCTCATGAAACTGAAAAGGTTCTGTAAGGCAAAGGACACAGCCATTCTAACAAAACAGCAATTTATAGATTGGGAAAAGATCTTTACCAACCCAACTTCCAACAGAGGGCTAATATCCATAATTTATAAAGAACTCAAGTAATTAAACACCAAGAATCTAAATAATCCAATCAAAAAGTGGGAAACAGAGCTGAACTGAGAATTCACAAAGGATGAATCACTAATGTCAGTGAGACATTTGAAGAAATCCTCAACATCCTTAATCATCAGAGAAATGCAACTCAAGACAACTCTGAGATTCCATCTCACACCTGTCAGAATGGCTAAGATCAAAAACTGAAATGACAGCACATGCTGGCAAGGTTGTGAAAAAAAGGGAACACTCCTCTATTGCTGGTGAGAGTGCAAACTTGTACAACCACTATGGAAATCAGTCTGGCAATATCTTAGAAAACTTGGAATAGCCCTACCTCAAGACCGAGCCATACCACTTCTGGGTATCCACCCAAAGGATACCTCACTAAACCACAAGGACACAACCTTATCTATGTTCATAGCAGCCATATTTGTAATAGCTAGAAACTGGAAACAACCCAGATGTCCCTCAACAGACGAATGGAAAAAAAGTATGGTATATTTACACAATGGAATTCTATTCAGCTATCAGAAACAAAGAAATCATGCAATTCTCAGCCAAATAGATGAGCTAGAAAAGCTCATCCTGAGTGAGCTAACCCATACTCAGAAGGATGCACATAGCATCTATTCACTTATAATCAGATTTTAGCCATATAGTACAGGATAACTATCCTACACCCAACACACCAAAAGGATCAGGAACATAGACTTTGTTACCTATTACTGGAACAATTTGCCCTAGGGGCGCTATCATGTAGGATCCCCAATGCAAGAGGAAGCTCTTATCCTTTATATGACTGTTGAACTGAGAGGGGTTGATATGTAGGGACACTACACATGTGTGTAATGGGATGGGTGGGAGAGGGAGGAGAGGGTGGCAGGGTGGAACCAGGAGGGGAGAAAAGAGGGCACTGTGATGCAGATGTAACTTGAAGTAATAAATAGACATAAATAAAAAACACTGAGACCCTCCTAAAATATTCTTGGTCCACACCTGCACACTGCTACATTGGGGAACGAACCCCCAACATGAGGGTAGGGCAAACCAGACAAAGATCAGAGCAAGAGATATACAAACTAGCGAGGTCATAAAACTATCATTTCCAACTTGTAATATACTTTCATACTTAAAATAAAAGAGCAAATGACCACAATAGAAGTACAACTGATAAGGCCATTCAATTATTGGACTTTGCATAAAATCTAATGCACAAAACTAGCTGCATATTTATAGTTACATAATAAAATTAGAAAATACAAGGAAAACACCTTTTATGAAAAAGAGTATAAATAATTAGGCATATAATCAATATATTAGCGGGTATTATATTTAAAATATTTTAGGGCTGGGGATATAATTCATTGATAAATTGCTCATCTAGAATGCCACACACATTGCTTAGATTCTTCAATGCCGACAAATACAAACTTTAGGTTCAGATTCCATGTCTGGCTGTTCATGCCTTCTAGATCAAGCAAGGGTAAAATAAATGTCCATGTGTCTGATAAATATCATGAGGTATTTGACTAAAAACACTAAATAGTAACTTATTCTAGGTAAGGATTATAGTTAAAATATGCATTTCATTTTATACCATTTGGTATAAAACAGACTCCTACCCATTCCTTTATCATTTAAAAACTATTACAACATATTGATTATACAGAATAAGAAGTGCATTTTTATATATGCACATAATTAACATTATGGCTAAAGTACTTGTCTTACTCTGTTTTCCATTGCTGTAACAGAATAACTGAGTCTGCGCTATTTATTAAGAAAAAAAGCTTAACTGACTTATGGTTCTGGAGGCTTAAAAGTTCAAGATCAGAGGCATGTATCTGGAGCGAGCATCCTGATTCATCCAACTTACAGCGAAAAGAAAACTGAGAAGGGCTGTGATGGTCTCAGTGAGAAACATCCCGTAGGCTCATGTATTTGAACATTATACCTCGGTTTGGAATGCTTTTTGTGGAAGGTATTGTAGAACCTTTAGTATATATAGTTTTCTAGAAAGTATATCACAGGAAGAGGGCTGTGAGGGTTATAGTGTCATCCAACTTCTTCTTTCTCTTTGGTTCCTGTGTGTGGATAAAACATAATGTCTCTGCTTTCTGCTCTGACTGCCATTTCTTCCCAGTCATTATGAACTCATGGTCTACAGCCATACATACACCAAACTTACCTTCCTTAAGTTGATTTTGGTCATTCTAATTCAGCAGAAAAGTAACTAGTACAGAGGGTGTGGAAGGGAAAAGTAGGCAAAATGTTCAGAAGAGCTAATCATTAATTCCTTGTGAGGGTTCTGCCTTATAATCCAGTATCCCAGTATCAGCTACTAGGTTTCTTTCTTTCTTTGCTTCTTTCTCTCTTTCTTCCTTTCTTTTCTTTTTGATTTTTGTTTTTTGTTTTTTTTCTTTGTAGTCGTGGCTGTCTTCAAACTGGATCTGTAGACTAGGCTGGTGTGGAACTCACAGAGATCTGCCTGCCTGTGCCTCCTGAGTGCTGAGATTAAAGGTGTATGCCACCACACCTAACTGCTGATCAGAGTTCAATCTGAATAACCACTGGACTTTTGTTATAATAAAAACCAATTAAAGAAAAGCAAGAATTATTCATCTGTGTTACACTTAAATGCAATGAAAATAATTAGTGATAGTACATTTTGCTAATAGGTTGAGGGAACTTAGGGAGTGACAGAAAAACTAAAAAAAAAGTATTATTAATTTATTTTATTAATTATTAATAATATTGTTAATTATAATAAAATTAATAATTACAGAAATGTAGACATATTTGATTACATTTGTGTTTGGAGTTTGAGATGGGACAATAAAGTATGAAATCTTTTAATATATGTGGAATAGGTATAGATATGTACTAAGCTGAAAAAGGATAGCATTTAAACAAAGTACTCAAACAGGTTTTCATGACTGTTGACATCTAGGTAATATCTATGTTGTAAAATTTTAAGTCCAAGAAAAAAATCTATTGAAAAATGATAGCATCAGTTATGAATATTTGATTGTAATTTTGTATTTATTGCTAAGAACCTCATAAACGTGATAGTTATCCAATGCAGACTAATGCCTCTGCTCATGGTTTTCCAGCAGAACTTGATGGTATGGCCATATTGCTGAAGACATCACACACTCTGGTCTCAGAACTTGGAGAAATCAAGCTGGAATTGACCTAGACGTTTTTCTCTCTGGTAGCCAGCTTTCATAACAATGGAGGATGCTATGCAGCTGCTGAAGGAAAAAGTGAATGACAGTGTTATCCAGCTGTGAGCACTGGGAGTTGTAAGAATGATTGGCATATGCATACAATAGTGGCATGAATGTTATGGAGACAAGAAACTTTAAAAAAAATTATATTTAAGACAGTTTACTATTTTTCCTTCCACTGTTATGTGTTGCCATGTTTTATTTTAGCTCCCACTGATTGGCAGCTTAGTGCTTTTATTTTTTTGGTTACTTAAAATGATGTTACAGAGAGGAAAATTAACCCAAGTACTGTAAATCTGACCCAGATACTTGTGTCTAGGGAGCTCTTGGGTCTTAAGGATAAGTGTACTACTTCTATTTTGCAAAAGAGACTTAATATCTATCTCCACACTCAGATTAGTGTATCAATCAGTCCTCATCAGAGAGGCATCATTGTGCAGTGGGTTGTAGCTAATGTCTAGGCTCACAACTGGTCAGATTTCAGAGAACAAATATACAGAAAATACAGACTACTTAACCCTAAATGAAACAAAAATATTACACTGCTTTCCTGTAAGGCTTGGGAATGTTAGCAAAGGGAGCAGAAAAATGGAAAGAGTCAGCGTTCAAGTGGGCTGGAACAAAAACTGTCTTTGTGTCAATGATAGGACCACTGCACTAATGAACTCATAGCAGGTATGGTTTCCTGCATAAGACTTGTATACAATCAAGCCCACTAGCACTCCATAATGGAGCAGGCAAGGCACACAAGTGACCAGACCAAGCTGAAGGGCTGTTTAGAGTTGATGACTGCGAGGGGAGGAACAGTCAGTTTTCTTTACAGATATGGTCTCTGCTATGCTGAGCATGTTCCATTGAGTGTCTATACACTTCTGAGGATATGTACATCATTATTTGGACTCAGTGAGTTGTAGAGAATAATAAAAGAAAGAATACAAAAAATTGGGAGGAATATAGAGGAGATTGGAATGAGTTAAGGCATGGAAGTGGGGTGTAAGACAAAAACACATTGTAGGTATGCATGAAATTCTCAAAGAATAAATACAGCAATTATTATCTGCCACTTTTAAAAAATATTTTTAAGGATTTATTTTGTTTCCACTCCAACATCATATATTGTACTTTAGTGGTTCATCCATGACTCTTGGATAAGTTTATTTCGCTTATACATCTGTTTCTCACACTGAATTCACCTCCAACCCAAGTCATGGCCACCCACACCCAAATTTATCTTCATTCTCACACTCCTGGATGTGTAATGTCTATCAGTTTTGATCATAAGGGAACCATTCTGCTTCCTCATCTTCCCCTTCCATGTTGTGATATTGTGTCTAATTCCTTTCATAAAGGGCTCTTCACCTTCCTTTGCAGAATGCACTTTCAGAGCACTCAACTCATGACATGGGCAGTTCGGTAGCACATGGTATCTGGTCTTCATATAATAAGTAGAATCCCTGGAATCTAGTTCAATGCCTGTGGATTTAGCAGATTCAGTAAATATTATTTAAAAAATAAAGCATAACATTTCCAGAATATCAGATTTTGGGTAAAGTCAGCTTTGTTAACAGAGCAAACCACCACAGAACCAGATTTTTTAAATGTAGAAATATATTCCATTTTGTGTGAGTATTTCTAGTTTATTATTAGAGGGATTTTTTAAATAGACAGGCAGTTGGTGTAATTTACCTATATTTTCCAAGCCTCAATTCCACAATTACTGAATTAATTATCTGCTCATAACTGAAGTTTAATCGTATGTCTGCGTTGCTCATGAAGTTGATCTGTTCACATAGGATTTGCTGTTTCTGTTAGATATTAGACCTCTATCAAAATAACCCAGTCTTTAAAAAAGCATCCTATTTAAGTATTCAATTAACTATTGCTTGTAAGGTTTATTGAAGGAGCTGAGACAAAGAGATATAACTTTAGAGGCTTCAAGCACAAGGCCCAGAAGATGAGAAAAGGAAAGAATTATTGCCTTCAGAAAGACTCTAGTGAGGAGAGAGAGGAATGACTTCATCAAACAAGGAAGTCTGGGAAGAAAGCTTTGCTCCAAACAACAGGATTTTGCTTCAGGAGAAGATTGTTCCAAGGAAAGCGAGAATGATTGTTAGAAAAATTAAAAAAAAAAAGTGATCTTGTGGCTCTTAGAAAAATTGTAAGGAGAAAAGAAATATTAACCTGATTTTACTAGAGACAAAAGGAATAAAAGTAATCTGCTGTGCGTCATGGAAAAAGAAACAATGGTTTCTTGTCCTTAAATTTCTGTCTTAGTTACTTTTCTACTGCCATGATAATACCATGACCCAGTCAATTTATAAAAGAAAGCATTTAAATTGGAGCTTATGGTTCCAGAGGACTAGTTGCTGTGACCATCATCTGGGGGGGGGGGGGGGGTTGCATATCAACAGACAGGCATGGTACTGGAGCAGTAGCTGAGCGCTTATATCTGATCCACAAACAAGAGGCTGAGGGATAGGAAGCTAACTGGGAATGGCATTAGCTTTTGAAACCTCAGCCTCCTTCCCCTTCCTCCTCCAACTCCTTAGTGACTGACCTCCTCCAGCAATGCCCCACACCCCTTATGGCTTTCCAATGGTTTCATCAACTTCAGAATAGGCCTTCAAATAAATGAGTTCATGGTGGCGATTCTTATTCAAACCACAATACTTTTTGATCTAATATCTTCTATTTTATAGGATTTTATCATTTATATTGGTTGGTGTGGTTTCCTTCTATAAGCATTTTATTTTCTCTGCATTATTTTAATTTTCTAGAAACATTTATGGATTTCTGTTATGGAGTACACAGTAAGCAAGTAGCAGGATTTGAAGAGGGTTAGTATACAGTCTCTTCACATGCATCTGGCAAGTTGAATTTTTCAGACAACTCATGGTGGTAGCATGAGCATGGAGTATTTAAAAGGCAAGGCTTTGGAAAAAGACAGGAATGGTCATTTTGATCGTATACCGTGTCATCCATAAGGTACAGATAAACAAAAGTCTGACCTTCAATTCCTTTGCCTGTAAAATGTATCATGAGTGGCTGAGAAGACAGGATACTTGATATGTACATATCTAATGCCAAATAGTGCTCAATGTTTGCACATTCTTGAAAGTGGTAGCAACTATGACTAATTCTACTTTACAGCTTTGACAATAGCACTAGAAAAAATGATTCTATCTGTCATCTATCTATCCATCTATCATCTATCTATCTATCTATCTATCTATCTATCTATCTATCTATCTATCATCTATCTGATCTATCACTTTGGTCTTAAATATGAATTCAATTTCTTTTGTGAAAGAAGGCAAATGTATTCCTAGCTGAATGCATGGAAAATAATTTGAGAAATATCATTCACTAAAGTGATTGGTAGACAATATTGTTAGAAAGATGCAGCTCTCAGCAACTTTCCCACTCCAGTCTCTCCCAGGAGTTAACCTAAATTGAGGGGATCAAAATATTCTACTGCCTTTCTAGCTCCAGTAGGCTCCAGGCATAGGGAAACTCTAGAAAACATATGAAGAAGCCGAATAAATAGTATATCATTTAGTTCCTTGGTTCTTTCCATAAAAAGTAGTCACAGGCTGGCTATATATTTTGAAAAGTGCCACATTGCTCTTGACCATGTTACCTTTCAGTCTGCTTCTCTCTAGGTTCTAATGGCCATTCCTCTCATCTTGCTTTACACACGTGCATAGCAACAAGTCTGCTTCTAAGAGTCCCACAATCTTGTGATGTCTCTTTACAGTTTTCCCATGTCCTGTGTACATCACCATAGTTTATTTTCTTTGGGAATTAACTCTTGCAAAGTTTTTCTAGTTCAAGTATACATTCTATATTTTTTTGGAACTTCATTGATATAAGTATTGATTGCTATATTAAGAACTTTAGTCATTGCTAATTTATTTCTCACCAAATAAATATTCATTGACTACTAACACTTTTGTTAAATGCTCTCTGATCTTGTGGACAGTCTTTTGTGTGATAAGTACAAATAAGTAACAAGTAAGGTATAGTATAAGAGATATTAAAGAAACTGAAAGTCTTTAAAACTACATACCGAAGACACCTAGCCTGAACACTGTTGAGTGATGTGTTAGTTATGGTTTGTATTGCTGTGAAGAGACACCATGACAACAGCAAATCTTATAAAGGAAAACATTTAATTGGGGCTAGCTTACAGTTCAGATGGTTAGTTCATTATTGTCATGGTAGGAAGCATGGGAGCACGCAGACAAACATGGAGCTGGAAGGTAGCTGAGAGGTCTACATCTAGATCCACAGGCACAAGGAAGTGATAGTGGCACACTTCTAACAACAAAGCCTTACCTACTCCAACAAGGTCATATCTCCTAATGCCACTTCTATGGACTTATGGAGGCCATTTTTATTCATACGACCACATTCCACTCCCAGGCCTTCATAGGCTTATAGCTATACCATAATACAAAACACATTTAGCCCAACTCCTAAAATTCCCATAATCTATAAGAGTCTCAAATTTGTTTAAAAGTCCAAAGTTCAAAGTCTCTTCTGTGACTTGTGCAATATTTTAACATCCCCTGTAATATCAAAATGAAAAAGCATATCACTTACTTCCCATATATAATGGCACAGGATATACATTACCATTCCAAAAGGGGAGGAAGGGAGTATAGTGAAGAAATGCTAGACTGAAGCAAGACCTAAAACTAGCTAGGCAAATTCCAAACTCTGCATCTTTGGGTCTGATGTCAAAATGCTCTTTAGATCTCCAACTCCTTTTAGTTTTGTTGACTGCAACACACTTCTTTCTCTTGGGCTGGGTTCACTTCATGTTAGCAGCTTTCCTGGGCAGGTATCCCATGACTTTGCCATATCCAATATTTTGCGATCTTCAATTATGGCTTCACCTTCTCAGCTTCACACAATGGCCTCTCTAGGCCTCCATGAAGGGACACCCCTGATACATGCCTGGCCTTAGTGACTCTCCTTAATCATAGAAGATGATTCCATAATCTCTTTCTTCTATTCTTGACTCTAAAGGCAGAACCACATGTCTGAAACTACCACATTATGCTGCTTGCTGAGCTTGAACATGCTTCTCTGGTTCAGTTACATCTTCACCAGCTTTCTG
>CAJQZJ010001694.1:16682434-16698260 GCA_907164525.1 Lophiomys imhausi | reverse complement strand
CACACACACACACACACACACACACACACACACGCACACACACACACGCATGCACGCACAAACACACTATAGCTTACTGAGTCCATTTAGTGCTGCTCTTATCTTTATGTGTTTAGGGCTGACTAATATTGATTGGCAAATCAATGAGGGGGCTCATCCTGTAGAACACTAATTCTCCCTCTTTCAGTGCATTATATATATCCTAACTACTAATCATAACAGCAGAAGAATGGAAGTATTCTTATTTCCAGTTGAGCAAACAGAGACTTTTACATGATAAGAATTAGTCCAAGGTGTCATGACTCGTCATTGTCATTGCCAGATTTAATCTCTGGACTTGGGGAAGGTTGAAAAACAAAGCTCATCTGTTCCTAGATCTGCCTTTGTACCCTGTCATCACACACATTCATAATGGATGCTGTGATGCGTCACTCAGATTCTTTTCCAGGACTGAAGCACATGTTCTCTCAGGAGTTGGGATTGGTGATCACTGAAACTAATCTTCAGCTGAAGGAAGTATTCTCACTAGGTTATGACTCTTCCCAGAACATTCCAGATTTTCTGACTGCTTTACTTGGTATTACAAAGGACAGACCTCTTTTTCTGTTGTTAGAGCACCCTGAATAGCACCCCCCCCCACTATGTTACAAGTCAACTCTCCTCACTACTTATCCCTGCTCTCTTCTCTTCACATTAACCTCTGTCTGACCCATGGTTACCTAATGATTTCCCTTCCAAAAATTTCTGCTCTACTTCAAAGTCTGCTTCTAGAGGGGCTACTTGAACCTATGTGTTATAATCTGAACGGTTGTCAGAAAAGGACAAGTTCCCTGGTACTTGTAAACTCTCATGCAGTTTACTATCATTCCTTTAAAGAAATTTGACAGCCTCTATTAATACTAAATCTTGACACACAATGTGTGAGTACTGTCTTTGTTGCTGTCTTATTTTCAATTCTAAATAAAATAAATTCTTGATTGGAACAGCATAGAATGGACTTTACTGTCATCAGTAAAACAATACCCTTCGATTGACATAAACTGTATGAGTGTTACCCACTTCTTGCTACCACCAGAGCATAGAACAGCAGTTGTTTCTACTCCAATAAATATAATAGACTGAAAAGAATTTTTTTTTGAGACAGGGTTTCTCTGTGTATTTTTGGCTTTCCTGGAGTCACTTTGCAGACCAGGCTAGCCTTGAATTCACAGAGAGTTACCTGCCTCTGCCTCCTGAGTGCTGGGATTAAAGGCGAGCGCCACCATACCTGGTGTGAAAAAGTATTTTTTAAATTTATGACATAGTTTTTTTTATTTTACTTATTTATGTTTGTGTATGTTGTGTCCATGTGTGAATACACACATGTACATACAAGCATGTTCAAGCTAGAGGAAAACATCATCATCAGTCCCTCTCCACATTAGTTTTGAGACAGGATTCTTTCACTGAATTTAGAGTTCACAGATTAAGCTAGGGTGGCTTGCCATTGAGCTCCAAGGATCTGCTTGAAGCCCACCAACACATCGTACTGAAATTGCAGATTCAAGGTATCATATCTAATATGTTGGTACTGGGCATTTGCAATGAATCACTGAGGATGGTAAGACCTTTACTGACAAAGCCATATATCCAGCCCTGTAAGGAACCAGAGGGGATAAGAACTGTACAAGAAGACCAACAGAGTCAGGTAACCTAGGCCCCTGGGGACTTACAAAGACTGAAGCATAGAGCAAAAAGGCATGTATGGACTGGACCTAGGCTGCCTACACATATATAGCTGATAATCACCTTGATCTTCACATGGATCCCCTAGCAAGTAGAGTAGGAAGCATCTCTGACATGGACTCTGCTGCTTGTTTGTGGATCACTTTACCCAAGCAAGGCTGCCTTGTCTGGCCTCAGTGTTAGAGGATGCTTTTTTGTTTTTGTTTTTTTTTTCTTTATTTTTTATTTCCTCACATTACATCTCAATTGCAATCCCCTCCCTACTCCCCCTTCCCGTCCCACCCTCCCACCCTCTTCTGCCTCAACCCACCCATCCCCTTCCTTTTTTTTTTTAAGTTTAAGGTATATCTGATGCTTTTAGTCTTGACGCAACTTGAAAATCTGGGGTGGATTGATGGGGAAGGGTGGGGGGACTGGAAGAAGCTGGGAGAGTGGGGCTGGGTGGAGAGGAGGGAGGGAACTGCAAATGGGATGTAAAATGAATAAAAATAAATAAATAAATGAAAAATAAATATTTTGATATATACATTCTGTTTTTCCATAACCAAACTGTAAGAAACATGGTGTGATGGATATTACTGGCTGTCAACTTGACTAGATCTGAAACTAAAACCCAAAAATGTATGGCATACCTGTAAAGTACTTTTTGCTTGGTTTGAAGTGGGTGCATCCAGTTTATTCCAGATCTTTGAGCTAGAAAGACACACATGGTTGATCTGGAGAAATAAACACCTTTAGTCTGTGCCACATCTTCTGCTGGAAGCCTGAATCAGGATGCAGAAGATGTAAGCTTTTGTACTTTTCCTGTTGGATTTCACTTTGTTTGCAAGTCCATTCTTTCACTGGTGTTAGATCATATTTTTTTGGGGATTCCATTATTTACTGAAGACCAACTGAGATATCTAGCCTTGTTGACTTAAAACTTCCAGATTCTTGGACTTTCTATTCACAGCCAGCCAATTCAGGTTAGTTGTACCATAATCTATAAGTAATTCTATTAAATCTGCTATCTATCTATCTATCTATCTATCTATCTATCTATCTATCTATCTTCATCATCATCATCATCATCATCATCTATCTATCTCTACTTATGTATAGGCACATGTAGATATAGATAAACACACTGAGAGACAGAGAGAGAGAGACATTAAGAGATTCATTTTGTAGTTCTGATAATCTAGAGAACCTTCACTAATAGAGATGGTATTACATTTACAGATGAGAAAACAAGATTACAGGCCAAGTGGCATGTTTAATGTAGAGCACAGCTGTATATGTAGCCTGACTCTGATTCCTTGTCCTCTGCTTTTTCTACTCCATTGAATACTGTGGGCATTAAACTCAAACAATATTTGTGATCATAGTTTCTCAAGAAATACAGGTATGATTCCATTTCAAATAATTTGAGACCCCCCAGTCATCACTTGTGAATTCAACTTTCTTTAAATTCAACTTGTTCATCCCTTTTAAATGTCAGAGCCTGACCAGGTAGAGAATCATCCTATTAGAAAGTTTTTCATGGACTTCAATCCTGCCATGCATGTGTACACACAGTTACTGCATTAGCTCAAGTTGGAATCACACTAAAAACAGAGAAGCCAATGTCTAGTTCCCAGTAACCATATAGATGACTTCCTACTAATACAATGTAGCTGGTGATCATTAAGGCACCAGGACTTAGAAATGAATACAAAGAAGAAATGTGTAATAAGATATTGCTTCCTTACTTTGTTAGGAAATCATGAACCCTTTGCCTGGACACAAATTTATCTTGGGAAAAGGTGGGAGAAGAAAACAGCCTTATATAAATAGGAAGTCACAATTCTAGAGAATTAGAATATAGTGAAGTCCGATGCACAAGTGGGCAAGAGAAAAAGTGACTATGTCTCTGCAATTCTTACCTTGTTTTTTTCTCCATTTAGTAATATGCAGAAGAAAAAAAAAACTCTACTTCTTACTGCTTTCTTTCTTTTTCCCCACTTAACTCAGAGTTTCTGATATCTCCCAGCTAGTAAGTTGATGAGCCTGAGCATGTGTATGGGGACTTAGGTTTCATTTGATTGACTTTTGGTATTTTGTTTTCTATCTTTTTTTATTGTATTCTTTTCTTTTAGACATACTACAGTAAGGACTCACAGGGTACAACTATGCCTCGATAATGTATCCCTCGTTCCAACACAACTGCACTGAAATGTATCATAATCCCATCTTATGCAGCATAATTGCTAGTCAGATCCAGTATTTATGAGGGAAAAGGGAAGAGGGCTCCATTGGGTGTGATTATGTGACAGACTACATAGAACAAAGGAGACTCTCTAGGCTGGCTATTTCTAGTGGCTCACAAAGCTCTGGAACTTTCTGCACTTTGTTCAGGAACCACAAAAGAGGCAACACCAGCCCTGAGAGGCAGACAGGGGTGACAAGCATTTATAGCGTCATTATCTCAAGATAATGGTAAGCTGATAACATATTTGGTCATGGCCTAGGCTTTTATTTCCCATGGAAATATGAGTTTCAAATATCACAATCCATCACAGAATCTCAGGGGAACTGCACATTTTATAATGTATTAAATTCATGTAAACTGCCAGTATGAGGACAGGAAATCTAATTTAGGGAAAATATTCTAGCATAATAAGGAGGTTAAACTGAGGTGGGCACATTAGGGACACACAGGCTTACTGGCTGACTATTATCTTAATCAAAGAACATGTCAGTGGGAAGGCCACCAAAAATGATATGTGATTCAGAGCTGCCAGTTATTAGATGCACACCACAGGTAAATGAATATTTGTGATGGGATCCTGGTACTTGGCACCTGTCAGCTTAAGCAATGCCAGTTTGGTACTACAAAGGAGCAGTGATCAGATTCTTTGTCACAGTCAACTGAATATCACTATTCTGCTGTCACTAGGTCGGTTAGAATCTGTGTTAACTCTTTCAAACACCAAGATCCTCATCTAGAAAATATTTCTCCCTAGAAAGTGATCACTTATTGGATAGCAAACAGAAATAGTCAATGGTTTAAATAAAGATTTAAGACTATCCTTCCTTCTCCTTCATTTTCTCATCTCTCTCTCCACTTTTCCTTTTCTTTTTGAGTAAGGAAATGTAGCAGGTAAGAATTAATGTGTTCATTTCAAGCTCGTTTCTTTTAGTGTTTCTCTCAGAACGTAGTGCAGTCTTCATTTTTTTTTTACTTGTGTATAATTTAAAGTCTATTAACTTCTAAAGTTTATCAAATCTCATAGACTATTCTTTATATAATCATTGCTTGGGTCAAATGCAAAGGAAGTTGTTAGTTTTCTCAATCATTCAGAAAACCTAAAAACTGAAAAATTATCATTTTTATTTTTAATATAAATGAGTGACATCTCTTAGCATAGCTTTCAGGAGCCCAGCAGCACACACTATCAGATTATGCCACAATGCTGCAAGAACACTCTTGTTAAGGTCTAGTTCAATGAATTCTATCAGCCATCAGTCATGAAAGAACAATTTCTCACAAGGGCTGGTTTAGAAAATGAACCTATTATGACTCAGAAGCTTGAGCTTAGATGACATTACCATTAAGGCCACTAATGATAATATTTAATAGACACTTGAAAACATTTGCTTAGATAAAAGACTCTGTAATTGTTTTTAACCAGTTCAAGTGGATTCATGCCTGGTGGTCTTTTCTTTCTTTTTTTAAGTGATACTCTCTGGGGCATTCAAGGTATTCTCTGTAGACAGCCTTGTCACAATCTTAATGCGAACAAGAGGGGACTTTTGAAAGTGCACCAAGCTGAGAGCTTTACTTCTTAGACAGAGGAAAAGAATGTTCTGAGCTCTTCCAATTTAAACTTTCAGGTGTGTGACCTCCCACTCCCCCAAACTTAGCTCCAAATTCTAGATGGTTTACCAAAGTTCAGGAAGGTAGAGACAACATTGAAGGAGTTTCCTGGGTTGCTCTTATTACTAGGGTCCCAAAGGACACATCTAACTGCAGCAAAAACAGAAACATTCTTAAAATACATACTGGTTTGATTTTCTGCAGGTAGAACAGTGTGGGCTAACCCTAGGAAGAAGTTTAAAGAATATTCTTTAGCTTGCTAAATTTGAACAAACATAAGTATGTCTGTGTGGTTGAGAAATTAATAGCAGATTGAAAAGGTGTATAAAGAATACTCCTAAAATTAACTAGACTGAGTTGATATTGTTGGGGATACTGTCACAGTGTATATTTAAGTTATATGACAAGATGAAGGAAACACACACACACAGAGTTTCTCATATTTAAGCTTCTATGTGCTTAAAGAATGCCCTCATATGATCACCAAAACAGTCTCCATAGCACATTGAAGAATCTTTGTGAGCCTGCTTCTTAGCAGAAAAGTTGCTCATGCCCTGCAAAATAGTCCCTTAAATATGACACAAATTACTGCACCTGATGCCCGGTAGAAAATAGCAGTCTATTGTTTTATTGGAAAAAAAAAAACTACTGACATTGGACTTAGAGAAGTGGGTTAATGTTAACATTCTGTGGGTGATTAAAACAACTTCTAAAGATAATTTTTACTTTGTAATCCAAACTCTGCTGAACAGCCCCTGACTATCCTCTACTTTGTATGCAGAATTTTGCTGTCCAGAAACAGGTTCTTAAAGCAGATTTAGGTCGATACTATTGGAAAATGCTTAATTCATAGGACCATTGGACATAGCTCCTTTTCCTATTTGTACTCTGTTGAAGACAAGTAATAACAAATCCAAGACCTGGACACAATCTTTGTAGTTAAACATATCCTATAATGATCATCTACAGACTTCACTTACTTTCTTATTCTCTTGACCTCTCCCTTCCCCCCCTCACTTTCTCTTTCTGCCCTCTCTTTGAGTATCTTTCTCTTTGTTAAATAAACATCACACACACACATGCTGAAGCATATAAAGATGGGTATCTGTAGAGAGCTGCGACCATGCCGCGCCCTAAAGATGGCGCAGGTTTCCACCTTCCACCAGCCCGACGGTGAGCGCTCTCGGTGGTAAACAAGTCCATATTTGGCTAAGACCGCTGATCTGGCTTGCTTCCGCATACATGGGCCTCTAAGATAGCACCACGTGGCTTTACTTGATTGGTTGTTCATATAGTATTTAGCCTGTGGGTTGGGTCTGCCCGGGCATTCGAAAGACTGTTTTCAAGGGACCTGAATAAACTGCTTGAGAAGAGCTTTTGCGAGTTGCGTCGTCCTTGCTGGTCGAGGGGGCGTGACAAGTGTTGGCCCATACGGGGACCCAGAAAAGACTCAGAACTCCTGCAGTCAGGGGCAGTGCACTGGTAAGTTCCTGGGATAAATTGGGACAATAAAGTTTCACGGAAACAGAGAACAAAAGGTAAAGTTTCGCGGGGAAAACTGCAAACCGAAAGTAAATTTTTAATCATGGGATTGTCTGAGTCACATCCAATTTTTCTGGCTCTTCAGGAGCTACTTTTAGCTAGGAATTTAAAAGTTAAAAAGTCTACCCTAGAGAGATTTTTAAATGAATGCGATTCCATGGCTCCATGGTTTGCGGTGTCCGGGAATCTTACGATATCCTGCTGGGACAAATTAGACAGGGACTTGGATTTTGCTTGGGAACAAGGGACTCTAAAACATGGAGTAAGACCAATTTAAAAGATGGTGAAGAGTTGTTTAAAAGATCAGAGATGCTGTAACACAATCAAAGAGGAAAAATCAGCCTTGGAACTTCTACAAGGTAAAAGATCTGAACAGATAGACAGTAAAAAAAAAAGTAACAAAGGCAAAAGATTTAAACAGACAGACAGTAAAAAGAAAAACAAAAAAAAGGTTCTTCTCTATCCCAATCTTAGAGATTTTAGAGATTTTAAAGACTTTGAGGACTCAGAGGACACGGATTCAAAAGGAGAGCTACACACTCTAATAAAACAGTTAGAGAGGACTGCTATTAAAAAAAAAAAGGATAAAAAAAAAAAACACGTTGACGACAGTCGATGTAAGTAAAACCGTTGCCGTGGCGCCTTCAGCCACGTTGGCGACGGTCGATGTAAGTAAAGCTGTTGCCGCAGCGCCTTCAACTCCCCCTCCATATCCAAAAGCCATTCAAATAGATCAGCCTGTTCAGTCCCTAAAAGTAAAGAGATCTTTCTGCCTGGGGATGTGGACACAAGTGAAAACAAAATTACAGTTTGCCTATCCGATATACCAAGACCCACAAGGGAACAGGTACAAAAAACCACTCGATTTTAAAGTAGTTAAATCCCTTACAGAGTCAATTCATACCTATGACATTACCGCTTCTTTTACAATGGCTCAAGTGAAAACATTAAACAGACATTGTATAACTCCGAGTGATTAGAGTGGCCTGGCCCGCGCCTACTTAAGTCCAAGACAATACTTAGACTAAAAGCTTTCTTGATTAAATATGCCACTAAACAAACAGCCATTAATCAGAGAGATAAAAATCCAGCCTGAGATAGAGATATGCTACTTGGACAGGGGAGATTTGCCAACCAACAGATAGGATATCCTATTCAGGTTTATAAACAAATAAACAAGATAACTATCAAGGCTTAGAGATCTCTTCCTAATAAAGGAGAGGTAAATAAAAACTTAACTAAGATTCTACAGGGCCCCATGGAGCCCTTTTCAAACTTTGTGACACAAATGATAAAAACAACAGAAAAAATTTTTGGTGACCCAGATACTGCCTTGCCACTAATAAAACAGTTGGTCTATAAACAATGTACCAAAAAATATAGAGCCGCTATTACCCCTTACAAAAACAAAGGCCTAAAAGCCTAGATAAAAATATGTAAAAAACTTAAAGGACCGTTAACTAATACTGGTCTTGCTGCCACAGTAGTACAGTTGACCAAAAAAGGTAAAAAAAATTCAAAAGTTTGTTTTAAATGTAACAAGATAAAACACTTTAAAAAACAGTGCCCCAGGGAAAGGAGTACAAAAAATACAAAAAATATACAACGCACCAGGCGGCCGGGGTTATGCCCAAAATATATATATAAAAAAAAAACCATTAGACTAATAAATGCCGTTCAATGATAGACATCCATGGCCAACCTTTAACTCAAGGTTATGGTGACACTCGTCCAAAAAACTGACAACGGGGCCCACGACCTCAGGGCCCACAAATATATAGGACAATAAAAAATCAAAACAAAAAACAAAATCAAGAGAGATGGCCAACCCTCCGCCATCCAAAAGACCACAGAGAGCCACTACAGGCTCAACAGGATTGGACCTCTGCTCCACTACCAGACTCATATTAACACCCCAAATGGGGGTCCAGTTAATTAAAACAGATTTTAAAGGACCCCTTAAACCTGGTACAGTTGGTTTGCTGTTAGGGAGGTCATCATCAGCCTTGAGAAAACTTATTGTCCATCCTGGAGTTATAAATCCCGATTATACAAAAATGGTTAAGATCATGGTAACCTCCCCCCATGATATAACAACTATCTCTCCTGGAGATAAAATTGCTCAGTTGATCATGTTGCCGAGCTTACATGATCACTATACAACAAAAGATCAAAAAAAAAAATGATTTTGGGTCCACAGACACAAATCTGACTTTTCTCTCCTTAGATTTGGACCAATGCCCCGTCTTAGAGTTAAAAGTTAATGATAAAAAGATCCTGGGCCTTTTAGATACTAAAACTGATAAGAGTATCATAACAAAAAAAAAACTGGCCTTCAGGTTAGCCCGTACAAGCCTCTTCTCAAACACTTCAAGGCCTGGGTTATACTAAGACTCCAGATATAAATACAAGATTATTAAAGTGACAAAACCAAAAAAACCACTCAAAAAAAAAATACAGCCATATGTACTTGAGCTCCCTATCTCCCTTTAAAAAAAAACCTTTTAAAAGATATAAAATTTAAATTAAATAATGATTATTCTAATTCAACCCAACATATGATACAAAATATAAGATATACTCCAGACTTTAAAATAAAAAAATATTTACAGGGACAAAAGAGTCCCATATCTATACAACAAAAACAAAAAAAAAACCAGGGCCTGGGTTTTTCCTAGGGGCCACTGAGAAGGACATTCCCATAACTTAAAAAACAAAAAACCCAATATAGGTTCCTCAGTGGCCACTTTCCTCTATAAAATTAAATACAACCAAAAAGTTAATAAATAAACAAATGTCTTTAAAACATATAAAACCATCTATATCTCCCTAAAATACACCTATCTTTGTCGTTAAAAAAAAAATCTAAAAAATAAAAATTGTTACATGACCTACATACCATAAATCAACAAATACAAATCATGGGCCCAATACAACGCGGCTTGCCGCTTTTATCATCTTTGCCAGCCTCATGGCCCATTATAGTTATAGATACAAAAGATTATTTTTTCTCCATCCCTTTATATACCAAAGATAATAAAAGATTTACATTTACTGTTCCATCCTATAACCATAAAAAACCTGATCAACGGTTTAAATGGATAATATTACCCAAGACATGACAAACAGCCCCACTATGTGCCAACTGTATGTAAAAAAAGCCATTGCTCCCTTAAAAAAAATTTTACAAATTTAAAATATATTCATTATATAAATGATATCTTACTAACAACTAAAAATAAACAAATGTTAAATCGGACCTATAAAAAATTAATTCAATTATTAAAAAAAATTATTTATTACTCCTAATAAAATTCAAAAAAATATATAGTTAATTATTTAAAAACAAAAGTTAAACCTAAAAAAATAATACCTCAAAAGATTAAAATAAAAAAAATAATTTGAAAACTCTAAATAATTTTCAAAGGTTATTAAAAAATATCAATTAAATAAAAAACTATTTAAAACTACCAAATTATAAAATAAAACCCCTATATGATATTTTAAAAAATAATTCAACACTTAATTCTCCTAAACAATTAACAAAAAAAACTTTATATAAAATAAAAAAAAATTACCAAATACCTTCCTAAAAAAATAACAAAAAAACCAACCCATTACATTATACATATTTGCCACCTATGGTCAACCTACAAAATTGTTATAACAAAATAAACCATTATTATAAACCTATTCAAATACCCCCAAGGAGAGAATGTCTTTAGCCTTATTTACTTTAAATTTTTTAAATTTGGATGCTCAAGGCCGCTCAACAGTGGACAGACATCAGGATTCTCATGGTCCACCTAAAGACATGGTGAAGTGGAAGGATATTTTGACAGGCTCTTGGCGGGGGCCTGACCCCGTGCTAACATGGGCGAGAGGGTCGGTTTATGTTTTTCCTCAGGATCAACAAGATCCAGTGTGGGTGCCTAAACGCCTTGTGAGAAAGATTCGTCATGAAGACCTTCCTAGGGTCCTAGGCCGAGATGGGGGATCCTGTCGATATTCCCAAAGCCGATGCCGGTCAGACATGATGCAACTGTGTTTCCACGCTTATTTAGCAGTAATAGAAGCTTAGGTTTACCCTACCTTCCCTTTGATGATCAGAAAAGCCCTATAGAGGGTAATAGAAATGTCAGCTTGAAGGGTAGTCTGTGCTTTTTTTTTTTTTTCTCTTTTTTTTTTAATAATTTATTTTTTATTTCTTCAAGTTACATCTCAATCACAATCCCCTCCCTACTCCCCCCTCCAGTCCCAACCTTCCACCCCCCTCACCCCCACCCCCACCTCCCACTTACCTCGTTCTTTTTTTTTTTTTTTTTTTTTTAGTTTAAGGTATTTATTTTTCCCCCCAACAGCTCTCCCTTTCAGTCCAAATAATGGTTCTTTTTCTTATAACTATAAATACAATACAAAACAACAGAAATAAATGTCTGTGCTTTTTAATGAGCTTCAATAGGTCAGATGATACAGAATGCATTAAATTGTCTCAGCAGTCAGCAGATTTTTTACCACAACTGAGGTTTGGGGGTAGGAGTGGTGGTTTGTTTTCAGGCAATGGTTCTCACCTTGAAGGATGGTGGCCCACACGAGTCTCTGACTGGGACCCCCCCAGACAGCCACGCTGGGCACCTTTTTGTAGAGGATCCACAGGAGAGGAAGGACCTTTTCCCTGGACTGGATGTCAGGAGCGCAGAGCAGTTTGGGTTCAACAAGATTATTTTTCCTTTAGCCCCATGATTAGTAATATAGTAAATAAGTCTTGTACAGGAATGCTTGATATATCTACTAGGGATCCTCAACAGACTGCCACCAATCCTTTTGATTTGTGGCTTTTGTGTGGGGTAAATGGAAGTTGCATGGACTTGGGACCTGTCATTATGCTTGGGGGAGGAGTTTATCAAAGAGGTAATTTTTCCCTAGGGTCCGCTACAAAATTGGATTTTTCTAGCGGTAGTGGCTCTGGTACTTGGAAATCTTTGTTTCATTCTTACCGCAACAAGACCTTTTCAGCTTCGCCAGTATGTCTCTGGCCTCCTTTTCTGTGGATTGTAAGTAATGGGAGTGCATCCTTGGGTGAAAAAAAAGTTAGTATGCACTCCAGGCATATGTTTTTATGCCCTGTGCTGAAATGCCACAGCCTTTCCTGTGGCTGTGGTGACTAGAATGCCTCGATATGTACCAGTTCCTGTAGAGGCCCCTAATACCATGATGCTATTCAGGTTTAAAAGAGATTTTGGCATCACTACAGCTATTGTTACTGCCATCACTATTGCTGCTGTGGGAGCTACTGCCTCAGCTATTGCCTTGTCTAGTTCTATACAGACTGCCAATGCCCTAAATAACATCTCAGCCACTGTGGCACAGACATTGGATACTCAGACCTCTATGAATTCTCATCTCAAAGGAGGCCTTATGATAGTTAATCAACACATAGATTTAATACAAAAACAGATTGATTCTCTTTGACAACTAACACAATTGGGATGTGAGTGGAAAATACAAGGTTTGTGTGTTACTTCCGTGCAGTATCAAAATTTTACAAAGGCTACTAATCTGTCTAGACAATTGTCAAAGTTCCTCTTACAAGATTGGTCGGCTGAATTTAAAAATTTGATGAGAGAGCTGAGAGCGACAATCGTCCGCATCAATTCCACTCGGGTGGATCTGAGCCTGGCCACCGGTTTGACTTCCTGGATACAGACGGCTATGGATCATCTTAAGGAGTGGGCGGGCGTAGGCTCTTTGGCGATACTGATGATATTAGCCTCTCTGGTTTGCCTATGGTGCATCTATAAGATGAGAGCCACACAGAAGCGTAATGCAGCCATGATTATACAGGCCCTTGTCGCCATCGAGGCGGGCCAGTCCCCTCAGGCATGGCTCGCTGCCATGAAGCCTTAAATCTTCACTGAACATAGTCCCTGCCCACTGAGATATTCGTTCCACGGATATTAGGGTCTAACAAGTCAATGACGGAGTAGACGGGCAAGTCTCGGCCACCTAAGACAGGGCAGTCCCGAGTGGGGAGGCTGACCCAGAGACGGGTAAGATTTTAAACACCGTCCTCCTACAGACTCAGGCCCACCGTGAGATCCCCAGATATGGTGATTACGTAGCCTTTCCAGGGACTTTTATCAACTTTAGAAAAAATAAAAAAAAAGGGGGAACTGTAGAGAGCTGCGACCGTGCCGCGCCCTAAAGATGACGCTGGTTTCCGCCTTCCACCAGCCCGACGGTGAGCGCTCTCGGTGGTAAACAAGTCCATATTTGGCTAAGACCGCTGATCTGGCTTGCTTCCGCATACGTGGGCCTCTAAGATAACACCACGTGGCTTTACTTGATTGGCTGTTCATATAGTATTTAGCCTGTGGGTTGGGTCTGCCCGGGCATTCGAAAGACTGTTTTCAAGGGACCTAAATAAACTGCTTAAAAAGAGCTTTTGCGAGTTGCGTCGTCCTTGCTGGTCGAGGGGGACGCGACAGGTATCATATCCTAACTAAGTGATTGTGTTCCCAAATGTGCACAGACAATATGTAAACATTAATTTTAAAAGCTGAAAAATAAGATATACACAAGAGTATAACTGCTAAAAAAAACAAGTGTTCTAATCTCTTCAATTAAACTTTCATATGTCATGATTCTTGCACAGAGTTTTAAACAAAAGAGTCAATCTTGAATGAATTCCATTAGTCATCCTGGCTGGCATTATTAGGCAGAACCAAGTCCTGTGAATCATCACCTGTTTCCTCATTTGAAAAAGTCTAATACCAGTCCCTTTGTGACAGTGATCTGGGATCCCCACTCTGTGACTTTATAAAAAAAACATTGGAAATATTAATTGGGCATTGAATCCATTTCATCTTATAGAATCATCATTTGATAAACATCACCCCACTAACCATAATCACATACAACAGATTACAAAAAGTGTGCAACATTCATTCGGTAAATAATTGGAGAAAACAGTGAAATGGCTTGCTGCAAGAGAATGATCTCAATAGGGGTTTAGTCTGAATATGCAGTGTTTGTCAGTACTGATCTCTGAATGCCTTCAACCTGTCTCCATAGCTTTTCTTATGCCAACAAGTCTGTGTTTGCATTAATAGAGGATCATTTTTATCTTTTGAGACTGTTGCTGCTCTTTGCAACTTTTCCACATTCATTTCCAGTCATTAAAGTTAAATTTATGTATTAAGCATCTACTGATTATTTTACTAAAGGGTTTTGTTTGTTCTAGATAAACTTTAAATGCATCCTAACTATCACAGTAGGCACATATGATTACATGGTCTTCTATTTTTTTTCTCCTCCAGTAAAGCATTCATGCTGCTTCTACTGATGTGCTTGAGCCACACAGTAGTATTGGAAAAACATTACATTCTACTCTATTAGCCAGGAAAGAACCTTCCCTATGGATTAGGAACTGTACAACTGCATTAAATATCTTTCTGGGTCTAGCAGCTGGGAAGAACACAATTCACTTACCTCATAGTAAGTATTTGTAAGTTATTATTGCAGTTCCAAGAGAACATACCAGAGGAAACCAGGAAAAACAAAGCCATTATATAAGTTCAAAATATCCAGAGGAAAAGTTGATGACATTATTTGCCTAAGTAAAATTCTCTTGGATTTTTTTCTTATGTTACTACATAATATTGTATATATAAAATAGTATGGAAAGAGGACTGTTTGACCCAAATAACATTATTTGTTGTAAAGAAAGTAATCAATAAGAAAGACATATACTTCCCCCTCACCCCACACACAGTCACCCCTTGCCACCTGCGCAGGTGGAAGATCTGGCCTCTAGGTCATGAAAGCAGGAGACCTGGGCATGTCCCTTGCCAACTGCAGCACTTGGAAGAGCAGGCACTGCACTTCACCTGGGAAGTACAGTAGAGCTGGCCTTGGTTGTAAGAGGTCGCCA
This sequence comes from Lophiomys imhausi, assembly GCA_907164525.1. Classification (NCBI taxonomy): domain Eukaryota; kingdom Metazoa; phylum Chordata; class Mammalia; order Rodentia; family Muridae; genus Lophiomys; species Lophiomys imhausi. The sequence goes on along the minus strand of CAJQZJ010001694.1, from coordinate 16,683,222 downwards.
GAGGCCAGCGAGCTGGACCCAAAGGTGTGAACATGGGAGAGCTGGCGCCACCACTTGTCTGCCCTGCAGCGGCATGGGTGAAGCAGAGATGCCCTCCTCTCTCTCCCCTGCCCCTTGACAATGTGACAAGAAGGAGACCTGGCCCCATGTTCGTGAGAGTGGGAGAGCTGAGTCAGTTCCTTGCCAGTTACAGCATTCAGTAAGCTAGTTGGGGTAGTGCTGGAGAGCCCACCCTAGTGGTGTGGGGAGCAGGACAGCTGGTGAACTGAGCAGCTCAGCTACTATTCAGGCCCAGATCCAGGGCTTTTAGTTGGCCCACCCCAGCATTTACCCCATCTATGAACTGCTGGAACATATAAAAGGGGCAGTCCTACATATCCAATGCTGTAGGATCTCCACAACACAGGGCAGCAACAGGATATTTGAGGGGAGTCTGGGTGAAGATCTAGTATTGATGGTGTAGCAGAAGCCAAAGGCCTTTAACTAGACCAATAACTCATTGCAATGAACATTTTTTAAAAAAAGATGAGTGGGCAAAGGGTGTACTGTGGGACACAATGTGACACACTTCAGATTCCACATGAAACTTTTATCTTTTTCTTTTGTGGGTGGTTGCAAGGATGGAGGGTGGGTACAAATTGACAGGGAGATGAGTGGGATTGGAATGGATGGTGTGACATTCACAAAGAATCAATAAAATGTTAAATAAAAAATGTTGGTCAAAGACAAAAAAGGAAAGAAAGAAAGAAAGAAAGAAAGAAAGAAAGAAAGAAAGAAAGAAAGAAAGA
>CAJQZJ010001694.1:16613217-16638114 GCA_907164525.1 Lophiomys imhausi | reverse complement strand
CTGGGCCATTTAACTCTCATAAATGTGGCATATTTATATCTATTGTTTTGTATAATACTTACTGTTATAAGAGAAGGAACCATCTGTTGGACTGAAAGGGGAAACTTCTGGGGGGAAGAGGGTGGAAGGGCGGGATAGGAAGGGGGAATAGGGAGGGGTTTGTGACTGAGATGTAACTTGAAGAAAAAAAACAAAGTATTAATAAAAAAAAAGAAAAAAAAACTTTGAATGCCATATTCTGCAGATCTCTTGAGGTTTTTGAAGATGCCCTATCTATCTCTTATATTTAGATAAGCAAATGTTGCTTGTCTCTTAGCAACATTTCTGATTAGCTTAGAAAATAACTGTGATAGATGTCATAGTCCCTAACAAATGACAAGCTTGAATGACTATTAGTTTGCTTTTGTTAATTATGCTAAACAGTTCATGACAGTTGGCAGCAAAAGGCTGAAACTTCACATTTCATTTTTAAACATTACTAGGTACAATACCTTTAAAAAGCATTTCCCTTAATTTTTTATCAATATACAAAGATCAATACCAATGTGGCCAAATCTAATCTTAATTTTGTACCAATATACAAAGATCAATACCTATGTAGCCCAATGCAATCTTAATTTTGTATAAATTATATATGTGATGACTTCAGGAGGCCAAGTGGGTTTAGAGGCAATGTGATTAATGCTAAATGATAGGTAGATTATTGCAAATTAAAAGGGTTAAGTGGATTTTATAAACACAAATATTAAAATATTATAAGTAGTTTTATAGCATTTGAAAATTAAAAAATACAAATTAGTGAGGGCTTAAACTCTTTAGTTCTTTCTTTTATTGAATTATAGTAAAGAAAAAAAATCAGTTTTTAATTAGCTTCCAAAAATGTAGGAAAATCCATACATGTCATACCTGAAGTTTCTGTAATTCTAAAGCAAGAAGTATGGGCTGAGATGCTATTTAGACCTGCTAGAGCTTAGCTGAATTCCTTACATGTCATGATGAAAATATCAATTATTTGAGGGCATGTAAGGAATGAATACTGATTTGCAAAATCATTATTAATGATGTATCCTCTCCTAGACTGTATTCTGACTTGTCTAGAACTAGCAATATTTTTAAGGAATCTTCAGTGTTTCATATTAATAAGAAAGGATTAATAAGAAAGGAAGATGTTAGGGAGCCAGGAAGAGAAAACAAGAAATGTAAAGAAAACAAGGAAGGAAGAGAAAAAAAGAGAGAGAAAGGAAGAAGTAAGGAAGGAATGAGGAAATCATTCAAAAAGAAAAAAATACCAACAGCCTATTAGCAGTTTACTTGTCTGTGTCTTCTGTACAAATGGGCTACAGCCTTGGTTTCTAAAGTGTGGAAGGTGTCATCATTTGGTCACTTTCACATTAATGTTAATTGTTGTCAAAATTAAAACACCAGGTGTTACTCATATTTAAAATCCTATCAGATTCAATCACAAATCTGTCTAGTGGCACTGTCCTCAGAATCTGTCTTAGTGATTCTCAATTATTTTCTGAGTGGGCTGAACCCAGGGAGTCATGAAGAAGTGTTCTATCAAATATAAAACAATCTGTCTAAAACACATGGAGAGTTTAACATTGTCTAAGATTAGGGCGAGGTACTGTGAATGATCTATGGTCTACCATTTAAACTAAAACCATTGCATAGTTTGTCTCATGAAAAGGAGGACATATTTCTTTGAAAAATTATGCTTTTCTTTCCTGTCTAGTTTTCATCTAGACAAACTGTATCACTTCTGGTTTTCTAGAGGAGTGATACCAATAGAATGAGTGTAAGAGGGAATTCATTGTGTTAAGTCACCTGCTAGGTGCTGGTCCAGCCAGCAATTCCTCTCCATGCCGGAAGCCCTGGAAGCACAGTAGCTGCTCAGTCTGCAGGGCTGGATGTCTCAGCACTTAATATTCTGGAGTCTCTTGGAGAACCAGAGGACTTCAGCTGCTGTCTGAAGGCTGAGAAAGCTGGGTTCCTATATCAGGAAAGCATGGCTGCAATGGCGTAAGCGTGCTCACCAGTAAGGAGGAAAGGTAAGCAGGCACAAAAAACAGCTTTCCCTCAGACCTTCATATGACTGGGCCACCTCTGGAAGGTACAGCACCTTCCTGAGGAACTTCTTCACCCTCCTAAGTCAATCCTTCTGAGTGATGCCTCACTGCCCCTCTCAGAGAAATACTTAATTTTATATCTCATCATGTTGATAACAAAAATTAACCATTCCAAGAATTGAATGGAAACTTAAAACTCAAATTAAAATAATTTTTACTCACCCAGTTTTAAGGTAATAAATTGGCTAGATACTTAATGTTATGGTTTAGGTGAATTTTTCCTGGTGAAATTTCATCACTTGAAGGCATTGAGGGCTCATCACTTACTACATAGGTAATGATTTTGATACAAAACAAACAGCAAGCAACAGCGCTCCCTTTGTGATAAACAGACACTGAAGCCCAGTCCTGAAAATTCTTTTCTATTATTTAGAAGAAAAATAATTGGAGAGAAAAGAAGAAAGCCTTGTGTGTTCCTACAGATGCCCAGATCGCATGGAGTGACAGGAACTGTGGTTACTGAGATACACAGCTGAGAGCAGCTTGGAACTTTATATTCTAGAGCTTCCTGGAAAATTCAGGGGCAGGGCTGACAAAGAGCACAATAAATCTTTTCGATGACACTCACCAACATAGCTGCTGTAGATGTTTTCATACCATACATATTCAGCTTTGTCACGGCAGATAGGCCCTTCCCTTTTCAACAGGTTTCTTTCTTCATCAAAATTCTCTCTTGGTTGTATGAACCAGCATCTGTTGTCACAATTGATGCAAATGTTTTCTAGCATTTTTAAAATATCTTTTCAGCAATCGTACAAAGCCACCATTCTTGTTCACATTTCTTAAAACCATTAAGCACGTAAGTGAATAAATCTCCAGAAAGGCATATAATGTTATACGTGACGTTAAGTCACAGTTAAGCACAACACGAATATATATTGTTATGAGAATCTAATGCTGTAAACTGGCAGATGGTTTTGTTGAAACTCTATGATAGCATTTTTTATTCTATCACATAACAAGATAATCATTATTAAAGGACAGAGGCATAGGAGAAGAATCTTAGAGGATGTTTCTCGAAATCAACCATGGGTTCACATTCCCATCTTTGGTTCTTCAGTGGGAAGGGTAGAGAACCTGCATGCACAGTTAGCTCTCAACCACAAGACTCAGCTTTGAATCCTATTAGGTGTCTGCTTCCCCAAACCCGAGCCCACCACAAATCCTACAAAGATCTCAGGACTGGAACAAGGTGAAAAAAGGACATTTTTTTGAGATCAAAGACCTGTCAGGAAGTCTTGTGTAAGTAGACTTATTATGAAAGACGGCTCCTGTCTCACCATTTCTGTCTCCTCAGATTTCTTGTTCCAGTGTACCAGCCATTGACTTTTTCATTTTGCTCTATTCCCTCAGCCATGTTGCTCCCTGCAGACAGGCACTGGCAAAGCTTGTAGTGTGGCATGGTGGGAGAACACTATATCTCTGAGAGTGAGCCAGGTTCTGGTTCTGATTCTGCCAACAGCTGGCAGGCCTTGAGCACATCGTCAGCCTCTTAGGACCTTGAGTTCTCTGAGTCTGTTGAGGGAAACAGGCCAGCACCATTTGTGCCAAAAATATGTTCATGAGAAGGTGTTGTGGGCAATGCTGTACATTCTCTCTTCTCAGAGACCTGCTAAGTCCATGGATGCCCAGTGACAATGACATCTTGTATGCTTTGTTTAACTCAGAATTTCCTCATTAAGTTATCTAGATAGCTTGGTTTTCTTCCCCTCATTTCCTCCTTTCCCTTCTTACTTCTCTCTTTCTTTCCTTTTGTCAATGCACTAGAAGTAGAAATGCAGCATGGCTCCTGATCTGAAACTGAAGTTTGTTTATCACATACACATTTCAACTTCACTCCAGCTACTTCTTACATAAGCCTTACCTTTCAACTTGACTGTACTATCGAATGGGACTAGGCCAGTCCATTTACTCATCACATTCCTTCCTATGGCTTCCCCCATAATACCCTCTGCTTTGTTTCCAGGGCTTCTCTTTGCAACACAGTTCTCTCTCACATTGAACTCACATTTTTCTTTCATTCTTTACTCTACTGCAAAGATAATATCCAGCCTGTTTCTAAGAATCTCCAAGTCAATTGAACTCCCTGCTTTCGTATGTTCATTCATTTATTTTTTGTATGTCTTGTTTTTTTTTTTGTTGAGGGGGTATGTAACCAAACTTTTAAATTATTATTTATCACTTATTTATTTATTACTAAATTCACTTATAACAAACACCAACAATTTCTTAACTATTAATCCTATAAGTTCCTACAACCCCTTTAACCTATCCACTAAACCTATTGACAATTATTTTTCTAACCTTTTAGAATGATACAGTCTCTGGGGCAGGTCCTCAGTCGTCAGGAACACAGTCTTTGTTGTAGATTCTTTAACGCACTTAGCAGTCCTTTTTCTGGATCTCTCAGATGCAGGTTCGTCAGGGTAAGTTGGTTATTGCAGTCTCACCTTAAATAAGGCTTCATGCTTTCTTCTCTGTGGGAGACCCCAGCCGTCTGCAGGCCAACTTACTTCTTTTGAATCAGGAACTCAGCTGCTCAGCCTCAGTCCTTAAAGCCAGGCACAATTTCCTTTAGACCACTGTTCAGACAGATCAAACCCCTCTAGGCAAAAGCTGAGCCACAGGGTTTAGTCCTTGGTCTTTTGGTGTCTTGCTCAGGCTTTCTTTGCTCACCAGCTTCTTTCTGCTTCAGGGAAATCTGGCCATCAAATGATGGCCAGCACTTTTTTTCAGCAGGACTCTTGGAGCTCTCTAGCATCAGGGGCCTCTTCTCCTTCTGGGCTCCATGCACTGTCCTTAAATAGGAGGAACTCTGTTTCAGCTTAATTTGGGCTCTGCCCACTTAGCAGCCAAAAACAATGTCAGGCCAGATACTTTGTTTCTTCAAGTCCATTAAGTCTTTCCTGTTTTCCTGACTTCAACCTTGTTTTTCAGTCTATTCAGTCTCCTGTTTGTTTCCGGTTTTTAGTCCACATGCTGATAATGCTCTTCATGCCCCGAATTAAGAGACAGTATCAGAAACCCCTATATATTTTATAAATCTAATTTATCTAACCCCTACAGGGGTAGAGGTACCTAGTTCATAATACAAGTAGCCATGCCTTCATCTTCTGTTTCTTAAGAGTAACTAAAACATGGCAGCACAGTTTTATATCATTTAACTAATATGGTAGCTCTAGAAGAGCAGCTGTTGAAGAATAGAATAATGGAATAATGATAAAATTGCTTTCATATATATATACACATATATAGGCATATATATGTGTATATATATACAGTCATATATATGAAAAGGAAGAAGGCTACTACTAGATCTGAGGTCACGAGAATGTTCTAGGCTCCTGTTGATTTCACTGTCCAGTCTTAGAGCTATAGTCCTTATTACCATGGCTGTATCAATGAAACCACCTTCTAAATACCCCTATGTTACTTTGGATCTTACTCAGAATACATTCCTCCTAGAAAAGAGAGTGGAATGTCAGAATAGTATAACTTGAAGAATGAGGAGAAAGATCGATGTAACTACTTCTACTCATGTGAGCCTCAAAGCTTCCTATCTAAATTTGAGACTGTATAGGTAATCTCTTGCTTCCAAACTTTGAGGTTCAGTTTTTGCTTGAGGTCCCATATCATGTCTGAGAATGCCTCATTGCCACTTGTGAATTTTGACTTTGATTTCTCAATTTGAGAGTTATGGCCCTGAAAAAAAGACTTGTAGTGCCCTTGGGATCCCAAGGAAAGAACTTTCTAAGAATAATCCTTTCTAGGTGGCAAACCAACTTCCCAGGTGAAGAGGAAAAGTACCCATGATACACTTCTTCTCTTCTACAGGATAATGTTTGTGGTAGAGAGCTTCATTACTTTGTTCAGTTTTTTTTAACAAGATTTTAAGCTTTCTGGTATGGAGACTGTGTTTCTCAGAGCTCAGGCACAGTAGCTCTGTTGGCTGCAAAGGGCAGGAGAAAGGACAACTTTCTGTGTGTAACTTCTGTGCTGATCAGGCTCCCTGGGTGCCCTGTTTTGTTGGTGTTCAGTAAGGCAGGGCATTGTTTTCTAAATATGTCTCTACTTCCATTATCTTCTCTGTGATTATCATCATTATTACCATTCTCTGCATCATCCAGCAGAGCAAACCTCCATACATCTACAGTGGCTGAATATAAGCACTTTAGTTACATTGTCAAAACAAGAGTGTTCAGGGTCACCCACTCTTTGTGGTTTCATAGGTAGGGGCCCTACAATTACAGACAAATGCACACAAATTACTTTTGTGCACCATTCACAAACCACACAGATGGATTTTTCTCATTATATGTAATCCCATGACGAGAACAAGGCAAAGTGGCACATATACATTATTCCATAGAAAGGAAAAGCATATTCAAAATGTTCTAATTCACTAGGACAAAAGTAGGAAAAGTATCAAGAGTTGAGGCATTATGGGAACAGAAATGTTCACTGAAGACAAAGGTGTCCCTCTGTACCCAGAGGTTCAAATCAGGTGTTCATTGTCTAAAATATGTCTGAGAAAATTAATGAGGTAACATGTTACCATCATATCTGGAGCTTTCCCGTTACCAGTTGGATGGCAGGCAGTGATCTCATTCTACCTTGAAGGCATCGTTCTTTATAAATGACTTGCTTCCAATCCCAAGCAGAGCACAGTGAAAAGAAAAGCACTGAAAGGATTCAGTCTCTTTACTAAAAGGAATATTACACCTCCATGCTTTTGTCAAACTTCCCAAATGAAACAATTTACATTCAGATGATTATTTGGCAGCAAAACACACAATTTCAGTATTATCTGAAATAAGAATGGTACTTTCCTTTTCATATTTATATATGTTTATATATAAATATATATATATATACATATACATATATAAATATGTATATATAAATATGACACATATATATGTATATATATATGTCATATATATTAACCTAATGAGAGCTGGAGGCAAACATTCCTATCCAGGAAGAAACTCATATCACTACAAAGTGGGAGAAGCGTATCCATCTTGATATTGGCTAAGACTAGCTTTCCTTCCTATGAAGTTCTGTTGAAGATGAAAAGTAGGAATGGAGAGAAATGTTTCCTTGTGTTTAACTCTGGTCCTGACCCAGTTGTTGGATATAACAACTTTTCTTCTCTCTGAATACCTAGGCTTGAATATAATGACAGATTTCTCTTAGGAGAGGATAAAAATTTCATCCTGTTGATGGACGTTTGAGAATAGCATTGAAGTCATGAAGAGAACCGAACTATAGCAATGAATACAGCCTGCAATGATCAGTCTTGTAGATCTCTCAAGGCATCCTCACATGTGTTTAAACACACAAATGAACTTCTTTGTATGATGTCAGATTTCTTCATTATCTTTTGTTGTTTAGTCCATATTGAAACTTCTGTATCATTTGTGGATGGAGCACATAATTCCTCCCCATAGGCACATATATTAAATCAGCAAATAGCAGCATTCCCTGTCAGGGATGTCAGGTCACAGACAAAACACTTCCTCTGGAGACTGCTCATGGCAGACTGTAAAATGCTAATCATTTAACTACTCAAATTGGGGAAAAAAAAAGATCCTACAGAATTTTACCTAAATTAATCACAGAACTAATTAAGGGTAAAATGAATATAACCCCCCCTGCAGGAGGAGGAAGTGTGTGGTCATGCCTGATAAGCATAAGCAGCGAAAACTCACTTATTTTTATCAAAGCTCCCCAGGGAGTTAAAAAAAACCTAATAGATAGAGATTACTATTTAATCTGCAAGAACTGGGATCTTTATTCAGCAGCACTGACAACTTATTCACTTGAACATTCTGTTATACTTAAAACTTTAATATCTCAAGTCCCTAAGTATCAAAATTGCTGCTGGCATTTACCATGGTACTACAGCTTACCCTGAAAATAGATCTGAACTTTGTCACAGGGACCTGAATACATGATGTTGTAGTGGCTACTAAATGAATAAAATGGCATTTAGACAGATACACTGTAGAGACTCTTCTTTGACTCCTTTGTTCATCTGACAGACTGAGCTATACCTTCTCCCATGGTTTGAGGATATGGCAGCATAGCTTCCATACAGCAAATGGACATAGCTTCCATCAGTCAGCTTACAAAAACTTCACTCTAGTAACAAGAAACAATCATAATCCTTATTTCCTTAACAACAAAAATAATTATCTTGACATTTTATACACTTTTTGAAGATGAGTTTCAATTCTTTTGTATGTTTATATTCATTTACATTTCAAGCAGAGGGAATGGGTCTTGTCATCCACAATAGGCCATGCTAAAGAAGAAAAATAGCAGGTAGTACCATGTTCAGGCTTTTAACATTTCTCATGGATAGAGGCATGCATTACATTGGCTCACAATTTATTTGCCAATCTAAGTCATATGTATAAGCTGATTGTCAATATGGTTGGAAGAACAAACCTTGTAATAGTAAGACTGGAAGTGAGAAGCAGTTATTTCACAGCTAGCAATAGTGTAGTTAGTCATAGTGGAAAGCGGAAGGTTGTGATGAAGAGAAATGGACTTTTGAGCAGGCACACTCCTTTACTTGTATCTGATTCTCTGCCTTACTTATTAAGCAACACATACATTGTTTTCTGACAATGAATTCTGCTCTTCTCAGATAACTATACTGAGTAAGGAAGATGGTTGCTAAAACTAAAGCAATTGAAACATGGTTTTATATAAAAATGTAATATTCAGAAATGGGAATCAGATGAAGAGTGACTTTTCTACCACAAGGAAGGTCATACTGACTGAGTATCCAAGGAAAATTATCAAATCTATTGACCACTGAAATTACAGTAAGATAAAGTTCAGGTTTAATTAAAAGAGTAATCATGTATCAAAACATATTTCTGACCATCAGAAATTCAAGTGAATGGGCAAAGAGGTAGCAGCATATCCCAGTTTCTATGAGGTCCCTCCCAGATCTGGATTATTGGACTCCAGCCCTTTATCTCAGGCTGTGCCAGGTAAATAGGTATCACACACTGAAATCTAAACTCTATCTGAGAACTTTTTCATGTTTATTCAATATAAGATACTTCTAACATCTGATAATGTTTCATAATTTTTAGTTGCCCAAAGAGACTGATTGTTAACTTGTCTGAAAAAATGTGTGATACTGCATAGTCACTCTTAGACTATCTATCATCAGTAAGTGCATAATATAAATAATTTACCTGCTCGGAAGAAAGAGAATCCATGAAAATGATAGAATTTGCAATACTTTCATTGTCATGTTTAACATTTGATGAGCTCTTAAAACTGAAAAAAGTAAAAGATTCATCTTAGTGAAGGCTACTTTAAAAAAGAAGTATAATACAGTGCTTAAGCTTTTCTTAAAGCTAAAATAACATGTAAAATTTAGGCCTATTTTAAGTAAGGCATTTGAATTATTATTTTGATGAATTAAGGTTATTAAATGGATTTAAAAAGTAATGGACTTATAAGGTGTCTGGATTTTCTAAGTGCAGCTACTATGAACTAAAATACAAGGGAAATAAAATACATTCTGTTCTTCCTTCTGTGAAAGGAGCCATGGGGCAAATAACTTACTGAGACCAAACTATCCTCAGTTTTAAGACTAGTGATTTAGACCAAATCATAGTGCATTTTATAGAAAATTTCCTCCTTCCCTTTCTTGTTGTTAGTAATTTATTCTCACATAATTTCATGCTGGTATGGAAGACATTCTGGTCACACTTATCTTCCAGTCTCTCCCATCATCCTCCCGCTGGGCTCTCACCACACATTTAGCATTTTGTTTCTATTTTTGCTGTGTATCCATCCCACTAGTTTAACCAGGGCCTATTGTTTAGGCAAGAGAGTGAAGCTCTTCAAAAGAGCATCAGTAACACACTAATTACTATTGTTAGGTTCTAACATGCCACTTCTTCCAAAATGATTCCTGAACCTTGCAGCAGGTGATATTGCAGTTCTAATTAATGAGGACCACTCAGTCTTCACTTGTTCTCAGAACCTTGGCCATTCATGAATCTTTGCATTAACAATATTTATTGCAAAGAGAAGCTACTTTGATCAAGGCTACAGACAAACTTTTTGTACTTTATGGATATAAAAATAAATATTAATATCCAGTTAACCACATGCCCATATAGCAAAATAACAGTAGGTTTACTCCTTGTGCCTATGACATTCTCAGACATGGATGTTTGAGCACGTAGAAAATACAAGGCATAAACTCTTCTTATGCAGTGGCCTGAAATTCCATCAAAATCGATTGTTTACCTCCACATCAGTCATGACATTATTGCAAGGATGAGAACCTTTTGACTGTTGGGTTGCTATAGTAGCTTGCAGTTTCTTTTTTTAATGTTTATTTATTACTTCAGGTTACATCTCCATCACAGTGACCTCTTTCCACCCATCTCAGTACCGCCCTCCCACCCTCTACACCCTATCCCTTCCATCCCACTCCTCCAGAGTGGAATGTCACTACGTATCAGTCTCCTACCCCAGTTCAGCAGTCATATGAGGGTCAAGATCCTCCTCATACACTGGGAGCCTACAAGACAGGACCATTAGGGCAAAGTGTCTCATTGACAGGTAACAAAGTCTATGTTCCTGTTCCCTTTGGTGCATTAGTTGTAGTATAGTTATCCTGTACTATATGGCTAAAATCTGATTATAAGTGAATAGATGCCTTCTGTATCCTTCTGAGTCTGGGTTAGTTCACTCAGGAAGAGCTTCTCTAGTTCCATCCATTTGACTGCAAATTGCATGATTTCGTTGTTTCTGATGGCTGAGTAGTATTCCATTGTGTAGATATACTATAGTTTTTATTTATTTTTTTTATCCATTCCTCAGTTGAAGGACATCTGGATTGTTTCCAGTTTCTAGCTGTTACAAATAAGGCTGCTATGAACATAGATGAGGAAATGGCCTTGTGGCTTGGTAAGGAATCTTTCGGTTGTATACCCAGAAGTGGTATGGCTAGGTCTTGAGGTATAGCTATTCCAAGTTTTCTAAGATATCACCATATTGATTTCCAAAGTGGTTGTACACACTTGCACTCCCACCAGCAATGGAGGAGTGTTCCCCTTTCTCCACAACCTTGCCAGCATGTGCTGTCATTTGAGCTTTTGATCTTAACCATTCTGACAGGTGTGAGATGGAATCTCAGAGTCATCTTGAGTTGCATTTCTCTGATGATTAAAGATGCTGAGTATTTCTTCAAGTGTCTCTCAGTCATCAGGGATTCCTCCTTTGTGAATTCTCTTTTTAGTTATGTTCCTCATTTTTTGATTGGATTATTTGGTTTCTTGGCATTTAATTTCTTGAGTTCTTTGTAAATTTTGGATATTAGCCCTCTGTGAGATGTGGGGTTGGTAAAGATCTTTTCCCAATCTGTAGGTTGCCATTTTGTTCGAATGACAGTGTCTTTTGCCTTACAGAAGCTTTTCAGTTTCATGAGGTCCCATTTATTGATTGTTGGTCTTAGAGCCTGATCTGTTGGTGTTCTTTTCAGGAAGTTGTCACCTGTGCTGATGAGTTAGACTGTTTTCCTCACTTTCTCTTTTATTATATTTAGTGTGTCAGGCCTTATATTAAGTCTTTGATACACTTGAACTTAAGTTTTGTGCAAGGTGGTAAGTATGGGTCTATTTGTAATGTTTTATACATTGTCATCCAGTTGCACCAACAGAATTTGTTGAAGATACTGTCCTTTTCCCAATGTGTGGTTTTGGCTTCTTTGTCAAAAATTAAGTGACCATAGGTGTGTGGGTTCATTCTGCGTCTTCAATTTGATTCCATTGATCCACTGGTCTGTTTCTATACAAGTATCATGCTATTTTTATTACTACTGTTCTGTAGTATAGCTTGAAATCTGGGATGGTGATACCTCCAGATTTTTTTTATTGTACAGGATTGATTTAGCTATTCTGGGTGTTTTGTTATTCCATATGAAGTTGAGAATTGTTTTTTCCAGGTCTATAAAGAATTGTGTTGGTATTTTGACCTGATGGCCATATTTATTATGTTGATTCTACCTATCCAGGAGCATGGGAGATCCTTCCATCTTCTGATGTCCTCTTCAATTCCTTTCCTCAAGGAGTTAAAATTCTTGTCATACAGGTCTTTCACTAGCTTGGTTAGTGTTATCCCCACGTATTTTATATTGTTTATGACTATTGTGAATGGTTTTGTTTTCCTAATTTCTTTCTCAGCCCATTTATATTTTATATAAAGAAGAACTACAGATTTTTTTGAATTAATTTTGTATCCAGCCACCTTGATGAAGGTGTTTATCTGTTGTAGAAGTTCTCTGGTGGAATTTTGGGGGTCACTTATGTATACTATCATATCGTCTTCAAATAGAGATAATTTGACTTCTTCATTTCTAGTTTGTATTCCCTTGGTCTCTGTAGTTTTCTTATTGGTTTTGGTAGAACTTCCAGTACTATGTTGAAGAGATATGGTGAAAGTGGGTATCCTTGCCTTGTCCCTCAGTTTAGAGGAATGCTTTAAGTTTCTCTCCATTTAGTTTGATGATGGCTACTGGCTTGCTGTATATCACCTTTATTATTTGTAGGTATGGTCCTTGCATGCCTGCTCTCTCCAGGACTTTTAGCATAAAGAGGTGTTGGATTTTGTCATATGCTTTTTCAGCATCTAGTGAGAGGATCATGTTGTTTTTTTCTTTCAGCTTGTTTATATGGTGAATTATGTTGATGGATTTTCATATGTTGAACCACCCCTGCGTTCCTGGGATGAAGCCTATTTGATCATGGTGCATTATACTTTTGATGTGTTTTTGAATTCAGTTTGCAAGTATTTTACTGAGTATTTTTGCATCTATGTTCATGAGGGAAATTTGTCTGAAATTCTCTTTCTTTGTTGAGTCTTTGTGTGGTTTAGGTATCAGGGTGACTGTGGCCTCATAGGAGTTTGGCAGTGTCCCTTCTGTTTCTATTTTGTGGAAGAGTTTAAAGAGTATTGGTATTAGCTCTTCTTTGAAGGTCTGCTACAATTCTGTTCTGATCTTCTATTTCCTTAGGGCTTCTAGGACTGTTTAGTTTGTTAACCTGATCTTGATTTAACATGGACTGGTCAAATCTATCAAGAAAATTGTGCATTTTGCTTAGGTTTTCAAATTTTGTGGAATACAGGTTTTTGAAGTAAGACCTAAAGATTCTCTGGACTTCCTCAATGTCTGTTGTTATTTCTCCCCTTTCATATCTGATTTTGTTGATTTGGGAATTTTCCCTCTGCCTTTTAGTTAGTTTGGTTAAGGGTTTATCTATTTTGCTGATTTTCTCAAAGAACCAACTCTTGGTATCATTGATTCTTTGTATTGTTCTTTTTGTTTGCTCCTCTTGTGAGTGTTTGCTTTTTTTTTTTTTCTAGCTCTTCCAGGTCTGCTAATATGAATTGTCACAATTTTCTTTTTTAAGCCACTTAGTGCTATGAACTTTCTTTGTAGCACTGCTTTCATTGGGTCCCATAGGGTTGGATATGTTGTTCCTTCATTTTCATTGGATTTTAGGAAGTCTTTGATGTCCTTCTTTACTTATTCTCTGACCCAGTAGTCATTGAGTAGAGAGGTGTTCAGTTTCTATGAATGTGTGGACCTTTTGTTATTTCTGTTGCTGTTGAAGTCCTACTTTAATCCCTGTTAATCTGATAAGATACAAGGTTTTATTTCAATTTTTTTTTTGTATCTGTTGAAGCTTGCTTTGTGTCTGACTATATGGTCAATTTTTAAGAGGTTTCTATGAGGTGCTAAAAAGAAGGTATATTCTTTTCTGTTTGGGTGAAACTTTCTGTAGATAACTGTTAGCTCCATTTGGTTCATTACTTTTCTTAGTTTCATTATTTCTCTGCTTGGTTTCTGTCTTGATGACCTGTCCATTGATGTGAGTGGGGTGTTGAAGTTTCCCACTATTAATGTGTGGACATGAATGTGTGGTTTAAGATTTAGAAGAGTTTCTTTTACAAATGTGGGTATTCTTGTATTTGAGGCATAGATATTCAGTATTGAAATTCCATCTTGATTAATTAATGTTTCCTTTGATGAGTATGAAGTGTCCTTCCTATCTTTTTTAATTAATTTCAGTTGAAAGTCAATGTTCTTTGATATTAGGATGGCTAATCCACCTTGTTTCTTGGGTCTGTTTGCTTGAAAAACCTTTTCCCAGCCTTGTACTCTGAGGTAGAGTCTATCTTAGTGAGTTAGTGAGGTGCATTTTTTTTTTTTTATACAGCAAAATGATAGGTCTTGCTTCTGCCTGCATTCTGTAAGCCTGTGTCTTTTTTTGGGAAGTTGAGTCCATTGATGTTGATGGATATTAATGACCAAAGGTTGCTATTTCCTATTATTTTGATGTAAATGGTGGTTGTGTGTTTCTTTTGATTTAGCTGCAGTGGACTTTTTGTTTCCTATAATTTTTTGGGTGTAGTTATCTTCTCTGGGTTGGAATTTTCCTTCTAGGATCTTTTGTAGAACTAGATTTGTGGACAGATACTGTTTAAATTTGGTTTTGTCATGGAGTATCTTATTTTCTTCATCTATGTTGATAGAGAGTTTTGCTGTGTATAGTAGTCTGGGCTGGCACCTATGGTCTCTTAGGGCTTATAGGATATTTGCCCAGGCCTTTCTGGCATTTAAAGATTCTGAGGAGTAGTCAAATGTAATTCTGATGGGTCTGCCATTATATGTTACTTGGCCTTTATCTCTTACAGCTTTTAATATTCTTTCTTTGTTTTGTACATTTGGAGTTTCAATTATTATGTGGTGAGAGGAATCTCTCTTTTGGTCTAATCTCTTTGATGTTCTGTGTGCTTCTTAAGATTTTACCAGCATCTCTTTCTTTAGGTTTGAGAAATTTTATTGTATAATTTTGTTGAAGATGTCTCTTGGACCTTAGAGTCTGGAGTTTTCTCTTTCATCTATGCCTATGCCTATAATTCTTAGACTTCCTCTTTTCATTGAGTCCTTGATTTCTTGGATGTTGTGGGTGAGAACTATTTTTAGATTTCTCATTTTCTTTGGTTGTTGTACTGATTTCTTCAACTGGGTCTTCCATGCCTGAGATTCTGTCTTTCATCTCTTATATCCTATTTGTGATATTCATGTTCATAGTTCCTGTTTTCTTTCCTTGATTTTCCCCCTCCAGGATTGTCTCTGCTGTGTTTTCTTCACTGTTTCCATTTCCAATTTGAGATCTTGAACTATTTTATACATTTCCTGCTCCAATTTGGATGCCCTCGCCTGTAAATTTTTCATATTCTTGTGTCTTTCTCACTCTGTTTGACTAAGTTAGCTTGGAGTTTTCTGATGGAATTCTCCATTGTTTTCATTTGTAAAATTGTGATTTCTTTAAATTCTTCAGGGATTTATTGTCTTCTTTTAAGGCCTCTATCATTGTCATAAGTATAGATTTGTTATCATTTTCATGTGTTTCAACTATGGTGGGATGGATTGTCAGGGCTGCTGTATTAGCATTGCTGAATTTTGTTGGAGTCATATTTCCCTGATTTTTGTCAGTTTTTTCTTTCATTCTGGTGTCCTTAGCTGATTTTTCCTAGTTTCTTCTGGACCTGTTGCCAAGGAGAGAGTTTTGGTGCAGATGTCATATAATCTTGGTGGTCAGTAGCTCTATACAAGCTAGGTGGGGTCTCGTGTTAAAGGCAGGATCTCAGTGGACTACCCGAAGTTTACCCCTTCCAGTTGTGTCCCAACTGGGTACTCAGGTCAGGGATTGGGGTGAAATTTGTTTTTACAGCCTGCAGGTCTTGAGTTCCAGCAGGTCTTCCTAGTGATGTCAGTGGGGGGATCAGAGGAACATGGATTACAGGCTTGAGCTGAAGATCCCCTGCTACACCTGTTTCTAGTCAGAGGGTCAGGTCTGGGGTAGTGGTCCTCTCAGGTGGCCTCTCATATGTTGTCCCCAGGGCACCTCTGTGCCTCTCAACCCTAAGTGCTAAGTCCTTGTAGTTTGAATCACTCAGACCTAGTGAGATGGCCAAGAACACATTGCTCTAGGGATGGAACTGTGGATGCTAAAGACACACAGTTCTTGCCTTATAGAAGTATCCCAATGAGGAGGGGCAAGGTGTCCTGGAAGAGAGATCCTCTATGAATACCACTACCTGTCCACAGGGCTTGGACTCAGTAGAGCTCCATTGCCTTTTAATTTCACCACCCACCTTTCCTGTGGCTCTGTTGGTTCTCTTTTGGATGCTGAAATGCCTGTGTGGAAGCTGGGTGCTCAGGAAGCTTGTGAGTAGCCCTGTATGGGGTTCAGAGTTGCTATCTGGGTACTTAAGCAGATCATACCCACGGACTCCTCACATTGTGAAGCTCTCCTTGTTCCACGGCTTCCGCCGCTGGCTAGTCTGTTTTTCTGAGTGTCTGAGAGTCTCACCCAGAGACCCTTATCAGTCCCTGAGTTCGTTGCTTGAGTCCTAGTGGGTTTGTGTCTCTTAGAATGTTGCACAGTATGTTTATATCTCTGTGGTGTTCCAGCTGTTTTCCCTGCACTCAAAATATGTCCATACCAGCTGCTGACATCTTGTTTTCCCAGCTCCTTTTCAATAGGTTATTTCTTCTTTCATTAAGGAACTGAAGCTTAACAAAAACAATTTTGATTATAAGACATGCAAGCTAAACAAATTACTTGATTGTGTCCCAGTTGCCAGTTGTTAAGCCACATTATTCAAAAGGCAGTCAACCCTTCTTATAATGTTCATCCTAATGATCTTTAACCAATAGATGTAACTCAAAAATTTCTTTGGTTGTTTTAAATTGGTTCATGTTTGTGTTGAAACTATTTCAGCCTTGTTTGTTATTGTTCATATATACAAATATACCTCAATATTTTCTCTTTCATGGGGGGCTCAAACAAATGTTTCTAAAACGTTTTTATATGTTTTTGTAAATTCTGCCAAGTTCATGTACTCGTGGAATTCCCAATAATTTTCCACAATAATCATAATTGAATAAAAGCTCATTTATTACTCAAAAATAAAATGTCTAAGCAAAAATAGAAATAATGGATTAGCGTCAAGCATTATATACTTTAAGTTTTTGAAAAATGTCCTTCCTACCCCCAACATTCACAGAAAGGCATCATAAGAATCATGCATGAAGTTTTATCAAAACCATGGTCTTACATAAACTCCCAGAAATGTCCAGCTAATGGCTGGATCCTTTTCCTCTCATAACTTGGACCAAGGCTCCATATCTACACTTTCTTCTATAGATCCTCTCTAGATCCCAATGTGTCTGGTAAAGCCATACCATGAATTGTCACCAGAAAACAGCAACCTATAACAGAGAAGAGCCTCTTTAAAAAAAAAAACAAAATTTAACTGCATGTCAATAACTCCAACACTTGGAATGAGTAACTGCAAGAGACAACATGGAATTCTACCCTAACTAGAGAACTGTCTGTGACCAATTTGATCAGCATACTCCTTTTAAAAATAACACAAGACGATTGTAAGAATTTTTTTTTTCTGGGAAATGCCTCTTGTAGCCTGAGATCTTCTAAAATTATATATGAAAAAAGAAAATCCTAAAAGGCTATTGGTGGCAGTGAAAATCAGTACAGTCATGACGGAAAACAGTATATTCCTGAAAAATTCAAAATGGAGGTTCTATATGATTCAGCAATTTCATGAAAGGAATAAAATCAGTTTGTAAAAGAATTTTTTATTAACGTGTGTTATGTCACTCTTCTCGTGATGGTGTGAATGAGTCCCTATTCACCTTGAATAGGTAGCTTACAATCATAATGATTTTGCTTATCCAGCTTACTGAATCAGTGCATTTACTGGGGATGCTTCTAGATGGGGGGATACTCACGGAAGCTTATATAAGTAAGACTTACCTTAGGTAATGATTCTCAGAACTCGTATCCCTCTATCTCTCTGCACAAGTTTAAGGCAGCTAGGCAGGTAACATACTCTCTTCTCCAGTCATTGTTAGGGCTTACAAGACCACGAGTAGGGGTTTTGTAAATCTTCTAAGTTTTAGGAGCTTCCTCAGCCCGGTTAAGTTTCCTCTACATTCTTGGTCTTAATAATCCTACTTCCTTGCTTCCAAAAAGAAATATTTCAAATCTAGAAAACAAGTACACAATCCTCCACCCCTTCTCCTTCTTACATTCTTTCCACCATTTCTTTCACAGTGTCCCTTGAGTTTTTGAGGAACTGGTACTTTTTCCTCTCTCTATGACTAAGTATTTGGTCACTATGGCACACCAACAGTAACTTGCTCTTTGGTTGTTTGTGAGTTGTAAATCTCTGCAGTGCACCACTCCTTACACAAAAGAGTTCCCTTCTGTGCTCTATTGAAGCTGACAGCAAAAGTGATTTATGGCCATAATCACAGATGTTTACATGGTAGTGTGAGAGGAATATCATATCCAGTCAACAACACAACAGTAGTGTCTTCCCAAATGGTGCCTGTGACATCCTTACTATGAGCTTTTGCATTGGCTTACAGTCCTAGACATGTTTCCTTCTATGGAACAATCCTTAAATACAAGCAGTTGGTTGATAATGATAGTCAAACAGCTTTTGCTCAGGTAGGCACATCTTACCTCACATGTTGATACTGTAGTATGCAGAGGCCTTAGGTGAGCAGGACTGTTTCTGATAATTCTCTCCTATTAACTCTCACAATGTCTTCTAACACTATGTAATCTAGCCAGGAGGGAAGCCTCTAATTCATTCTGCAACCAAAGCATATGGCATCCTCAACAACAGGGAGTTACCTTATAATGCTAGCATGCAACTAACATCAGTAGCAATGATCTTTATTATTTAATGGTTTGGGGGGCTTTCTTGTCCAGTGACACACAGGGTGGAAGACCATCCCTGACACTGGGATTTCACCTAACAACCTTACAACTTCTTCCCAAATATGTAGGATGCTACTGTTTAATAATCCCCATTGGTATATTTTCTGTGCTTCCAAATGCTTTTACAAATCTCTAAGACATTCAGCCATTAGCAATATGTAGTGAAACATTTCTACTGAAGGCAAGCAAGTGCTTTGAAAATCCAGAGTTATCCATTTAAATCAAGTTCCAGTTAGTCTTGGACAGCTAAGGGGATGTTAAAATTGAAATGTTAGCAAGCTTTGATACAGTATGAAACAGTTCTTTACTTCCATCAATTCTTTCACCAAAGAGCAATACTGGATATAGTAGCTACACGTAGAGAAGATACTTTTCCTTATCAAATCCTTCATAGTCCACAGAAATCTTCCATGAGCCATCTGCTTTTTTCATCTTGGTATGCTGCTGCTTTTTGGGGACCCTGTGCATGGGATAATCTGAGGTGGTTTCAGTGGGGTTTGCATGCATATTTGGTTTGGCTTAGGCACAAGTGTGTGCTCTAGCCTACTGAGCCTGCCCCTGAAACTGACTTCTCATTTCTCCCAGGCTCTGAATATCATGACCTTTGACTCATTGGACACATCTGGATGCTGAAGGTGCCCTGGGTTGGCTGAATACTCTTAATTGTTTATCTCTAGGTCAAGCTTTATCTTTCTGTATAAACTCCTTCATTATATAAGAAATAACAGATATGGACAAAAAAGATTTCCTGACCTACCTAGCTGCCTGAAAATTGGGCAGAGAGATCCAGAGATGGTTTTTGGTGTTTTATTTTTGTTTGTTTTATCATTCTTGATTTCCATTAAATACTGCTCAGGTTTTAAATCATTGAAAAGGCTCACTAGCACAACATTGGATTTTAGTTAATTTTTTCTTTGGGATCTCATGTCCAACAATATATCTTGCTGCATTTGCCTTCAAATTGTTCAGACAAACTCGTTTGTCTTCTTTGATCTTCTCTTATTCTTGATTGCTTTGTCACTATAGAAACCCTAGAACATGAATGTCACAGTCATTGAGACTTGTCAAATACCCTATAATCTTGTTATGATTATGCCCTATCATGGGACTCAGCAAAGTTACTGCTGCCCTGTACTGATTCCAAAGCCCACACTAAGTTAAACCTCTTTCATAATTCTCCTGCAAACATAGTCCTGTTTGTCCTGGAATTGGGCATCAAATGCTGGCTCACACATCCCAAACTCCCTTAGTAATTACCATCCTTCCTCTACTGTCTTCCATATACTAATTCACAGTGTACTCAGAAAATACTGCATATCCCTAATGATTCCTTCACCTGGGTTCATCAGGGGCTGGTTCCTGTCGTATTGGTTCAGGTTCTGTACCTTTCTCTCAGACAGTATTAACAGTTACAGTTATTGGTAACTTTGCATCCACAGCACTCAGATTAATACTATCTGCCTCCATGTCATGCATCCACAGCCTCATGTGTTAAGCTTTGACAGGCTCTCTGACTCATTTTTTTCTCAGTGTATGCAGTTCTGGTGCTGAATATTTCTTGTTATTGTAGTTTCTTGTATTATACTGATATTAATTCCCCTGTCTGTATCTTGAATTATAGATTTTCCCTTGTTCACTGTTAAAGGTTGTTGAAGGTTAGACATGAGGACTGTGTCCTATCATTTTTGCTTTGTCATTCCTCATCTCACAGTCTTATTCTACTCCTAAGTTCTGACATTTTGGATCCTAGCAGGGGTTCCTTGCCAAGTCATCACTCCAATCCCTCCTCAGCATATCTGGTTCTATTGGTCCCTGTTTGAGCATCAATTGTGCTATATGAAATCAACTTGTCAAATACATTTTTGAAATTACTATATGCTGTAGGACTTTTCCTGGGAAGATATGAACAAGCATTTATTCATCCCTAACAGGTAAATAACAGATCGAAGTAATGAGTCCATGTCAGGTTTTTCCAGCACAAGGGTATCTTGGCATTTGGGAGCCAAGGAATACCAGGAAGTCACAACATGCAACAAACCTCACACAAGAAATTTATTTGAGAGAGATGTAGAATGGTAGCTGCCTCTGAACAGGAAGAGAGACAAGAGAGGACTGGATGGAGGAACAAGCTTTTATACTGTCTTTGGAAAATGCACAAAGAGCTAGTGATAAAGAAACCACCACGTGGAGGTAAATTCTGAAACTTTCTTTTGTTATTAACTCTGAGTCACTAGGGTAGGGATTTCCAAGTCTGGGAGCTCAGGGTCAGGCCAGGGGCAAGGTGTTTTTCTACTGGCCCTTTCCCTTAACCAAGACCATCTTAGTTAACAAGTGGATTAATTAGGATTGCTTGTTAAGTATAGATGAGGAATTACTTTTAGCACCATGAAACTCAAAGAGGCAGCATCAGGAAACTCAGTTTAGCCTGGGTGATGACTCAAGAAGTATACATCCCTGGATCACTCTGCATGGCTTACAGAAAAAACAATAAGTTAGAGAGTTTCTTCTTAGAAGTTGTGGTTGCTTATAGCATATCAGAGGAGGTCTTGTGAATCTTGTAAGTTTCTGGAACCTCCTAATACTTGTTAGTTTATTTGTTCCCTCAGCCTTGTAAATTTCATTTACTGTCTAAAACTTAACAAGCCCCAACTTCTCCATCCAGAAAGGAATGTTTCAATGGGAGGAAATTGCTAAACAATAACCTATATGTTATCCACATTATTTTGTAATGTAATAATATTTCATTATTATACTCTCATATATTTATATAATATATTTGGTTATATTTACCTCCACAACCCTTCCTCGATAAACCTTCATGCTTCACCCCAAAAATATTTATCCTCTTCTTCCCAAACAGTTCCCTTTACACTGTGAGGTTCCTCCTTCCTTCTTTCAATTTGTTTTGTATGAGACTTTATTGTTAAGACGAGTTGAGGCTTTGAGAGGACTAATTTTGCATAGATTTATACTAATGGTCTTACTTGCTGACAGTTCAAGAATGCAGTGTCTGCCACACTCTCTGGAGAATGTGTCCTACAATGCTCCACCCTTTTCTCTGTCACTCACCTTCTTTCTGCCCCATTTCTGCAATATTCCCTGAGCTTTAGAGAAGATGACATAGATGCTCCACTCAGGGTTCAGTTTTCACCAGTCAGTTATTGTTAGCGCTTTGACCAGTTATGAGTCTGCATAGCAATTGCTGTTCACTATAAAATTCTCCCCCTTCCATTGGGGTCCAAAGCTTCTTGCACCCACAGAACACTAGGGAACCAGATGTAACAAGCACACAGGATACTAATTTTAAAGGAGTAAATAAAACTGTTTCCCTACAGAGAAGTCTGGGAGTAGATATTGTCATTGACCTTGTGACCCTTTTATTGTGTGTGGAGACAGACATCATCTACCTTTTTCTGTAGAGGAAGATCTCACCCAGTTCCACCAAATGCTTATATCAGACTCTTCCTTTATGTCTTCCAGTTAACAGAAGCCTTCCTTAGGGAAGATATCACATGCATTTTATGAACTGTTGACTGCTATGCTACCTCAGTCAGAGACCACACTAGATTCTAGGCCCTTTAACTATAAAACCCACATACATTTTATAAAGGAGTTTCTAAGTATTCACACCTTCAGTTTTATTATGCACCTGGAAATGAAATGATTGTTGCCTGGAAACCTGGAATGGGAATTATTGCTGTCTAGAAACTTTTCCTCCCAAATTGTATTATAAATATGCTGACAATGAACCACCTGACATTAGACTCCCTGAAGTCTGATCCAGGTTAATGAAGTCAATCTGAATCAAGTTTTCATTCTCTTCTCTTCAACGATTTGCTTCCCTGCCTGGACCTCTGCAGGGGTTCCCTCATGCCCCTAATCAAAGGTGGAAGTAATACTGATCTATGGGTATAAACAAACATATTTGAAAGGTGTATCAAATCTGGTTAGAAAAATAACAGCAGTAATTTCTTCATTAGGGTCCATGATCCTCCCAGCCACATGCTTTTGACCAAGTTTGCAGTAATCAGAATGAATTTTCTCTTATGGGGTGGGACTCAAATCCAATCCATCTGGGGTTAGTTAACCCCATAACAGACTTGCCAATATTCCATCAGTGGCTACACCTTGACTGGCCAATTGGTAGTGCAGGGAAGGAAGATGGGAAATTGTGAGGACACAGGAAGAGGAAGGAACCCTTCATAGCAAAGTCATGTCAAAACTTTCCTTCCCAGTTTGAAATACAAGAATGGCAGTATAATTAACATTATGACATTTTTAACATTTTATAGAAAAGTTGCTGAAAGAGACATAATATGCATTTCATGTTTTCTGATAAAGGAACAATGGACCAGGGTTAAGTATTAACTGTATATGATCTCCAGGATGGCCTTTCATTTTTCTCAGACATTTTCCAGATATCTCAAACAAGACAGTTCTGATTGTGTTTTCAGTGAAGTTATTCTATGTTGGCTATTTACACTGACTCACATGGCAGGAAAAGCCTGTAATGGAATCCCTTTGTAAACTGTCAAGGCAGGAAAGGGGGCAGGCCCAGAAGAGCTCTAGCACCCAAGCCCTGCCTACCACACAGGACCCAGACTACCTTAATGGCCCTAATGGTAATTTTCTAATAGCTGTAACTGTCATTTCCAGCCTGAAGGCAGAAGAGTGCCCAGACCCTATCCTACAAGAAAATTTCCACCAATCCTTGAACAGGAAAACCCACTTATCCTTGATCTCCCCCAAACTCAGGATTTGGAATCCCACCAATCTTCACTCTGGAAGTCTCTGCCCTATAAAGCTCCACCCCTGAGGAATCCTATATAAACTCTACCTACTG
This sequence comes from Lophiomys imhausi, assembly GCA_907164525.1. Classification (NCBI taxonomy): domain Eukaryota; kingdom Metazoa; phylum Chordata; class Mammalia; order Rodentia; family Muridae; genus Lophiomys; species Lophiomys imhausi. The sequence goes on along the minus strand of CAJQZJ010001694.1, from coordinate 16,614,271 downwards.
TTCAGTTCTCCGCTGTCCTATCATCTCCCAGGAACTGAGGCTGCCACCCCTGGATTCATTCATGCAAACTCTGGATTTGTCCCTCCCAATAAATCTCTTTTATGAAATTTGCTGCCTGGTGTCACTCTGTGATCAGAGAAGCCAAGAAACAAAGAAGTGAAGAAGGGAAGAAGCGAAGAAATGGAGTGAGGCAGACGCTCCTCAGTTCCTCAGCTCAGCTGAGGATGCCCTTCCCTGGGAGCTGCAATGTCTTTGTTGAGGAGGCTTCCTCTCAGAGTTGTGTGGTTCCTGACTTCCCAAGTCTCAGGATACTCTTTCATTGGAACACTGTCCCACCTCAGAGCTGTGTGGCTCCTGGGCTCCTGAGTCCCAGTATACCTTTCATTGGAGCAGAAATGCCAACACTTTACCTTCTACCTTACTAATGATCTTAAAAACTAACTCTATTATGTTCAGATGCCCCTGAGAAAATACCTGTGAGTTCATTGTAATTTTTCTAAAACCTTCTGAAGATAGGAATTTCAAAACCCACTAAAATGTTATACGCGCTTATTATTTTTAATAATGATTTTATATATTTTTGAGAATTTCATACAACGTGTTTTAGTCATATCCACCCCTAACTCCTTCCAGATCCTTCTCCTACACCTTATCCACCCTACTTATATTCTCTCTCTTCTTTTTTTATTAAAAATAATTTATTTTCTCATATAATATACGCTGATTATAATTTCCCCTCCCTCTACTTGTCTCAGTTTCTCCCCACCTCATTTCCCATCCTCATCTACTCCCTTTCTGTCTCTCATTTAAAAGAACACACTTCAATGGGATAACAACCAACTATAACAAAATAAGTTATTATAAGATAAAACAAAAACCATCACATCAGGCAACCCAACAGAAGGAAAAGATCCCCAAGAGCAGGGACAAGAATCAGAGACCCATTCATCTGCACAATCAGGAATCCAATAAGATGAAAGATTTATATATTATATATTATACATTATACACACACACACACACACACACACACACACACACACACACACACACA
>CAJQZJ010001694.1:16575065-16613207 GCA_907164525.1 Lophiomys imhausi | reverse complement strand
ACACACACACACACACACACACACACACACACACACACACACACACACAAACACAGAGCATGTGGTGGAGACTCTTGTTAGTCCTGTGCTAGTTCCTTCAGTCTCTGTGAGTTCATATGAGTCTTGCTCAGTTAATTCAGAGAGCCTTGTTCTTCTGGTGTCCTTCATTCATTCTGTCTCTTAAATTCTCTCTCCTTCCTCTTCCACAGGGTACCCTTCACTCTAACTAGAGGGACTTGGTGAAGACATTCCATTTAGAGCTGTGCATTCTAAGGTTTTCTTCTCTGCATAATGCCTAACTATGGATCTCTGCATCTATTTCCATCTACTACAGGAGGAAGCTTCTCTGATGATGACTGAATAAGGTCCTGATGTATGAATATAGCAGAATATCACTAGAAGTCATTTCATTGATACTTTTTTTCTTAATGATTACTAGTGTTTGGTTTTACTCTAGGTTTCTCGGCTATCTAGTTTCTGTTTCTTATTCATCTGAGCACTGTTGTGTTTTTGTTCCAGCTTGTAGAGTGGGGCTTAAGTCAAATAAGACATTGGTTGGTTACTCTCATAAGCTTTGTGCTACCATGGCCCTAGCATATTTAGCAGGGAGGACCAATTATAGATTAAAGATTTTGTGGCTGGGTCATTTTATGGCATCAATTCTCAACCTGTGGGTCATGGTACATGAACTGTTTGGGGTTGAATGACCCTTTCACAAGGGTCTCCCTACAACCATAAGAAAACACAGATATTTACATTATAATTCATAACTAGCAAAACTACACTTGTGAAGTAGCAATAAACATAATTTTATGGTTGGGAGTAATCAAAACACAAGAAACTGTTAAAGGATTGAAGCATTAGGAAGGTTGAGACAACTGTTTTATATGTTTCTCTTTTGGTAGCTGCAGAATACCTTCCCACACCAAGGACACTAGAATGTAGGGGTTAAAGTTCTAGGTACACACTAGCTTGACACCCTCCATGGTTAACGAGCCATGAGGGTGTTGTCTTCAGCAGTGTGGCATTGCTGTCGTTGTGTGGAGATACCTGCTGTCTTGGCAACAGCCTGGGTTATTTCAGGATTTCCATTGAATCCCATTGGCCAATTACTCAATTGGCTGTAAACTAGAATCAGTACTGCTAGCCTTATTTGGGGACAAGAGACAGCAACTTGGGGCTCTGTCTCACTCATTATTGGAAGACATAATTAGGATCACCTTCATATATTTTAGAAAGTTTCCACTACACTAGTTTCCATACTGCCCCCAAATGCCACTCAAATATAGCTGTCTCTCACTGCATTCCCTCCCTCAACCACATCTACCTACCCCTCTCCACCTATTTCCCCTTTCCTGCCCCCCCCCCACAATACACCCATAAAATCCATTCTATTTTCCCTCCCAGGAAGACCCTTGTGCGTTCCCTAGTCCCTTCCTCTGCACTTAACCTTCTGGGTCTAAGTCTATCGATTTTAGCTCTGTTATTATTTATTTAATGGCTAATATCTACATACAAGTGAATACATACCACGCTTTTCTCTCTAGATTAGGGTTACCTCACTCAGGATGGTTTGTTCCAATTCTATAAATTTGCCTGAAAATTTTATGACTTTTTATAAATATAAATTTATTTTTTATAATTTATTAAAGATGAATTTATAAAAGTTGTTTATAAATGTAAGGTATTAAAATTATTTTAAATTATTTACCAGTATTTCCACTATAGTTAATTGATCGGCAGTGTTAATCCTTAACCTGCCATTATTTATGAGCACATACAGATACCTGATGGATTTTTATCAAGCCTTAACCTGCATTGTGCAATTTTAACCCATCTAAGCTAGTCCTCAATTCTATTTACATATACATATGTGCCCTGGGTTGTTATTTTCCATGCTATGCTGATATTCCAGGCCATGTGAGATGAGATTCTTTTCTCAAAACCATGACATGTGTCCTCCTTCCTGTTCTGGCTTCTTCTCTTCTACCCAAGATCCTCTCTGTCTGCTCCAGAAGCCCTCACACTTTTGCCTTGTCTACTTTTTTCTCTCCTCAATCACAGGCCTTGACATTTTATTAAAGCCAATGAGAGACAATGATTAGAAAGCAAGGTAACACAGCATTACTTGATGTATAGCAAGCAGGTCTCTGGGAGCAGGTTAATTAACATATAGAATGCATAACATCACCCCATCAGGTATTGGGGAAAGTCTTGGTAAAATTTATTTCAGTGTATATAAATATTATGTATTTTTATTTATTTAAAATATTCTTTATTTTATTATTTATTATTTATTACAGATATTTCAAAATTTCATAAAAATATACATTAATATGTGATACTTTATCAAGACATTTCTCATATATATTGAAGCTAAAAGCTGTAAGAGATAACACTTAAACAGCCCTGTAATCATGAAGCAAGAAGATATTAAAACCTGTGAAACATTACATGACATAATGTTTGATGAACTGTTCAAGATCAAAATACAAATGAAATCTAGAAATTTAATGTGATTTAAACAATATATCGACAAATCATCCTCCATCTTAGACATAAAAGCCATCTAATAATAAAGGTTCATAAACAGTAACAGGCTCATTCATGTTTATGATTAAACCTGTTTCTCAGAGATTGGGCTATGCTCCACCTGTAGCTGTATCTACAAATTGTTCTATACTGCATGTTCCAAGAAATGACAACCATATATTTGTTTCAAAAAATTATACCCATCTTGTAACACTGCAAGTTGATAATAACACAGTATATATATAAAACAGCTGAGTAATAAATACTCTGCTGTGTAAATGTACCAAATTTTCTTTATGTATTTTTCTCTGTTGAAAGACATGTAGATTGTTTCCAATTTCTGGATATTATTAATAGAACAGCAGTTAACGTGGTTGAACAAGTGAACTTATGGGTGGATGAAACATTATTTGGGTAAGAGTGTTATGGATAGATCTTGCAGTAGATTGAGCTCCATCTTTCTGAGGAACAGTTCTATGGATTTCTATAGTGATTTTACAATTTGTACTTCCACCAACAATGGATGAGTGTTCTCATTTCTGCATCCTCACCACCCTGAGCTGTCTCTTTTGTTTCTGATCTTAGCCATTCTGACAGAAGTAAGGTAGAATCTCAAAGTAGTTTTCATTTGCATTTCCTTGATGTTGAATATTTTTTGAAATGTTTCTCAGCTACTTGAGATTTCTCTATATGCCATTGGTTTAATCCATTTGAGTCAAATTGGACTATTTTGTTTTTTAATATCTAGTTTTTATATATACTAGTTCTATATATAACATAAAATATATAAAAAGTTGTGTATTATTTCTCTATTGGATATGGAGTCAACAAAAGTCTTTTTTCTACTCTGTAGTCGGCTGCCTTGTCCAACTGATAGTGTTATTTTCCTTATTGAAGCTTTTCAATTTTATGAAGTCCAATTTATTGCTTAATTTAGTACCTATGCTAACAATGTTCTATTCAAAAAATTTTCTCATACACCCCAATGAGTTCACTGTTATTTCCCATCTTTTATTCTAAAAAGTTTAGTTAGTATTTCTGGTTTTATGTTGAGGCTTTGATCCATTTGGAGTTGAGATTTTGCATGGTTTTAGTTATGGATATATTCACATTCTTTACATGGAAATATATAGTTTAACTAGTTGTGTGAGTTTATGTCTGGGTTTTAATTCTACTACTTTGATCAAAATGGCTGTTTTTATGCTAATACAGTGATGTTTTTATTATAATAGCTTTGTAATACAAGTTGCAATCAGGAATGGTGACTCCACCAGAAGCTCTTTTATTGTTCAGGATTGTTTTAATTATCCTAGTTTTTTTTTTTATTTCATGTTTTTTTTTGTGTGTGTGTGCTTCTACATGAAGCTGAAAATTTTCTTTTCAATATCTGTGAGGAATTGTGTTGGAATCCTGAAGGGGGTTACATTGAATCTGTAGATTGCATTTTGCAGGATGGTTATTTTAACTATGTTCATTCTACTGATCCATGAGCTGATCCATGAGCCTGAGAGATTGTGCTATCTTCTGAAAGCTTCCTCAATTTCTTTAAAGACTTGAAGTTTTTTATCATACAAATTTTTCACTTGCTTGGATGGAGTTAACCCAAGATATTTTATACTCTTCCAGGCTTTTTTGAAAAGTATTTCACTGATTTGTTTCTCGGTCCACTTGTCATTTTTACATAGAGGGCTACTGACTTTTGTGAGTCAGTTTTGTATCCACATACATTCCTGAAAGAGTTTATCAGCTGTAGAATGGAATTTTTAGGGTCACTTATGTATATTATCATATAATCTGCAAATAAAGTTACTTTGATGTCTTCCTTTCCAGTTTCTATACCCTTGAACTTCAGTGGTTTTATTGCTTTAAGATTTCAAGTACTATATTAAATAGGTATGGAAAGAGTGAACAAACTTACCTTGCTTCTGATTTTAAAGGAATTTATTTGAGTTTTTCTCAAGTTGATGTTGGCAATAGGCTTGCTGTAAATTTTCTTTTTTATGTATAGGCATGTTCCTTGTATCCCTAATCTCCCTAATTCTTTTTTATCATGAAGTGGTGTTGGATTTTGTTAAAGGCTTTTTTTAGCATCTAATGAGATGATCATGTGGATTTATGCTCTCAGTTTGTTTCTATGGTAGACTACACAGACAGACTTTTGTATGTTGAGAAACCCCTGTTTCTCTGGGATGAATTCTATTTGATCACAATGGATGATCTTTGTGTTATGTCCTTGGATTTAGTTTGCAAGTATTTGTTGAATATTTTTGCATAAAAGTTCACAAGGAAAGTTGGTCTATAATTCTCTTTTTTTTTGTTGAGTCTTTATGTGGCTTGGGTATCAGGGAACTTGTGGCCTACTAAAGCGAATTGGACAATGTTTCTTCTGTTTCTATTTTGTGGAAAAATGTGAAAGGTATTGCTGCTAATTGTTCTTTGAGAGTCTGGTAGAGTTCTTCACTAAAAGCACCTGGCCCTTGCCTTATTGTTTGAGAAACTAAATAACTGTAATCCCAATACACTTAGGGTGTTAGGTTTGTTTAAAATGTTTATCTAATTTTTATTATAATGTTTATTTATTACATCAAGTTACATCTCCATCATAGTGTACTCTCTCTACCTCTCCTGGTTCCACCCTCCCATCCTCTCCTCCCTCTCCCACCCATCCCACTACATCCATGTGTAGTGTCTCTACATATCAGCCCCTCTCAGTTCAACAGTCATATAAGGGATAAGAGCTTCCTCTTGCATTGGGGGTCCTACATGATAGCACCCCTAGGGCAAATTGTCCCAGTAATAGGTAACAAAGTCTATGTTCCTGATCCTTTTGGTGTGTTGGGTGTAGGATAGTTATCCTGTACTATATGGCTAAAATCTGATTATAAGTGAATAAATGCCATGTGCATCCTTCTGAATATGGGTTAGCTCCCTCAGGATGAGCTTTTCTAGTTCCATCTATTTGGCTGAGAATTGCATGATTTCCTTGTTTCTGATAGCTGAGTAGTATTCCATTGTGTAAAAGTACCATATTTTTTTTAATCCATTCGTCAGTTGAGGGACATCTGGGCTGTTTCTTGTTTCTAGCAATTACAAATAAGGCTGCTATGATCATACATGAGATGTGTCCTTGTGGTTTGGTGAGGAATCCTTTGGGTGGATACCCAGAAGTTGTATGACTGGGACTTGAGGTAGGGCTATTCCAAGTTTTCTAAGATATGGCCAGACTGATTTCCAGAGTGGTTGTGCAAGTTTGCACTCCTACCAGCAATGGAAGAGTGTTCCCCTTTCTCCACAACCTCACCAGTATGGGCTGTCATTTGAGTTTTTGATCTTAGCCATTCTGACAGGTGTGTGATGGAATCTCAGAGTTGTCTTGAGTTGCATTTCTCTGATGATTAAGAATGTTGAGGTGGTTGAAGAATAGATAGCTAGAGTCTCATAGTTAAATTTTGAGTTGTTTAGGAATCAAGAGGGTGTTCTGGATCTAAGAAGATATTTTTAAAATTATGAGGCAAGTTAGTATGAAAGCTGAGTTAGATATAGAACTTTAAACTCATGGAGATGGTTAGATAGTAGAATGTTAAAGTCAGGTGCCAAATACATATGGACTGGACATTGGGAATGTATGCTAAGCCATATAACTCTTATAATCGTGGCCTATTTATTTCTGTTGTTTTGTATTGTATTTATAGTTATAAGAAAAAGAACCATTATTTGGACTGAAAGGGAGAGCTGTTGGGGGGAAAAATAAATATCTTAAACTAAAAAAAAAAAAAAAAAAAAAAAAAAGAAGGGAAGAGGATGGTGGGGCTGAGGGGGAGGAGGGTGGAAGGGTGGGACTGGAGGGGGGAGTAGGGAGGGGATTGTGATTGAGATGTAACTTGAAGAAATAAAAAATAAATTATTAAAAAAAAAGAAAAAAATAAAATAAGAATGTTGAGCATTTCTTCAAACGTCTCACTGCCATTAGAGAATCATCCTTTGTGAATTCTCAGTTTAGCTCTGTTTCCCATTTTTTGATTGGATTATTTGGATTCTTGGTGTTTAATTACTTGAGTTCTTTATAAATTATGGATATTAGCCCTCTGTCGGAAGTGGAGTTGTTAAAGATCTTTTGCCAATCTGTAGGCTGCCGTTATGTTCTAGTGACAGTGTCCTTTGCTGTACAGAAACTTTTCAGTTTCATGAGGTCCCATTTATTGATTGTTGGTCTTAGAGCCTGAGCTATTGGTGTTCTGTCCAGGAAGTTGTGACCTGTGCCAAGGAGTTCAAGGCTTTTCCCCACTTTCTCTTCTATTAGATTTACTATGTCTGGATTTATATTAAGGTCTTTGATCCACTTGGACTTAAGTTTTGTGCAAGGTGATAAGTATGGGTCTATTTGCATTCTTTAACAAGTTTACATCCAATAAGACCAGCACCATTTGTTGAAGATGCTGTCCTTTTCCATTGTACGGTTTTGACTTGTTTGTCAAAAATTAAGTGACCATAGGTGTGTGGGTTTATTTTTGGGTCTTCAATTGGATTCCATTGATCCACTGGTCTGTTCTATACCAGTACAATGCTGTAATCTGGGATAGTGATACCTACATATGTTTTTTTGTTTGTTTTTGTTTTGTTTGTTTTTTTATTGTACAGGATTGATCTGGCTATTCTGTTGATCCTATCCATGAGCATGGGAGATCTTTCCATTTTCTGATATCTTCTTCAACTTCTCTTCAAAGACTTGAAGTTCTTGTCATATAGTGCTTGTTTAGAGTTACCTCTTGGTATTTCATATTGTTTGTGGCTATAGTGATGAGTGTTGTTTCCCTAATTTCTTTCTTAGCCCATTTATCTTTTGTATAAAGAAGTGATTCCAATTTTTTGAATTAATTTTGTATCCAGTCATGTTACTGAAGGTATTTATCAGTTGTAGGAGTTCTCTGGTGGAATTTTTGGGGTCACTTATATATACTATCATATCGTCCGCAAATAGGGATAAATTGACTTCTTCCTTTCCAATTTGCATCCCCTTGATCTCCATTAGTTTCTTATTGCTCTAGCAAGAAATTCAACAACTATGCTGAAGAGATATGGTGAAAGTGGGCATCCTTGCTTTGTCCCTGAGTTTAGAGGAAATGCTTTATGTTTCTCTCCATTCAATTTGATGTTGGCTACTGGTTTGCTGTATATCGCCTTTATTATTTCTAAGTATAGTCCTTGTAATCCCTTTCTCTTCAGGACTTTTAGCATGAAGGCGTGTTGGATTTTGTTTAATGCTTTCTCAGCAAGTAGCAAGATGATCATGCATTTTTTTTCTTTCATCATGTTTACATGGTGAATTAAGTTGATGGATTTTCATATGTTGAACCATCCCTGCATTCCTGGGATGAAGCCTACTTGATCATGGTGTATGATACTTTTGATGTGTTCTTGGATTCGGTTTGCCAGTATTTTATTAAATAGTTTTGCATCTATGTTCATGAGGGAGATTGGTCTGAAGTTCTCTTTCTTTGTTGGGTCTTTGTGTGTGGTTTAAGAATCATGGTGACTGTGGCCTCATAGAATGAGTTTGGCAGTGTTCTTTCTGTTTCTATTTTGTGGAAGAGTTTGAAGAGTATTGATATTAGCTCTTCTTTGAAGGTCTGGTAGAATTCTGTGCTGAAACCATCTGACCTGGGCTTTTTTTTTTTGGTTGAGAGATTTGTAATGACTTTTTCCATTTCCTTAGAGGTTATAGGGCTGCTTAATTTGTTAACCTGACCTTAATTTAATTTTGGTAGGTGGAGTCTATCAAGAAAATTGTCCATTTCACTTAGGTTTTCAAATTTGATGGAGTACAGATTTTTAAAGTGGGACCTAAAGGTTCTCTGTATTTCGTCAATGTCTGTTATTATTTTTCCCTTTTCATTTCTGATTTTGTTGATTTGGCTTTTTCCCTCTGCCTTTTAGTTAATTTTGCTAAGGGTTTGTCTATTTTATTGATTTTCTCCAAGAACCTACTTTTGGTTTCATTGATTCCTTGTATTGTTCTTTTTATTTCTAACTTGTTAATTTCAACCATAAGTCTGATGGTTTCCTGCCTTCTGCTCCTCTTGGGAGTATTTGCTTCATTTTTTTCCCACTTCTTCCAGTTCTGCTGTTAATTTGCTACCATGAGCTGTCACAATTTTCTTTTTCAAGGCACTTAGTGCTATGAACTTTCCTCATAACAATGCTTTCATTATGTCCCAGAGGTTTGAGTATGTTGTGCCTTCATTTTCATTGGATTTTAAATAGTCTTTGATATCCTTCTTTATATCTTCCCTAAATATATTTTTCTTAAACTTGCCTTCTCCATCTATGGTGATTGAAAGTTTTCCTGGATTTTTGATTCTGGGCTTCCATCTATGGCTTCTGAGAGTCTATAGAACATCTGTCCAGGCTTTCTGACTTTTATATTTTCTATTGAGAACATGTGTGTAATTCTAATAGATCTGTCTTTATATTTTACTTGGTATTTTCCCTTCCAGCTTCTAATATTCTTTCTTTGTTCTGTATGTTTAGTGTTTTGATTACATTTGGTGAGGCACTTTCTTTTCTGGTCAAATCTATTTGGTGTTCTATATGTTTCTTGTACCTTTATAGGTATTTCCTTTTTAAGGTTAGGAAAATTTTCTTCTATGAATTTTAAAAATATGTTCTTGGTCTTTGACCTGGGGATTTTCTCCTTCCTCTATTCCTATTATTGTTTGGTTTGTTCTTTTTTATAGTGCCTCAGATATCCTGGATGTTTTGGTGTTGGGAGGTTTTTAGATTTAACTTTTTTAAAAAATGTATATATCCATTTCTTATAGTCCATCTTCAATGCCTGAGATTCTCTCTTCCATTTCTTGGTGGAGCTTGCATCTATAGTTTCTTTTATAATTACTGAAGTTTTCATTTCCAGATTTCCCTCAATTTGTTTTTTTTTTTTTATTGATTCTATTTCCATTTCAGGTCTTAAATTTTTTTACTCACTTCCTTCCTCTGTTTGTGTTTTCCTGGATTTCTTTTTTCTTCATTTTTTTTTTTTATTATTTGTGAGCTTCCAGTCATGCACTACAGTCCCACTCATCTTGCCTGTTCCCTCATATCTGACCTCCACCCTTTCAACCTCCCTCACAAAAAAATTAAAGAAACAAGGAAAAAATAAAAAAGAGAAAAGAAAGCCTGCAAAATATCTTGCTCTAAAAGCTGTAGTAAGTCTTAGTGTGTCCCACAGTATACCCCTCTTCCACACATCTTCACTTGTAAATGTTCATTGCAGTGAGTCATTGGCCTTTGGGTTCTGTCACACCATCAATATTGGAGCCTTTGTGGGACTCTTCCTTGTTTTCCTGTGTCATGGAGATCCTTTACCTTCGGATCAGCAAGACTGACTCTTCCAAGTACTTTGACAGTCCACGGATGATGTAGATTTTGTGGTGGCCCAACTCAAAGCCCTGGGTTTGGGCATGCGTGGTAGCTGAGGTGGTAAGCCTACCAACTCTCCAGCATCAGCAACACCAGTACAAGCTCTCCAATACTGTTGCAGGCAGCTTACTAAATGGTGCTATATGCAGGAGACAGGATTAGCTCTCCTACTCTCAGGCCCGTGGGTTCAGCTTACCCACACCAAGGTCTTCAGAGTCAGTTTCACTGTGCTATCTAGTCAAGGCATGGGCCCATTCTCCCAAGTGCTGCAGCCTAGGAGGGGGTGGGACAGCTAGCTCTCCTGTTCTTACTCCCTCTGGCTGGCTCACTAATACCTTCATCATCAGGATTAGCTCCACTGTGTTTCCCTAGTGAGACTTAGGGCCCCTCTCCTGAGTGATGCAGTTGGTGAAGGGCACAGGTACCTTTCCTCCTCTCACGATCTGGACCAGCTCTCTCAATTACCTCATGTGATGAAGTGTGAAGAAGGGGAGGGCATGACAATGGAACCCACTCCACCTCATGACAGATAAAGTGTGGGGTTATCTCTCCAGCACTTTTGCCCTTGGGGCTTGCTCACCTGTGTCCCCACCTACCACGACCATATTTGCTGTGCTGCCAGGCAAGGTGCAGTATCCACTCGCCTGAGGTCTGGACCTAGTGATGGGCAGGGTTTCTGGATTTATGTAAAGGATTTATCCATTTTCTCCTTAAAAACTCCTATCATTCTCATACAGCAGTTTTAAGGCATTTCTTTTCTTTCTTTTTTTTTTAATAAATTATAATTTAGTAACGTTGTTTTATTCAGGAGATACTATGGTAGGATTGTTGGTTCTAGTGGTTTCTGGATTTATGTAAAGGATTTATCCATTTTCTCCTTAAAAGCTCCTATCATTCTCATACAGCAGTTTTAAGGCATTTCTTTTCTTTCTTTTTTTTAAATAAATTATAATTTAGTAACATTGTTTTATTCAGGAGATACTATGGTAGGATTGTTGGTTCTAGTGGAGACACATTGTCCTGGCTGTTATTGTGTGTTTCCTCTGTCATCTAGGCATCTGGGATTGGGATGATTATAGATCTAGTTGCTGATATCTGTTTTGTTGTTGTCGTTCTTGAGTGAGTATTTTGCTCCTTCATTTCTGTTTCCTTTATGCACTGTAGGAGAGTGATGGCTGTGTTGCCTGGTAGAAACTTTTCTGTGGAACTGTTAAGTGTGGTCATGTGGTAATCTAGGCCAAATGTGTTTCTCTGCATTAGGACCTGACACTTAAGGATGGACATAGAGTGAAGGGGTTCATAGGAGGGAAGAGAACAGAATATTATACCAGGATCTGCTTATTTAGTCTCCATGGAATGGGATTAGAGAGTAGGATGTATCCCCAGAAGACCTGTGATAGACCTGGGGATAAGACTGGAGTAATTAATCTGGACAGATGGAAGGAAAGGATCTACAGGCAGCCTACTTGATTTCCTGTCAAGTGGTTCCTGTATGGTAGCAAGGAGTGTCTAGTTGGCTTGGGGCCTGAGATAAAGTAAGAGTGGCTAGGGGGGAAGGTCTTTCAAATCCACAGGAGATGGCAGGGGAGGGGATATAAGGGCACAGCAGGGATTCTGTATAGAAGCTATGGATCCTGAGTTTGCCTAAACCCAGGTCCCTAAAAAACTAAGGGAGTGCCTCAAGCTGTTGAAGGTGACAGTGTAGCCTCCCTTTTTTTTGAAAGATGTTCAAAGTCAATGTTGAAATATGACATTGCTTCATGAGAGGATGTTTGCAGAAAGTCATGCCATTTGTATTAGGTGGTAATTGTGTAACCTCTTTTGTTCTGTATAGGTGGAGATGAATGTGTTCTCTGGAAGTGCCAATGGCAGTTTGCAAGAGGGCTTTTTATTTGGGAGCTGGGGATATTTAAAGTTATAGGAATAGATTAGATCATTGATTAAAACAAATGAGAACAAACCAAATGGCTATTGTGAGAAATATAAAGAGCCTAGGACCAAATTTGGAATCACAAATCAAGACAAGATAGTATGAAAAAACACGTAGGATAGGAAGTTTTTAAAAGCAAGAGAAAAGCTAGGAGAGAGTGAGTATGCTGGAAGCCAAGTATGACATGTCAAGAATGTGATGGTCTCCCACAGGTTCTTCACTGAGCAGCACACACAATCAGAACAGGGAAGAAAAGCCTTCCTTCTGAAAGTAGGGACCTTGTGAGAAAATTTGAAGTAAGTAGCTTCACAAAAGGGGGAATGAGGTGAATTTAGCCAAGATAGAGCTAGAATGAAGAGAAAATGCAGCTTGAGAAATGGAGACAGCAATTATAAACTGTTTTTTTGTAAATCTATGGAGGTAGTATCCATCTGAAGAGTTATCTGAGTCTTAGAGTCCATTCTTCTTCAAGAGTAAAAGCATGCATGGTAGAAATAAGCTGGGGGACCGATCAGAACATAAGCCAAAGAGATGGCTCAGTGGGTAAATGGGCTTGTTGCCAAATCTGATCAATTTGATGGCCAGATTATACCTAGTAGAAGGAGATAGGTACAAGTTGTCTCCTTGAGAGCCACATGCATTCACCTAATATAAATTTGCATACTTATACACATACTCACAATAAATGAACAAATATAACTATTTTTTATTTATAAAAAGTTTGAGCAGATGGGTCCTTTAAACTTTGGTTGGTAAATGACATTTTTTTCCTCAATAACAGCAGGTAAGATAAAGATGGATGCAGATGTGGAAAGATGCGAAAGTTTGGTTAGGAAAGTGGTGATATTCAGATTTTATCATTGGTATGCTGCAAAAGGTGACCTAAGAGTTGGGACAGTCAATGACTGGAATTTTGAGTACAAAGGGGAAATTTCTAGCATGATTTAGGAAGCTTTAGGAAGCACTTACACAGAAAGCTGTTCCTAATATGTGGTAGAGGCTTCACACATGTTAAGTAAAGTATTACATGACGTTTGAAGTGTAATAACTCATGTATTTACATTTACTTTCAGAAGGAACACTAAGAAAGTTCTTTTCTTTTGTTCAGATACTAGCTTTAATTAAAATTCATCTTTACTGAAAGTCACTTAAAGATTCAACTTTATGAATTTTGCTTGCCCATTTTCTAACCACTGCTGCAATAAAATATCATAACTCAAGACAAGAAGAAAGTAATCTCTGCTATCTATCAATGGTTTTCATTCTCTAATTTGTATAAGAATAGCTGGTGAATGCAAGTTTGCTGAACGAGAGTTTGGGGCACACACACATCAGAGTGATCATAATACATAAGCTACCATTGAAGCCACAATTTATACCCACAAATAAGATGTTTCTAGCATACATGGTTATGTGTTTTTTAAGAGTAATGTTCAGGTGGGTGTGGTGCTACATCTTTAATCTCAGCACTCTCGAGGCAGAGGCAGAAAGATCTCTGAGCTTGATTGAGGTTTGTATGATCTAATGAGCAAGTTCCAGTACAGCCAGGGTTACACAGAGAAACTTGTCTCCAAACAAACAAACAATCAGAAAATTAACAACAACAATAATAATGTTCATCTATTATTACCTGCATCCATCCTCTTTTATTTGTTTTACATGAAGGTGTTTTCCAAAGCCATCTCATAACTTACATATCTGAGTAAAAATGTCCAAACCTCCATGTCAGCTTCAGAGTATTGATTATCTTCTGATCTAGTTTTGACTTTGCCTTGAGACTTCAGCCATAAAAGATTTAAAAGATTCTGCCCTTCACTAAAAGCTATCATTTGTAATCCTTGCACCCGCCTCTTGCAAAATCCAGATGACTGAGTGTCACATTCAGTCACCGTTATAAGCTCTCAAATTAAAGTTTCCAATATCAACAACTTGCTTTACTCATCACTCTTCCTCCTCAACCTCCAATTTATTGGCCAATCTTTACCGCCCCTTACCACTTCCTGCCTGCAGGGTTCACATGGTCAGAGCAGCAGGCAAGCTTCTTGTGTCAAATAGCTTTAAAGCTTCCACAAATTTCATGCAAGAAATGGGAAAACATAAAAGTGGTGCGTTTCAAACATCATCGCATGTTGACAGTAAATCGCTTAGTTAGTTGATGTTCAGTTTGTCTGACACTAGAAGCTGCCAGGGTTGGCTGTGTGTGTGCACATGTGCTTCACGGTAATTTGTTAAGACTTCACAAAATACGGCTGTCTTCTCCTCCATTCTTCTTTTTTAACCTTTTACAAATAGCCAAAGTAATGTATGGATGTGCGATTTTGCTGTCCTTCCCTCTCAAACACAAGCAATAAAAGTTGATTTACACTAACAAGCTAAAAGCTCTGAGTGCTTCTAGACTGATGAATTCCAGGAGGGAGGGCCATTCTGACCACCTGATGGTAGAAAGCATTCCACAATAGAGCCCACAAAGACCCAAAGCTCAAAGCTGGGATTCACAGTATTATTCAGCAGTCATCCAAAGGAAAAACACAATCTAGCTTAACATTCACCAGGATGGAGACTGTTTGCTCTTTGTTTACTTTTAATTCTATCTAGTCCAGATGCTCAATGGCCACTCTACTTTAAACTTCCCTACTTGCTCTGTTCTGTCATCAGGGATCCTAGTTATAATAGATTCAAAGCATTACTAATAATAAAGGATAAAGCATGTTTTTGAGAGAACCCATGTTGGACAAACATGTATGCTACAAACAGTATATGTTGATGCTACTAGCTATAAGTTAGCATTTCTATTAGCTGCAATGAGAAAAAAAAACAAGCAATAAAGGGAGCTGTTAAAAATAAAAACATTTTACTGGTAATTGTTTCTCTTCCTACAATTTGATATTTTACTGGCAAATATACTAAATGTGCTTGAAAAGATGTGTAGGCGGTTAGATAAATTAGATTTAGAGAATATATAGGAGTTTCTGATACTGTCTCTTAATTTGGGGCCTGAAAAACATTATCAGCATGAAGTCAGGAAAAACAGGAAAGACTTAATAGACTGAAAAACAAGGTTGAAGTCAGGAAAAACAGAAAAGACTCAATAGACTTAAAAAAACAAAGTATCTGGCCTGACATTGTTTTCAGCTGCTAAGTGGGTGGAGCCCAAATTAAGCTGAAACAGAGTTCCTCCTATTTAAGGACAGTGCATGGAGCCCAGAAAGAGAAGAGGCCCCGGATGCTAGAGAGCTCCAAGAGTCCTGCTAAAAAAAGTGCTGGCCATCATTTGATGGCCAGCTCTCTCCCTGAAGCAGAAAGAAGCTGGTGAGCAAAGAAAGCCTGAGCAAGACACCAAAAGGCCAAGGACTAAACCCTGTGGCTCAGCTTTTGCCTAGAGGGGTTTGATCTGTCCAAACAGTGGCCTAAAGGAAATTGTGCCTGGCTTTAAGGACTGAGGCAGAGCAGCTGAGTTCCTGATTCAAAAGAAGTAAGTTGGCCTGCAGACAGCTGGGGTCTCCCACAGAGAAGAAAACATGAAGCCTTATTTAAGGTAAGACTGCAATAACCAACTTACCCTGACGAACCTGCATCTGAGAGATCCAGAAAAAGGACTGCTAAGTGCATTGAAGAATCTACAACAAAGACTGTGTTCCTGATGACTGAGGACCTGCCCCAGAGACTGTATCATTCTAAAAGGTTATAAAAGTAGTTGTTATAATTATCAATAGGTTTAGTGGATAGGTTAAAGGGGTTGTAGGAATTTATAGGATTAATAGTTAAAAAATTGTTGGTGTTTGTTATAAGTAAATTTAGTAATAAATAAATAAGTGTTAAATAATAATTTAAAAGTTCGGTAACAAAGATGTCTGTGTAGTTGTATACAGAATTGCAGAGGAGACAAAAATTTCCAGTTTGCAAAGGTAGACCAGTACTTAAGAAAGAATATATGAGGGCTTCTTAAAACACAACAGAACTGAATGTTTTCAGATGTAAAGTAGCATGTAGATGTAGACATAAGGTTATTGTGTAATTCAAATTGTGATTTCTATACCCCCCATGTTTCAATCCTTATTGTGAGGAGCTCAGGTCTTAATGTTATGTAAACACTGTTCTCCAATTTTACCCTGATATGCCAATAAAACAGCTTACAGCCAATCACTGAACAGGGGAGAAAATAGGGTATACTTCCTGCACTCCAGGGGAGGAGGAGTTAAGGAGAAAAATGTAGGGGGATGGAGCAAGAGATAGAGGCAGGAGAGATGGGGAGAGATTCAGCTGAAGCAGGAAAGCCACAAATGCAAGTAACTCTGAGATTTATGTTGGAGGGAAGCCAGATTAGCTTAGTGGGATAAGAATAGAATAATAACTGCTCAGTTGTTGTGTTGTGAAGTCTGTTTAACAAATAATGTAATACAGTCTCAATTATTTGGATGACAGCCAGGATAAGAAGCCAACTGTGAAACTAACACAATTATATAAAGTTACACTAGGATGCAGAATGGATTAGAGCCACAATGTAATTATGATGGCTACATTCAGGGGAACAAAGTGTGGAGCCTTAGTGAATGGGTTACCACCAGGAAAGAGTGGTGTGGAGGGACGGCTCATGCCAACAAAGAATATGCTTTACTTTGGCATCCTGACCTGTCTCCCTCAAACCAGATAAAAGTAAACTCAAGACTGCCAACTATAATGACTATAGCTCATATTCTACACTTAAGCAAGGAAGTTTAAAGACAGAGTTTAACAACGTAAGCTTTAGGGTCTGTTAACAACCATGAATGAGAGAGTGGCTCATGTGGCTTTATCTCTCGCTGATTAACAATTGGATACTGAGGGATGTTGGAGGAGAGAGAGAGTAACAGTTATTGCCTTCAGTTATGTACCCGCTGGTGAATCCTTCAGGCTCCAGTGAGCAATGGTCACACAGGTTGCTCTGGTTAAACTCAGTTGATCACAAAAAGAAACGAAACAAAACAAACAAAAAACCCCAATGAAGTGGGAAAGGGGCATACAGGGCAAAGGGGGATTTTTCAGGGTGTGAGTGAGGTAGAAGGGGGTGTGGGGTGAAATAATCAGAATGTATTATACATATGTATGAAATTGTCAAAGAATGAAATTAATTATTGGAAAAGAAAAGCTTAGATTTTGGAGCAATAGAGCTCCCATGTTTCAGTGACAGCTGCTATGTATTTGTTCACATTTGCTTTTAAATTTTGGGTAAACTATTGAACTTTGCAGTGTCTTCACCTCCCTGTAAATCGATTTTGTTGTTTTATGAACCAAACATTAACTTTATATTATCTTTAGTTACTAACAAAGGTCAGTCTGTTTTTTTTAACTTTTTATTGATTCTCTGTGAGTTTCACATAACCATGCACCCCAACCCCACTCATGTCCCCATCCCTTCATATCCCTTCTTTGTCCTTGCAACCTTCCCCCAAAATAAAATAAAATAATAAAGTAAAATATATCTCCTTGGTTTAGCTGTTGTGTGCCATACAATATACTCTTTTGTCTACACAAATTTACTTGCAAATATTCCTTTAATGATTCATTGGTCTGGTTAGAGGCCTCTTGTTTCTGCTACTCTATCAATACTGGATCCTCACTGGAACTCCTCTAGGGTTTCCTGCTGTTGCCCTGTGTCATGGACGTCCTGCCACTTTGGATCTGCATGATTGGCCTTTTCATTTGCTCCAGCAGTTCATAGACGGACTAGATGTTGGGGTGGGCCAACTCATAGCCCTGGATGTGGGCCTGAGAGGTAGTTGAGTTGGTCACCTTGCCAGGGCCAGCTCTCCTGCACCCTCACCACCAGGATGAGCTCTCTAGTACTGCCCAGGATAGCTCATCCAATGCTGCAGTCAGCATGTGGCAGGGTTAACTGTCCCAATCTCATGCCCTCCAGCCCTGTTCACCCATGCCCATGCAACCAGGGTCCTGCTCTACTATGCTGCTCAGTAGAGGTGCAGGGCCCTGCTCTCCCAAGAGCTGCAAATAGTAAGAGGCAAAGGCAGCTCTGAGAAGGCCTTGGATATCAACATGGTTCCAGGCAGCAGTCTAGACCAGGGATATCTCCATGGCCTTTGGTGATAATATGGACCACAAACACTGACAGAGACCACCATGTTGCTTCACGGTCACAGACCCACACATGGCCCCATCTGTGACAACACTGGGACTTCACCATGGCCTCTGGTGGCATTGCAGTCTGCTCACATCAGATTGCTCCTCTCCACCCTCAAGTCTCCAGATCTGTCTCTTTTCATAGTGCTCAGACCACTCAGCTTGTCTTTCCTTCCTCTCTCACCCCACTCAATACTTACACATCATAGTGGGCCATGCAGTAGGCAGGACCTCTGGGTGTCTTTGAGTGTTTGTTCAACCCAAAGATTCCAAAGGAAATAAATCTCTGGCCAAAGATAAACACAGCACAGTAAAACTATAATTCAGCATACAGTTATCCAGCTCAAGGTTGAACTACCACCACAACCAACTAAAGAGATTAGCAGTTAGGTCAATGATGAGACATAAACACAGCAGGACATGCTCAGTCATTTGTGGGTCTCCATTCTCTAAGTACTGCTCTTCTTCTTGTGCTTTGATGCAGCTCTGGGGATCACAGAAACTCACCAGGTGGTCAGTTTTCTCAAAGGAATAAGGCACAGGCTCATTGGCACTTGTGTTTGTTACTGGCTCTATTGATGGGCAGCAAAACTCATTGTTTCCCAAGGAGCAAGAACAGCAATGTCCTTCACATCGCGAGTTATGCCTCACTTCATAAGGCACAAACTGCTCAGATTCTCTTCCACCTCCATTTATCCAATGCTTATTTGCTCATTTCCTTCTCGCTCATCACTCCACCATCTACTTACTCGAATCCCACTGTGTCTGCCTCCAGCACAGGCCCAGGTGTTTTCTCCCAATCTATGGTTAATGATACATTTATAGAAACACACTTATAGTACTAAGGCAATATGTGGAAAAGTATTTCTGTAGACCATATTCCTAGTGAGGAATTACAAGCATACATTTAAAGAGAAATAGCATGTTTAAAAGGGAAGACTTCTGTGAAAAAATAAAAATACCTATGTAGCCCAATTCAATCTTAATTTTGCATCAATATATAAGGGTCAATACCATTGAGGCCGAATATAATCTTAATTTTGTATTAATATACAAAGATCAATACCGATGTAGTCCAATATAATCTTAATTTTGCATTAATATACAATGATCAATACCAATTTAGCCAAATATAATATTAATTTTGTATCAGTATACAAAGGGATAAGGGCATATTCAATAATCTGTCATTTTTTCTTGATCTTTCCTATACTATGTCTATGTCCCATTTTTTTCTCAAGTCTGTTCACTCCTACATAGGAGAGAAAGAAGAATACAGAAAAGAAAAAGAGAAAAGTCCCTGGGACTAACCTCCAAAACGCATTTAACAAGACCATTTAACAGCTTGTAGTCTCTTCCCCTATATAACAAAATTTTCTCTTATCCATCAAATGACCAAAGGGGGGAGATCTTTGTATATAGATACAAAATTAAGATTATATTTGGCCACATTGGTATTGATCTTTGTATATTGATACAAAATTAAGGGTAACACTTCTTAAAGGTATTGTACCTAGTAATGCTTAAAAATGAAATATGAAGTTTTGGCCTTTTGCTACCAACTGTCATAAACTGTTTAGGATAATTAAGAAATGCAAACTAATAGTCATGCAAGCGTATCATTTTGTTAGTTACTATGACAGTCTATCACAGTTATTTTCTAAGCTACTCAGAAATCAAGTTGCTAAGAGACAAGCAACATTTGCTCATCTAAATATAAGAGAAAAATAGGGCGTCTTCAAAAACCCTAAGAGATCTGCAGAATATGGCACTCAAAGATGTTTTCTTAACTTAAGATTTTTTGATATTGAAACATGTCAGCTCCTGACAGCACCCCCTATTCTACTCCAAGTAGAAGATGAGCATTGAAAAATCTCCAGTGTGAGATGGTTGAATTAGTGGCAAGCCTATCTCTTGGCAAGAAAAACCCCTTGCTTCAACTGTAGACAGACTTCTGTCCAAAAAGGACAAAACTTGGAAGCAGGTAAGTCGACAGCCTAGCTCTGCCAAGACAGGGTAGGCAAGTCCTTCATAAT
The DNA here is from genome assembly GCA_907164525.1 of Lophiomys imhausi. Lineage (NCBI taxonomy): Eukaryota > Metazoa > Chordata > Mammalia > Rodentia > Muridae > Lophiomys > Lophiomys imhausi. The sequence continues at coordinate 16,593,179 of CAJQZJ010001694.1, read as the reverse complement.
TCCTGCTCTACAATCAATGTCTGTCAGAGAAACAGGGCCAAATGGCTGAAGATTGATGCTGTAATGTATGGAGAGAAAATGGAAACTGTTCAGGCAGCCACTGGTAAGTCATTTCTTAGTTTTGGAAGCTGCGGGCCCTGCACTTCCTATATAATCATATATATTTATCCCTCTCAGGTCTCTGAGATGGTTGAAGAATAGATAGCTTGAGTATCAGAGTTAAATTTTGAGTTGTTTAGGAATCAAGAGGGTGTTCTGGATCTAAGAAGATGTTTTTAAAATTGTGATGCAAGTTAGTATGAAAGCTGAGTTAGATATAGAACTTTAAACTCATGGAGATGGTTAGATAGTAGAATGTTAAAGTCAGGTGCCAAATACATATGGACTGGACATTGGGAATGTATGCTAAGCCATATAGCTCTCATAATTGTGGCCCATTTATTTCTGTTGTCTTGTATTGTATTTATTGTTATAAGAGAAAGAACCATTTGTTGGACTGAAAGGGGGAGCTGTTGGGGGAAAAGATATACCTTAAACTAAAAAAAAAGGATAGAGGGTAGGGGTTTGAGGGGGAAGAGGGTGGAAGGGTGGGACTGGAGTGGGGAGTAGGGAGGAGACTATGATTGAGATGTAACTTGAAGAAATAAAAATAAATTATATAAAAAAAGAAAAAATAAAAATAAAACAAAACAGAAAACAAACAATCAAAACAACCCAAAAGGACTGGCAAGATGGCTCAGAAAGATACTTTCTATCAAGCCTGGTAAATTGTGTTCAATTGTCAGAATTCACATGGTAGAAGGAGAGAACCAACTCCTGACGGCTGTCCTCTGACGTCCACAGGTGCTCTGTGACATGTGCAAGTATGTATGTGTGTGTATACACACATGTGCAAGCACACAAATAAATACATGTAAAGAAGTAGGTTTTTAAAATAACAAACACTAAAAAAATCCAACCCAAATATGTATTCTAAAACATCTAATAAATAAGTGGAAAAATAATCTGAGACTCTGTTTTTTCAAATGAGTGGTAACAAAACATGAAACTACTTACCTGAGTTATTTCTTACCACTGAATAAATAGAAATCATTTATATATGAACATATGGACACATATTTAGAATGTAGTTAGAGATTGTCTTGGCTTAGTAAAATGGAGGTTGTAGGTTTCCCTCCAAGCGCTCTGACTTCACTAGTCCTGAGTAGTTGCCATGATGACCTCTTGCTAAACTTGTAAAAGTCCATGCAGAGTGCTGTGGGTTATGACAGCAAGTTTTCCTAGGTTAGAGAACCGCAATTTGTTAGCCAATACAAAATGGTGAGCCATGAAAATATACATACAAGTAACATTGCACAGACTGAGAAGTATATATTTAAATATTTAGGAATACACACACACACACACACACACACACACACACACACACACAGAGCAACAATTAAAAAAAATTAGCCATGAATTTGAAAAAGAGTAGGTAGTACATGGAAGGGTTTGGAAAGAGGAAAGAGAAGGGGAAAATCAAAATCAAAACTACACTGAGGCTCCATATCAGTCAGAATGGCTACTGTCAAGAAAGTAAAAAGAAGAAAAAAGAAAGAAAGAAAACAGGAAGGAGCAAAGGAAGAAAGGACACATACACATGCACAGAGGAAGGGAAGGGAAAATGTGTGCTTTGGAAAATTTTAATTTCACAGATAAATAAATATATCTTCACAATTAGTTAAGATTTGCTGGAGTAATAGTAGATGTAGATATGGTATCATAGTTGTAGCAATGGTTGCTGTAGTGATGTAGGTGGAACAGAAGTGTACTCTAAGATGGGGAAGCCTGTTCAGTGATCTATTAGGAAGCACTTCTTAAAATCAAACCTGCAGTGGAGTAAAAGAAACAGGATTTGTCACAGAGAAATATGAAGGCAGTGTAGTTAAAGGCAAGATCTCAGCCATGGCAGAGCACATTCCAGAGAAATGTTGGAAAACCCCAGCATTCTTTCAAGATTCTAAAGCAGCCTTGCCATCTGAATTTTTATGGCTCCTATTTTAGCCTCTCCATGTACAAAGGCTGTAAAGAAGTAAAAGTCACTTCCAGAGAATTTTCTTGTTGCAATGACATAATTTATAAGACATACTTTTACTCATGTAATCCTCTTTATACTGGCATCTGTCTTTATCAATCTTCTAATAAACTTCAGAAAAATCAGTGTAAAACAATTGTACTAATGAGCCAAAATAGTTTGAATAAGAAATATTTTAGGTGATGGTTTGAAAGAAATCAAAGACTCTCAGAACCCAGAAGCCTGGAATCATTGTCTGGCCCTGCTCTGACTCAGCTTCTTGTTATCAGTCCTTTGAATCAGATCCGTCTGACTGAAGCTCCCTCCTGACCAGCTTTGAGGTTACACCCACTAAGGATAAGGCCTTGATTATCTGCCCTCTTCAGGACATGGAGCTCTTCTCACCACTGTCAAAGATGCCCTCACTAGCAGACAGACTAACATCCTGAGAGCAAAGGTGCCAGCCTGCCCCTTCTCTTAATTCCCCTTTGGGGCCCACTGAAGCTATCTCACTTGGCTACCTTACTCTCTGCTGGATAACATAAGACTTAGTGTGGACACAGAAGATTCACCACAGGAGGCAGACACTTCAAGTGATTGACCTGAGAAATGTGCAACACAAGATGTATGAGATGTATGAGCTGGCCCAGAGGATGGAGATTGCTCAGCACAGGCTGAGAGGAAGAAGGAAATAGTGAAGCACCTTCCTAGACTCCCAGGGAAGAGACATTGAAGGTAGTCACTGACATTTGCCTCAGGTCTCAATTGGTAGCACACCAATTACACTTGGTGCAGTGGACTCAGGAAAGAAAAAGTGCCCTACAGCTGTGCTGTTCAAATACGTAGATTTGGGCATTGCCTAACAACACAACTCAGAAGGTCCTGAAAAATTTCAAGCCAGAGTACATTGAATAGTTAATGATGGATTTTGTTCACCCTGCATGTTTTACACCATGCCTCAGATGAGAAAATATTCCTAAACTCCATCTACCATACATCTTCCAGAACATCCTCAAACTCATAAATACATCAACAAAAATGAAAATATGTGCCAACAGGTTCATTTGTCAGATCTCCAAAATCAGCTTTCTCTACTATCTCTATGTATGTCCAGCATCTCTCAGATACCACATGAAACAGTTGCTCAGGTGGGTGAATATCACGTGCTTTGGGGTTCCACTCCTTCACTCTCTGTTAGTTCTCACAGCCAGAGAAGGAATGCTTCTAGTGGCAGAATCTAGACTGTCGGTTCAAACATCTGGATTTGAAATGTATTATTTCATCTGATTTTACAATGTCTTTTAAGTATTTTTTTGTCTTTTCTATGTAGTGTTCCTGATACTCTTCTGGTTCTAGAATTAGAACACAGTGGATGGAATCTTTCACCTCAGTGTTCTTCTGTCTGTCCCAAGAAAATGTTCCCAGCTCATCAGGGTCAACTTCTATGACAATGATATCTTCCTGTCTATCTTGAAGGACCTTTGGTATCACATAGCCAACTAACTTGAGCCAGTGGACCCTAGACTTTTGTACCCAGGCCCTCTGAAGTACTATAATAATATAGGTTATGTCCTAGTAGACAGTGTTGTCCAACTGTGTTCTGAGCTCATGGATACACTGAGGACTATAAGGCTACCCAAATTGGTAATCTTTTACACTGTTTTGTGCTGTGAATGTTTGATATGCTGTTCCAATGACCTAGAGGCCACCAAACTTTGTGTTTGTTGGCAGTAAATAGGGAAAGATTGCTTCTGAGTACTGAGAAATGAAAGAGTAGAGACAGGTCTCACATCAAGGTGACCCAGAGCACACACTGCTCATTTTGGAAAGAAAATGATGTTCAGTGGGGTCAGATCACATGGGATAAGTTGTCCTGGGTGTCTTGTGGAATCACAAAGATAATTCTCCATTTCTAAATGTGGCTTCTGTTCAGTACTGGATAAGTAGTGGTTTCCTTCTGCCTACTTATTGTAAAGTATTTGCCAGACCTCAAAAAACTGGATTGTCTCCTTCTGGTATCTTCCACATTCATTAACTTCATTTCTAGATTCATGGTCAGGAGCGTGCTCTGACCTTAATAGTGGGAAAAAAAACTGTTGTCTGAGTTAAGTTGATGTTCAAGGCCTCTTGGTATCAATGAAGATAAAAGTTACTGTGGCATTCATTCCATTTCTGTTCCTTTCCTGGTCAATAGTTACATACCAGTTGTGAGACTGTTCAGAAAGCTCTGTGCACAGTATTGTTAAGCTGAAGTGCACAATGTACACCTGTTCTCCTTTAAAGAAGGTTTTGGGGAATTAGAGAGGATTGAAATCCAGGATACTCAGGAGCCACTGTGGACACATAAAAGATAGATGGTGGAAGTAAAAAAATAGCAGAGTAAAGGAATAGCATCTACCCACCTCCTTCTCTCTCCTTTTGTTGTTGCTTCATTTTGTTTTAAATTCTCTGCTGTATCTCAGGCTAGACTTGAGCTTATCATTCTCCTGCTTCCACTTCCTGAATGCTAAGATTACCCAGTTTTCACACCACATACATATGGAATCATAGTCTCCTAAGGTTTACTTGTTTTCAAAGTTCTCCAACAGATAGACATAGTCTCTCTCTTATCTTAGAGCATTTACTGATAACTCTCCAGTTGTAATCTCTGTCCTTACTTTGGGAAAAAATTCTGTTAACTGGCAAACACCTTCCATTTTATAGGTACAATAAAGAATCAATAAAAGAATTTTGTATATCACATACAAACACACATATTTATAAAATATTAGAGGAAACTTAAAATATTTTATATTTTCTCAAAAATAACGTTTGTGATCAACTGTAAGAGGAAATACAAAATAGCAACATAAAGTATAATAGAATTTTGCAAAAAATAAAACATCTGTTAAAAATATTAGTATATAATTGTACATTTTTCAGCACACTCAGGGTTAGAATCTAATTATTTAATAGTTCTAATTCTTTTTTATGGGTTATTTATTACTTCAAGTTACATCTCCATCACAGTCCCCTCCCTCCACCTCTCCCGGCCCCCCTTCCCCCTCCCCTTTCTCCCAGAACTCATAATTCTTTTTTGTTGAATAATTAGACAACAATTTTGAAAATTATAAGTTTAAAATGCATTTCCAACATCCAGTCCATACATTTTTGGCATCTGATATTAATATTCTAATATCTATCTCTGAGTTTAAAGTTCTATACCTAACTCAGTTTCCATCCTAACTTGCATTACCAACTTAAAAACATCTTCTTAGACCTAGAACATCCTTTTAATTCCTAAACAACTTAAAATTTAACCATTAGACTATAACTATCTAGTCTTCAACCACATCAGAGACCTGAAAAAGATAAATATATCTGATTATACAGGAAGTACAGAGCTAGCAGCTTCCAAAACTAAGAAATGACAGACAACTGGATGCCTGGACAGTCACCAATTTCTCTCCATACATTAGAGAATCTATCTTCAGCCTCTTGGCCAAGTTTCTCTGACAGACATTAATTGTAAAGCAAAAATTATGAAGGACTTGCCTACCTTGTCTTGGCAAAGCTAAGCTGTCGATTTACCTGCTTCCAAGTTTTGTCCTTTTCAGACAGCATCTGTTTACAGTTGAAGCAAAGGATTTTTCTTGCCCAATGACAGGCTTGCCCCCAATGCAACCATCTCCAAATGGAGATTCTTCAATCCTTATATTCTACGTGGAGGAGAATAGGGGGTGCTGTCAGGAGCTGACATGTCTCAGCCTCAAAAAAATCTTCAGTTAAGAAACCTTCTGCAGATCTCTTGAGGTTTTTGAACACCATCTATCTATCTCCGTATATTTGGATAAGTAAATGTTGCTTATCACTTAGCAACTTGATTTCTGGTTAACTTAGAAAGCATCTGTGATAAACAATGCTAGTATCTAACCAAATGACATGTTTGAATGACTATTAGTTTGCATCTTTTAATTATTCCAAACAGTTTGTGACAGTTGCTATCAATGGACCAAAATTTCACATTGCATTTTTAAGAGTTTTCTAGGTATAATACCTTAAAAAGAGTTAACTTTAATTTTGTGTCAATATACAAAGATCAATACCAATGTAGCCAAATATAATCTGAATTTTGTATCAATATACAAAGACATAAGAGCATATTCAACAATCTGTCCTTTTTTCTTTATCATTCCTATATTATGTATATATCCCACTTTAAAAAAGTTTTTCCCCCCTACACACCACAATCAAGTAGGCTTCATCCCAGGGATGCAGGGATGGTTCAACATATGAAAATCCATCAATATAATTTTAAATTTACAGGCTATATTTTAAATTATTTTAATGAAGAATTGCACAATTAAAGTCTCTAAATTCTGACTTAATGGAATTTACTATTTTTCTTTGATTACTATTTTCAAGTATCTTTTGCTTCCATTTGTAACTTTTTGCATAGAAATGGGCATAGATCACACATGAGTGACATCTATTGTCATTTCTATTGTGATTCTGGCAGTTGCCTACTGTTCTTCTGTTGAACAATAGATACAATGTTCATTCAGATTTTAATCTCACCAAAAGAACCTAAGCTATAGGTCCATTAACTTTAATAGAAAAAGACAGAGACCAGCTCTGAGCAAACTTTGTGCCAACGGGTTTATCTTTCAAGTATTTGTCTCTTCTGGAAGATAAGAAAGGTTTTCTTAACCAGTTAATTGAAACTATTGAACTGAATTTCATGGCAAGCAAATTCAGACTTTTAGATTTCCTAGCCACTTTTCATCATGACTCGGTGAGGACATTCTAAACTTTTGTCACGTGACGATGTAGCTGTGGGTCACCATCATGAGTTAGTAAGGGCTTCTTAGAATAAAACCTGAGGACTGATCCTCTACCAAAACAGGTAACACTCAAATTCCAACCACCACAGACTTCCCTGGCCTTCTAATGAAGGAGAATAACACCTCATTTAAGTACTTCCTTGTCTCTAATTATATTAGCAGAGTTAGAAGCTGGGATCAAGAAACCTTCTGTTTCAGACTTGGAGGCCCCATAAACCACTGCTCCTCTCCTAGAGACTTTTGACAGTCAATGGTAGTTGGGAGAGGGGTGTCTCTATCTTCCATGATGTGGCCACTGAGAAGGTACCCTGTAAATAACCTCTCATCCACACTCAAGCAAGCTATTATAATTAAATTCGGTGGGCTACACACAAAATTAGGAAGAATGGATGGCATTTGTTGAGAAGCAGCAAAGGCTTCATTGTTGGGGGTGCATAGCTGCAAGATGGAAGAGGGAAAATTAAGTAAAAACTGTTCAGTTTCAGGGAGTTCATATGTCCACAAATGGCAACATTAGCTCTGCTCAAAGCTGTACTATAGGAGTATTTCTGGTGGTTAGATAAAATCCAGCTTTCCTCAGGATCTTAAGAAATATGTTCCTGTCTGCCAAAGATTCATGTCCTTTGCCTCTGATAGAGAAGATATACATGGTTTTCCATTGACATATACCTGTGATTGCATATCAAAGCCCATACTTGTCTCCACAATCCCCAATCCCTCAGTATATATTCATTTGTACTTTTTATGCCCCTCCAAGCCCACACTATCATCCTGGCCCTTATCTCCTCCCCCATTAGGCTACCTCTGAGGCTACTGAAATTCACAGGTTTCCTTCCTCCCAGATATCCATTAGTGTGGTGTGGTGTGGTGTGGTGGTGTGTGCACGTGTGCCCATGTCTGCTACTTTCAACTCCTCTCTCTTTCTATTCTCTACTATTCTCGGTCTTCCCTAGCTCTGACCATGACCAATCTACTTCTCTCTTTGCTCTGGACACTTTCAGATGCATCTGGTTGTTCTCTTTCTCTGTCTCTGATTCTGTATCTGTCTCTCTGTCTCTCTCTTTGTCTCTCTTTCTCTCTCTCTCTCTCTCTCTCTCTCTCTCCAACAATAGAAAACTTCCCACCAAATCACAGAATGGCCCTTTTGGTGGTTTCTTTACCGAGCCTTCAATTGCAAAAATGACTAGCGTTCATCATATCCATGTGTGAAAATGTTGAGGAATTTTACAAAAAAAAAAAAAAAATTTGATGGAAATTCTAGGCGATGACTTGCAAGAAACACTGAGCTTTGTTCCTTACATTTGCATCCACTTCACAATATGCACATCTGCTTGAGCTCCAGAGAGTAAGTACCCAGAGAAAAAGTATTTTTGTGCTCATTTTAATTTCCATATTTCAGAATGTCTATTAAGATGTTTCACATATAGCCAGAATCAATTACTTGATAAAGGTCTGTGTTCTAATTTTACATGATAAATTATGTCCATAGTACTTGCAAACTTGCGCTAAGAAATTTTTTATATTAAATCAGTCAAAAAGTGTTTATTTGATGGGGCATGGTGACACATACTCAGCAATCAGAAGGCAAAGTTATATAGATCTCTGTGAGTTAAAACAACCTGGTCTACATAGAGAGTTCTCAGAGAGCCAGATCTGTGTAATAAGACCTTGTTTTATTATTGTTGTTTTGTTTTTAAGCGTTTTTTGAATATTGCGCAGTTACTGTGGTTTGTTTGTGCATGTCTGTGGATATGTATGGTCTGTTTTAGTGCATAAAGTCTCAATGCTTTTGGAATGAATGAATGAATGAATGAATAAATGGGCGAGACTTTTATGGAGGCTGAGATTTTCAGTGTTGTTTGATGGAGAAGTCAGGGTTTGAACCATTTCATTAGAAGGAAGTTGATTTGAAATTAATGGACTTGTTAGTCTCAGTATTTGGAGCATGGGGACAATCACATGCTATTAGAACTTTATCTTGACAAAGAACCAATATATAAACTGTTCCTTCTGTCATGTTAGTAAACAGGTTGCTCCCATAGGACATGAAAAGGAATTTCTATTGTGACTTTTAGAGAAGTTGATCAGTTGGATTCAGACTGGTGTTTTGCTAATAGCCAGATTAATTCCCAGAATCTAAATATAAAAATGGGTGTGAAAACAAGAAAATTTGAGTAGGTGAGCTGGGTCTTAGCAGTTTGTTAAAACTTTATTCTGTTATCTGAGCATGCACATAATTGCCATAATAGCAATAATGTTACTACTACAGGTATTACGCCTGATAAGTTCACAGTTTATCTTAATACAGAGAAGTTTTAATGGGATAGCACCCTACTCCTTATTAAAAGGAGACGAGGAGGAGAGGAGGGGTCCTGTCAGGTTCAATGCTTCCTGAAAGGCCATGGCAATGCAGTTACCCTTCAGAGAGCTTTACTGGGAAAAAGAACCTTAACTATGAGACCCATGCCTGGGCTATGAGATGGGAGATCATAGTACATTATATCAGAGGTATCATAACCAGAGCTTTTAAAGGGAAGGGAGGCTGCTGTTAAACAAATAAACAATAAACCAAAAAAAAAAAAAAAAAACCCTAGAGAGGAGGTTTATTACGAGGGATAGCTTAAAATAAGAATAAGGAAGATAGTTATTGTGAATATCTCCATTCATATCCTTTCAGTGGATTGCTAGAAGTGCCACATCATAGCAGGCATGTAGTCTGGCTTACATGATGGAGTGTGAGGTAGCTAGGTACTGGATAGGACCATGGGAGCTGTAAATACTACAGCCAAGGAGGACTTCTTAATTCTATTCTGAAAGAGAACTGTAGGGGGTGGGAACTGATTTCTTCAGGCTGTGGTGGCGAGCCTATTAGAATAAACAGTTTCTTCTGTTGACAAACCCATTTTTCTGAATGGGTAGTATGCCCAGTGCTGCTAGAAGGTGTGCCCCACTTACAACAAACCGAAAAGCAAACATGGTTAGTTGTGATTCAGGATAAGTACTGAATCATCTATTATGGGAACTTGAGGTAAATTTGAAGACTTAACATTTGAATGCTAACTGCTGGATATAAAAATAAAACAAAACAAAACAACAAAACAGGATGTAAACATGGAATACATAGGATACAGTTAAACATTTTTATGAATATTTTCAAACACATGAATGTAGTAATTAGTATTTCCATATGACCCCTAAACCATCTCTACTTGTCAAATCTAACAAGTTGTACTTCCTCTGGATACTCTCTCCTTCAATTATTATTTTAAAATAAACTCCAAGAATCATATAATTTCATCTGTTAGTGCTTTCCCAAACACCTGTTTAACACATCACCAACTCCACAGGACAGTTTTAATAGTAGAGACCCTCCACATTTGGTTTATTTGTTTACCAACATTGAAAATTCCACAAATACGTTATTCCTACTGGAAGATAAAATACAATCAACTACTCAAAGCTGTTTGAACCAGGACCTTTTCATTTATGTTTTATTGGAGGAAAACGTGGACTACATCAGAGGTGGATTTTTGAAAGTAAGACATGACTGGGCATCTTATCTGTTGACCTAGAAGAGACAGATGCATCTAAGATATTTTATAAACTCTGAAAATATTTCTAAGATCCTAGGATTATGTGACCTCTCTGACTCAAGCACCAGCACAGACGTGTAAGATCACACAGGTAGTGTGCATTGGAGGTGAGATGCAAGTCAGGACTGCAAGGCTAGAGTCATATGGTCTGGCATCTGACTGGCTGCAGGCCTTCAGTGGCAAGCTTCCTGCCACTCAGTCCTCTGTAGACCCGGCCATGGAGGGAGATCCCCAGTGTGTTCTTGATTTCCACTTACCTGTGCTCTAAACTCTTCTGCCTGGTTTGTTTGTTGTTCTAATATATCAGAGAATAAAAAGCAGATAGATATTATGCATTTTGAAACACATAATAGTTTTCATTTAGATACAATATATTTACTTCCAGATGTGGAGATCTGGAATCCTAAAAATTATTCCTAACTCTCTGCATTTGTCAGATTTCCTCAAGTTCACTTCTAGAACTGTGTTTGAAGTCATCAAGTAGAACATTCATGAGTAACTGCTTGATGCATAACAGAGATATTAAGGCCTTTGCCAAACTGAGCTTATTTTCTCATATGGGTTAAAGGAAAAGTTAATTATAATCTAGGGTGCGTGTTAATTCTACTCTTCTCATAGTGCCTTGCCTTTTGCTGCAGCAATAAAACACAGTATTAAAGAAGCTTATGAGCTTTCAGATTGTGGAAGATATAGGATTCTGTATTTAAAAAATAGCTCCTTCATCTCACTCACCCCATATCATTTTCAAGATGTACCAACGAAAGGGAATACAAATTTTGACCCATCATGGTTTGCAGAGAGGACAGTTTGATATGACTTAGGTGATTGGTAGATGAATATTCTTCTGTCTCAATAAAAATGAAGAAACTGCCTTAAGAAAGTCTAGTGGTTCTATAGGATACAGTGCTGGAACTTCATCAGAGTTCTAAATTATTTCCCTATGTCGTCTTCCCTCACCATTCTCTACCCTGCCCTTTATAAAGCTAGGTAAAGTTCCTCCTTGCCTCACCCAACTGGCTGAACTGCATAACTCTCTGACCAACTCTTCTGTTCTCTTCTCACATAAGTTGTCATCTTCAGTCCACTGAAAAGTCAGGAGACATTCTAAAAATTAATTTCTAAGAAACTACCAGGTCAAAGAGTGGATCACAAATAAAAATCTCATTCTATAAGGAGACTTAAAAACTTTGCTTTATGTGTCCTTACAGAATTATTTTACTATGCATAATGTAAAGATGAATGATATCATTTTAAAGAGTTACCTGTGGTGGAAATTCCTAAGAATGGGATAGTGGAAACCTTTCAGAAGGCTATCACTGTGTATCGTACTGAGGAAGTCTTTCTCATCTTTTTCTCTTTCACTGTTGCTCCAAGCTATCTGGGCCTGATTTTCTGTGAATTTTTTCTGTTTATGTCTTCCATTTGTCTGTAGGAGTGCTACTACTACATGTATGACGTTGTACAATATTTTTCTTGAGCCACGAGCTGATTCCTGCCATCTTGAACTTTGCTCCTGTCAGCTATGGCTCCTAGAACTGACCATAGACAGGTAGCCAGGTCCCTGGCAATGGTAATGGAGCCATCAACACTCCTTATAAGATAGGGGAAGAGAGGGTCACAGACCTTCACTATTTCAGCTATTACTGCATCTCACAGACGAAACTGATCTTGGAAGGTGCTAGACTATCTAGGAAATGGAAGATTAAGTGAAAGCGGAATGCTGTGAGCCAGACTCCATGTGGATGCCATCTATGATGTGGTGGGACTCGGCAGTGATTCAGCTGTTTAGGATTATCCATGCTCTTTCTACAGCTCAGCTGTTGACTGTCAGCCCAACAAGTTCGTTGGCTCACCAAGTTGGGTTTTGGTATAATTGTGGTTTGGTTTGATCTGGATGAATAGACATTTGTTCAGATCTCTTCAGGAAAAGTTAGCATGATGTGCAAGTGAAATGTCTGGCATCCATAAGTTACAGGGATCACACTTAGGTTTTCCGGCTTGGATGTCTAGTGCTTTTATCTGTTGTACCATGTCCCTGGCATGATCTGCTATACTTTTAAGCTTTTAAAACATAAGGTCAAAAAACAAAAAAATAAAAGCTGCATAACTTTTAGGTTTACTTTGAAGCTGTTTGGAGAATGCTGTAAATGCCCCAAATTCCATGATTGCTATAAAGGACCCCAACACGACACAGTTCTTTCAGATTTGAGAACTAGAAATCCTTTGTAAGAAAAATTATGTACAATATGCTCTTTATGTAAATTCCTCTTCAGCCTCCAGACCATATTAGACTATTATCATGAGTGTGCAATGTCAGAAACATACTAAAACACATTTGGTTCTTTCCACAATATCAACATTTATTAAGTAGTAACAGCTTCACAAGGTTTATCAGTTTTAAGGTCAGTAATTTATCATATAATCTTACCTACCATGATTATCCAGCTAAGCTAAATGGAGCCTATTTTATTCTGACCTTAATCACTAATATTAGCTCCCATGTTGCACAACACATAGCACAAGTGAACAAGTAAATATTATCTATATATCCACGTGCCTTCATATATATATGAATATATTATTATTATTGTTACAGAATGAGTACCAGTAAAAGAGGCCTATTTATTTCTGTTGTTTTGTATTGTATTTATAGTTATAAGAAAAAGAACCATTATTTGGACTGAAAGGGAGAGCTGTTGGGGGGAAAAAATAAATACCTTAAACTAAAAAAAAAAAAAAAAAGAAGGGAAGAGGATGGTGGGGCTGAGGGGGAGGAGGGGGGAAGGGTGGGACTGGAGGGGGGAGTAGGGAGGGGATTGTGATTGAGATGTAACTTGAAGAAATAAAAAATAAATTATTAAAAAAAAAAAAAAAAAAAAGAGGCTGAGGCTGAGGCAGAGTCCGAGAGGTTTCAGAAGTGGGCGGAGTCTGTATTGATAAGACAACCAACCAGATAAGTTCTCAGAAGAAGCTGCTGCTGGAGTAAGGTTTGAGAAGGAAGATGAAGAATTCAGCTGTGAGATGAAAGGTTGAGATAGGGTCTGAGAGCAGAGAGCATAAGGTTCTTTCAGGTCAGATCCAGACAGGTGAACAAAAGGACAGGCAGGCACTAGAAAATACCATGTCAATAGCAGGGGACATAGCTGAGCCAAAGCTCAAGAAACAGTGTGGGTGTCTCTCCTTGTCAGTCCTCCATGCATACAGCAGGCATCAGACAAGAGGTTGTATGAGACAATGCCACTGAAATGCTAGGAGTCTATTTCTTTAAGGAGTCCAGGATGTTTTCTTGGTATGACTTTAATACACCCAAGTTCTCCCACTGTTTCAGTCCACCACAGTAAACTTCTAAGGTGGCACCCTTTCTATTCTCAACAATAAGTCATTATCAGTCTGTGCTGGGTGGATATAGCTGACACATGGAGCAGTTTCTGGATCTCCTCAAGAACTACACTCATCCTTTTCCCCAACAATGAAGCTACTTATAAAATGGAGTCTATTGAAGCATTGTAAAACTTGTAAAATCCGAAAACCCAGTGTTTTCTACAACAGGGAAAGCTGATCTCACAACTTCCTCACTTGAATATTTGTTTCTCCTTTTAGCCATGTTTCTTTAGTCTGTCCTTGTGTTTTCTGAGTGGATGTAGTATACGTGTGCTTTGAAAGTGAAGTAACACTTAGCACTTGGTGTGCAGGGCTGTGCATCAGCACTGTGTGACACTCAATTGCTTGACTTCTCCTGGGATGGACAGTGTAAAAACTGGTTGACAAGTGTGATTAAAGAAAATATGCTAAAGCCAGCTATAATAAGGGGTTGGGTAGGGGCAAATATACAACATTTCCAAGTGCTGTTTAATGACAGGGAATGGCAGATAGTTCAAAGTGTAAGAAGCTATGGATTCCTCAAGAAAATCCAGGTGAAATGGCTGAAAGTGGATAGGCTTTGCTTGAGCACCAGTGTGGGAATTCTTTCTCCTGACTATTTTAAATAAAGTACCGGCATTACTCCTGAAAGTCTTGGTCAAGGCAGGCCAAGAATAATCTCAACTTGCTAGAATCAAAGGAAACTCGTTTGTAGCCCTGGGCACGAAAATAAATTTAGACTTCACCATTTCTGGGTCAAGGCCCTGAATGGTAGCCATTACTTATTCAAGTACAGTGACATTCGGGTGCACCTGGTCTGACAGTCAAAAGGCAGAACCACGGGTCACACTTACTTGTCATCAGTTTGGGATCTAGCGTGATGTTCATGCCTATTCATCAACAAGACAAGTTTGAACAGCAAAAGCCCAGGCCAAGATTGATGTCTGGCCAGGTGAGAAAGGGCTGTAAAGTCCCCAAGGCAATCAAAGAAAATGTCTATTTCTGTAGAAGTCAATATAGAAAACCAGGTCAAAGTTGGCAAAGGCAGAACTTGGGAAGTTAGACCCAGAACTGAATCTATTGGTACAGTAACCTTGTTCTTGGGAAAGAAATTCAATTTTATATAAGCTTTAATTTTAATACTTATTAGGCTTATAAAGAAACTAAGATGAAAAAAGAAAAACTTGTCATATTGTCCGTCATTATACTTTTTCTATTAATAACATTAATCTTACATTAACACAAAGCAATTAAACAATGAACAAATATTTATACTATTTTTGTTTGTTTTGAAAGAGGGTCTCAGTATGTATCCCACTCAGTATTCAAAGTATGTAGCCCAAACCTGTTTTGAAGTTATGATCCTCATACCTCTGCTCCATAAGTGATTTATTTATGGCTGTGGATGACCATAACTAGCTCTAACATCGATACTGTGAATTAAAGGCTATTACTTACATCAGAGTTTACTTTTTGTTTGTAAATTGCTTGAGAAATACCCCGTGCCTCATGTCTGCTATTCCAGCATCACTCCACCCACTTCGCTCTTCTGCAAATGCTTCTGCTCGCTCACCTGATCATTTCACCTTCCCCAGAGAATGCCTGGCCTTCACCAAAGTTTCTGATCTTTTATTGTTTCTATGGCTTTGTTTTGCAGAAAGCCATGAATAGATTCATAAATATGTAGCTTCTTCAAGCTGGTTTCTTTCACTTAGGAATATGTATTTAAGTTCTTTGTAATTTTTTAATAGTTTAATAGCTCATTTCTTTAATTCTGAATAATATTTTATTGTTAAGGTATACTACAGTTTGTTTCTTTGCCTATTGAAAATACCTTGGTGCTTTCCAGGTTTTGACAATTACAAATAAAGCTGATTTAAACAATGTATGCACATTTTATGTGAATGCAATTTTTCATCTTATTTGAATAGTCAAAAATATGATGACTTGACTTAATGATATGTTTATGTTCAGTATTGTTAGAATTGACAACTGCCTTCTAAAGTGATCAAACCAGTTTATATTTCTGCCAAGAGAGAATAAGTTCCTACTGCTTTAAGTTCTCATGAGCATTCGATGTTTTCAGCTTTTGGTCATTTTGGTATGTATACTATGGTCATTTTTGCTTTAGTTTGTAATTCTCTAATAACATATATTAAATATGTTTTCCTAGCTTAATAGATAGGTATATATTTTCTTAGGTGAAGTATCCATGAATATGTTTGGCCTGTCTTCTGTTTCAATTAGTTGTCTAATAGTTGAGTTTTTTGATAGTTCTTTCCATTGTTTGAATGCTGGCCTTCATCAAATATGTGCACTGAAAATACATTCTCCCAAGTCAAGACTTTTAATTCAATGTATTTCACAAAACAATAGTTTTAAATTTAGCGGAACACAATTTATTAGGTTTATTTTTGCAGTATTGCTTCCATATTAATAGTTGTCACCAATTTCAAGCCACCTAGGTTTTCTCCTCTGCTACATTACAGAAATGTCATATTCTTGAATTCCATATTTGTTGAATATATTATCCACATAGCAAATGAAATAACACTTTGGAATTTTTGCTTGGATTACTTATTTTGTTATCTTTTCATGTACATGGAGAGTTACTTCAGCACAATATATTGAAAAATGATTATTCTCCATTGAATTTCATTTGAAAAATCAAAGTACCTTGGCTGTATATTTGTGCAGTACATTCCTGGATTTTCTATGCTATTTAATAGATGTATTCACTAAATCTTTCTCTAGTATCACTCTGTCTTATTTATTATAAATGTATATAAGTAATGAGGCTGGCTATTACCAGTCTCTGATGCTCCTTTCAGATATTATGTAAGCAACATGGAGTCTTTAGTTTTTCAAATAAATTTTAAGTCTATATGTTGCTACTTCAAAATAACTTTCTGGGATTTTGCTAGATTTTTGCTTTCATGAATCTAATATATCTTCATATTCAATATCATGGTCATTTATTTTATTCTTTAAAAATGAAATGAAATAAAGTTTTGTGCTTTTATTTGCAGCCAAATGGATGGAACTAGAAAAGCTCATTCTGAGTGAGCTAACCCAGACTCAGAAGGATGCACATGGCATCTACTCACTTATAATTGGATTTTAGCTATATAGTACAGGATAACTATACTACAACCAATGCACCAAAGGGAACATGGACATAGACTTTTTATTTTTTATTTTTATTTTTTGTTTGTTTGTTTTTTAGTTTTCTCTCCCAGGTAATGAGATACTTTTCACTGGTGGTACTGCCTTGTAGGCCCCCAGTGTATGAGGATGCTCTTGGCCCTCATATGACTGCTGAATTGGGGTGGGGGACTGTTATGTAGGAACACTCCACTCCAGAGGAGTGGGATGGAAGGGGTAGGGGGTAGAGGGTGGGAAGGCGGGACTGGGAAGGGTCAAAAGAGGACACTATGATGTAGATGTAGCCTGAAGCAATAAATAAGTAAATTAAAAAAGAAAGTTTTGTGCTTTTATGCCAAATTGTAAAATTTATACCTATGCACTTTAATTTGGGGGATGCTATTATACATAATGTTTTGGCTTTTTTTAATATAGGAAAGAAAATTGGTTTTCATGTTTTGACCTTGTATCTTAAAACTTTGGCACAATTACTTACTAGTTTCATGATTCTATCCATTCCTTTTCAGTTTTCTTCATGGATAGCCATATTTTCTATAAACAAAGAACAATTATTTTTTTTTCTTGTATGAGCATGTTTACTGTTTTCTTCTACTATTGTACTAGGTAGGACCTTCAGTATGAGGATGAATGTGTGGTGAGAAGAAATATTCTTGTCTTATTTCTATTCTTTGGTAAATCATCTAATTTCTCACAACTCAGTTTAATATTGTCTACATGTTTAATCATGTTGAGATATTTTCTTTAACTCCTAATTTTCTGAAAACAATTATCATTTATGTTGGATGTTATCTGTTTTGTTTTTCTGTGTAACAGCTCTGGCTGTCCTGGACTTGCTTTGTAGACCAGGCTGGCCTCGAATTTACAGAGATCAGCCTGCCTGTGCCTCCCAAGTGCTGGGATTAAAGGCATGCATCACCACCGCCCGGCGTCTGTTTTTTAAATATGTATTAATATGGTAGTTTCTCTTTATTGAGCAACTGACATGTCAAATTACATTAATGTATTTTTTAATATTGAACTGGCCTTGAACTCGTCTACTAAATCTTATTTGGTTGCAGTGTATCCTTATTTGTAGAGAGCTGCGACGTGCCGCGCCTTAAAAATGGCGCTGGTCTCC
>CAJQZJ010001694.1:16553454-16568203 GCA_907164525.1 Lophiomys imhausi | reverse complement strand
ACACACACACACACACACACACACACACACACACACACACACACACATGCACGCACTCACTCAAATATACATGATTAAATATGATTTAAATAATTAAATATATATATATATATATATTTGTGGTCTGTAGTTGGACTTTGTTCCTTCACCTGTCTGTCTATACTGATGTTATTATTTCCCTGTCTTAGCTACTGTGGTTGTCTGTCAATGCTGATATTAATATTGCCCTGCCTTAACTACTGTGGTTCCATTCTAATGGAGTCAATCTTAATTTCCTCACTTGATCCCTTCTCATATATTTGGCCCTTTTAGGTCACTTTCTTTTATGCATAAGTCTCAGGATAATCTCCTGCATATCTAAGCAACAAAAAAAAATCTAGGTCTATTCATCAAATAGTAGATATTTAGGTAAGTGTGGGGTATACTTCTGTAATGCCTCATGCTTCCAGATACTTGGAGGCTGAGGTAGAAGAACATATGAAGTCAGGACTTTGAAACCAACCTGGAAAACAGCAGGGACAATTCAAAAGGACAACAACAAGCAACAGCAACAATAGTTTATTAAATAGGGGAAATCCAACACTTTAATAATATGAGTTTACTAATAACTTGCATGGATATTCTGGATTTGTTTTACTTTTCTTATTTTTTTTAAATTAGGGTTTTGTCATTACTATTGTACAGGACTGACAAATCTTTCACTTTTTGTTGGATATTTCATATTTTGAGCTTTTGTAAACAATGTACAGTGCTTATATCCTGAGGTGTTGTTAAAATCTATTGTTAATCCTTATAGTTCTTTCTGTAAATTCAATTGGAGTTACCATATAGATAAAAATATCCAGGAGAAAAGACACTGCTCTCTCTCCAACCTTGAGAACTCCTCTTTGATTAGCATTCTTTATTATACTAATTTAAACATCCAGTATAAAAACCAAGAGAAATGATGTGAACAAACATCTTTGGCTTATTCTTAATTTTAAGTATTTATCAGTGATCTTTAAGTATGATAACCCTGTTTTGTTTTGTTGTTGTTGTTGTTGTTTTGTTTTGTTTTGTTTTAGTATGTGTTCTCTAGTAGGTTGAGTAGGCTCTTTAGAGCTAGCCTCAGTTTGTTGAGAAATTTTGTTAGACATAGGTATGTAATACTTTAAAAGGCTTGTTTTGCATAATTGAGATGGTCAGAGAGTTTTACATTTGTGTCTATTTGCATGAACAACTGTCTTAGTTACTGTTCTAGTGCTGTGGAGAGACACCATGACCATAGGCAACTCTGTTTTAAAAAAGCATTCATCTAGGGGTTTACTTACAGTTTCAGAAATTTAGTCCATTATCATCATGGTGGGAAGCAGACAGGCTTGGTGCTGGAGCAGTAGCTGCTAGCTTCATATCCTGATCTATAAATAGGAAGGAAGGAGAGGGACTGGGGCTCTCATAGGTTTTTGAAACCTCAAAGCCCACTCCCATTGACACACTTCTACAAGCCTACATCTACTCCAATGAAGTCATACCTCCTAATCCTTCTTCAAGTAGTCTCAATACCTAGTGATAAAACATTCAAATGATAGCAAAAGATGAAGAGGTTGTGGAGAAAGAGGAACATTCCTCCTATGCTGGTGGGAGTGCAATCTTGTACAATCAGTATGGAAATCAGTCTGGCAATATATTGGAAAACTTGGAATAGTTCTACCTCAAGACCCAGTCATACTACTTCTGGGTATACATCCAAATGATTCCTCACCAATCCACAAGGACATAGCCTCATCTATGTTCATAGCAACCTTATTTGCAATAGCTAAAAATTGGAAACACCCTAATGTCTCTCAACCGAGGAATGGATTAAAAAAAAACTGTGGTATATCTACAAAATGGAATATTACTCATCTATCAGAAACAATGAAATCATGTAATTTGCAGCCAAATGGGTGGAACTAGAGAAGCTCATCCTGAGTGAGCTAATGCAGACTCAGAAGGATATGCATGACATCTATTCACTTATAATCATATTTTAGCTATATAGTACAGGATAACTATACTACAACCAATGCACCATAGGGAACACGAACATATAGACATTGTTTCCTGTCAGTGAAATACTTTGCCCTAGTGGTGCTGCCTTGTAGGCCACCAGTGTACGAGGAGGCTCTAGGCCCTCATATGACTGCTGAAGTGGGACAGGGGACTGTTATGTAGGGACACTCCACTCCAGAGGAATGGGATAGAGGGTTAGGGGTTAGAGGGTGGGAGGGCAGGATTGGGAGAGGCGGAAAGAGGACACTGTGATGAAAATGTAACCTGAATTAATAAATAAATATTATGTCTCACTAAATTAAAAAAAGATAAAACATTCAAATATATGGACTTATGTAGTCCATTCTAATTCAAATCATCATAATAATGTTGATTGATTTTGTAGTAGAAAGCCCACCTGTAACTTTTGTATAGCTCACATGTGGCCATGATACCATAGCTTTCACATATTGTACTATTTTGCTAAAGATTTGCCAATAACTTTTGCATCTGAACCTAAGGAGAGATTTTCATTTCTTGCAATAATCTTGCCCATGTCATATTAATATATCTGGCTAATAAAATAAATTGAGAAGTATTCCTGCCTGGCTTTCTGGGAGAATTTGGGTAGAATTATGTAGGAGTCAATGTAATCAAAAGTTGATTTTTTCATCTCAATGAAACTGACAAACTTTTAGTAGGACTACCCAAAAATAAAAACATAAAATCAAACCATTAAAATTGGGGATGTAAGAGGGAATAGCTCAGCCAACATGGCAGGAATAAAGTGATCTTCCGGGCTGACTACAAACAGCTGTATTCTAGCAACCTGGAAGGAATCAACAAAATATGAAAAAGACAGAAAGTACTAAACTAATGGAAAGATGAATAGAAAACCTAGATAGATGTATAATAGATAAAGAGATTGAATTACTAAATTACAAACTTCTCAGAAAAAAAATCTTAGACATAGAGAGCTTTATGAATAAATTACACCAAACTTCCAAAGACTAATTGCTAATATTTCCAAACTCTTTTAAAACATAAGAGAAACAGTGCTTCATTCAGTGTTTCAATTCAGTATTTCCATAACACCAACCCAGATCTAGTAATTCAGCAAAAAAAGATAATCTTTTTTATGAGTAGAGAATCAAAATTTCCCCCAAAACTACTAGGAAACTGAGTTCAGCAACATTATAGAAAGAATATTACACCATACCCAAGTGGAATTTATCCCAAGAAGGCAATGTTTGCTGGAAATTTATCAATGTTGCAATGTTGTTCACCATAATAATTTACAAAGTTCAAAACCATGTATTTTAATAAAAGCAGAAAATACTTTTGAATGATAAAATGTTCAACAAAATGTGATATTTTAATAAAAGCAGAAAATACCTTTGAATAATAAAATGCTCAACAAAATATGAATAAAAATATTTTGATCCAATAAAGAACACATATGAAAATCTCATATCTAATAACACTCTTAACTTGTGATTAACATTGATAACAGCATACTTACAGCATGAAAGAATGGATTCTCCAACCATGCATCAGGGAATAATATACTGCTTGCTCTTACCAAAGTCTTTTCAATTTGTACACCTTAAATTAAATTAAAAACCACCACCACCACCAACAACAACAACAAAAAGCAGATAGGATGGTGAGGAGAAAGAGAGTAGGAGGGAGGACCAGGATGGAGAGGAGGAAGGGGACTTTGAATGAGATGTAACTTGAAGAAATATATGCTTTAAAAAAATCAGACAACAACAATAAAAATAAAGTCCATTTATTCTAGTTTTCTATAACCACTTCAGTTTTAGTTCTAGCAACCCATCCCATGTTAGGGCAGGAAACATTTATGTTTTCTTCTGTGAGTTGATTATTGAACAAACAAAATTTGAATCAAATGATGGTATAGAGTTGAGTTATGGGGAATACATTATTTTTCAACAAAGTTGAAAGTAATTATAAGACTCATCAGTAATATGTTTCTAAGGATTAAGCAAAGAAGGGTCTCAGTGGTTAAAAAATTGCTATGCAAGCCATGTAGCAGAATCTAGATGCATAGAATTTATATTATGTTGTATGGGTATGTTGGCTCTTCTGTAACTCCAGTACTGTAAAGGTAAAGGGACAGCGAATCACTGGATAAGCAGTAGTGATGAGCTCCTTGCTCTATTAAGAGAAACTGTGTCAAGCCATTAAGGAAGATGTCCAATGTCAACTTAGGACTTTCACATGTACACCACACACATACAAGCATGGATACACACATACATATTAGAAAATTACAGAAAATGTCCCAACGTAAAATCCAGATGTAGTTAAAACATTCAACTGTGAGTATACATTGGAAAACAATTATCTTTGTAAGTTTAGACTAGTTAAAAACTTAAAATAGAAAAAAAGAGTATTCATGCTGAATTTACTTATTAATTAAATTATGAATTATTACCTGATAACGTGATACATAAAGTTATGTTTATGTGTCCAAATGTTTATGGAAATAGGATGTGATGATTAACTAAGAAGTACCAATAAAGTTGATTTCTAACTTTTTTTTTGATGAGAAGAAAGAAAAAAAACTGACAAATTTGGACTTTGTGAAAATGTTCACTCATGTACAAACAAACCACTGTCACTATCATAATTAGAAAATCTCTAAAAATAGAGATTTAAAAGTAAGAAGAAATATACAAAATTTTAATCCCTCAAGAGAAATAAGTGCTAAGACATGGTGCACACTAACCACCATATCACATACAGTAAAGATATGGTCACAAAGTAAACACATATATAAGCTCATACTTGATCTTCTGTCAACATTACTCAGTGTGCTGAATTTCACACTCTTGTATCTCCTGCATGTCATCACTTTTTAGAGATTTAGGTACTTTTCTTCTTCCAGAAAATTTCAGTAAGGAAGTACTTGACCCATTTCTGCTCCTCTCCCCCCTCTGAAATGCAAATGTGTCGACATGTACACATGCCCTTCTGTACAAATAGTCCATAACTTCACTTATAAATTTCCATTTAATATCAGCATATCAACAATAATGAAATAGAATGCAAAAGGGAGAAATAAGCCATGACAAAAATCTAAAGAACATTCCCCCCCCAAAGAAACACTAGTTTTCCGAAAACAAAGATGGAAAAATGGTGAGGTTCAGACATAATCTATCCTGAACTGTGTTTCTTTCTCTTTTTACTTCTTTTGTGGTAAGAATGTTTTAAACTATTTTGAGTTGGATGGCAACATTCAAAAAGCATAATGTTTTACACACACACAAAACCCCAGATTCTCGGCATCTGTTTTTTTTTTTCTTTTTAACTCTTTCCTCCTCCTCCTCCTCCTCCTCCTCCTCCTCCTCCTCCTCCCCCTCCTTCTTCTTCTAAATAAATTTAATTGTTGCTTCAGGTTACATCTCCATCATATTGTCCTCTTTACCCCCTTCCCAGCCCCTCCCTCCCACCCTCTACCCCTAACCCTTCCATCTACTCCTCTGGAGTGGAGTGTCCCTACATAACAGTCCCCCACCCCAGTTCAGAAGTCATGTGAGGACCAAAAGCCTCCTTATACACTGGGGGCCTACAAGGCAGTACCACCAGTGAAAAGTGTCTCATTCCCAGGGAGAGAAAACAAAACAAAACAAAACAAAACAAAACAAAACAAAACAGAACAACAACAACAACAAACAAAAAACCCCCACACACAAACAAACAAACCAAACCAAACAAAACAAAACTAAAGTCTATGTCCATGTTCCCTTTGGTGCATTGGTTGTAGTATAGTTATCCTGTACTTTGTAGCTAAAATCCGACTATAAGTGAATAGATGCCATGTGCATCCTTCTGGGTCGGGGTTAGCTCACTCAGGATGAGCTTCTCTAGTTCCATCCATTTGGCTGCAAATTGCATAATTTCATTTTTTCTGATAGCTGAGTAGTATTCCACTGTGTAGATGTACCACAGTTTTTTTAGTCCATTCTTCGGTTGAGGGACATCTGGGTTGCTTCCAGTTTCTAGCTATTACAAATAAAGCTGCTATGAACATAGATGAGGAAACTTCCTTGTGATTCGGTGTGGCATCTAGAAAGACCCAGCATCATAAGCCTGAGTTCCTAGGAGCTCCGTCATCTAGCTAGCTCATGAATGATTCCTAAGCCAAAGAATAGGCTTGTCTAGATGACTGCTGATCCATCTTTTCCACTTCTTCCGTTTTATATCTTTGGTCTAACTCTATAGTATTTGGGCTTGCATCCATTTTTCACAACCAAGTGAAGTGGGTTTTTTGATTTTTAACCATCAATTCTATGGATGTTCAATTAAGATAATTCACAGGCCTAGGAGTAGTCTGGTTTTGGGAAACTAAAAGAAAGTTTTAATATTGTCTTCACAGTTAATGTATAATCACTGAGCAACTTGCTGCCACCCTTAAAACTCTTTAAGTCTGTTCAGAAAAGGTGGTAGAAAAATCATTCTTGTTTCCATATAGATTCGTTCTACAGAGGTTCCATCTAATATACTGTACAAAATGAGAAAGCAAAGTGTATTTTTGTCAGGTTTGAGAAGGATAACAGGAAAAGTGAAAATAGGTGTGTAAGTACCAGTAGGGTGTAATGAAATCCGAGATTACTAAATTCATAAAGGCCAAAGATATGTATAATAGCCTGGAGCTACAACTAAAACTTTTCTTGTAGTCATGGTGTCTACAGGCTCCAGTGTTCATTCTCCCTTATGAATTATTATTATTTTTTTATGAAAGAATAGGAGGGTTTCAGCTTTTACCCAGACACTCTGAAATAGCTTTTAGAGTATATGGTCTAATAGAGAACAATCATTCCAAGAGAAATGTAAAACCAAAGCCAGAAACAAAACGTGCTTTTGAGAATAATGCAGTTCTAATGGAAGGGAAAGTCATAACGTTGAAAGGGCCTCAGTTTAGCACACAGCTTTCACAATGAAGGGAAAGTCGAGATCCCAGGAAAATCTTTGAAAGGCATCAAATTGAAAGACGCTAAGCTCTCCTTGGATGCTATATATTAAATTTTACAACATCAACCTCTCTTAAAGTTCTGATCTGAACTGGTGTAAGCTATATGAAGAAGAAAAATTTTCTAAAAACTGGATGAAAACAAAACAAGAAAAACGAAGTACAGTTGGACATTATTGAGTAGCACTGCACCTGAAGATCTCTGACTCTTGCTCCTGGACACTTGAGTGTGCATGGCCATGGCATGAGCACCCACAAAGAGTTGGCCGTGTGAACAGGGACTCCAGAGGAAGATTACTTTGAGTACCACACAAGCAAAACCATATCAAGTGTCAGCAGAGTGGGTCTGAAAGATCTCCCTTCTTGTATTAGAAACATAACTCTGTCACTTGCATTATTTTTTGTCACCTGATTCCCAGGATCCAAAACATTCCATCAATGGATCAGTATAGTGACTGTCAAAAGTTTTCATAGGAACAGAAAATTTAAAATTATATGGACAACCACGGGAAAAACTGTATATAACCAGAGGCACAAACACAGAGACAAAGGAGCCTAAACTATCAGAATAATGGCCACTTGTCTAAAGCACAAAATGACTTGTTTGCTATTCATCTATATGACTACATATGAAAGAACAATGATTCCATTCTATAATAAATAATCTAGTTAGAGAGCTACTAAACTTCAGGGATTAATGACAACGTTTAGACTTGTTGGATATTGAGAGAGACAGTTATGTGCTCAAAAAATTTCCTTTAGAAATTGTACCAATCTGAAGTTGAAAAATGTGAGTGAAAATCCCAGGCAGTATTTTATAGCTGTTTCCTCTGAATTAACTGAATTAACATGACTCCTCTTAGAGAGGATGCAGAGGGAGGAAGGATCTGGGACTCAGGAAGTCAAAGAAACTTAATGAGCACAGGAAGTTATGAAGTTCAGGAAGTCTAGAAAGATTCCTACCCAGGGTTATAAAAGAAGTAAAGAGGTGAGAGATGTACCTCAGTTGGTAAAGTGCTTTCTTGGAATGCATGGTTCTTAGACTCAGTTCCTAGCACATAATTTGGATGTGGTGGTATATGCTTTTTACCCTAACATGCTCAAGATGAATGCATGAGGACCCAGAGCCCAAATATACTTTATGAGCTATCTATCATAAAACACACATCAGACACACTTTGATGAGATAGTGAGTTTGAGCTCAACCTAGGAAACCTGGGACTCTCTCTCAAAATAATAAACAAAGAAACATTTGCCAGGGGGAAGAGACACTCCATTGGCTAAGCTTCCTGCTAGTTCCAGGAAGTATTCCAGCCATCCTTGCTAAGGTGCAATTATCCAGTTGCCTTTGAGTTATCCATGCTCCTCCTGTGAGTATCCTCAACAAACTCACTCTTCATTAAGATATATGTAGGTAGAACTATTTCTTTGGATTGTCACGAGTGCCCTATTTGGTGTGAACAGACTTTTGTTCAAATCTCCCCAGGAAGAAACACACAACAGACCATCTCCACACCAACTATTTATGGTGTTGTTAAAATGCATCAAAGACTAGCTAGCAAAAGAGAACCATAGAAGCTCCTAACGCAGGTGGTCACATGATAAGAGGGGGAGAGCAAGGTTTATCTTTAAATATATAGAAATTTTTAGTCTAGCTAAAAATGAAACATTGAAGATCTTGGTCATTGCTGAGGAAAGAAATGACAATGAACATATTAGTCTATATTGACAGTTTTCTCTCTCCCTCTGTCATCCTCCAACCCTAGAAAGAGGGACTTACTATGCAGACTTGAATGTCCTTGCATTTCTATGTAGACCAAGGCCAGTCTGCAATGCAGATCTTCCTGCATGTGCCTCCTCAGTGCTGGGATTAAAGCTACTGCTTTAATGCCAATGCTCCTAGCTCAGGTTTTATTTTTATTTTCATGTTTAAATAAGTTGCTTTATTTGAAATTATACAACTATCTTGGAGTAAAGTGGAGCCACTTCAAAGCACATGATACTGACTTAATATGGTCAAACCTGCTAGAACATTTCATTTTGCTCTCTCTTTTTTAACTATCATGGACACAGCAGAAAACATATTTCTACATAGTACCAATCTATGTCAATATTAAAATTTCAGTTTGGTAAAAAAAAAATCATATATATGTATGTGTGTATGCATATACGAATATATATATATTTCATGTTAGTATACATATATATACTATATAATAAACTAACAGCATTTTAAAAACAAAAACATTCTTTTGTTTTTTATAATGTTTTTCATAATCTCTGTCAAGATTCATGGAAAGAAAAATAACTACTTAAAATTCTAAAACAAATAATGGGTTCTCTTGTAGCTTCCTTTGTAAAACAGTAACAGCCTGACCACAACTGTACTGGCTCTATTAGCAATAGCTTCTACATACTTATTAAATTCAACCATATGTCCCAGCATATTTCTTGCTCATATAAATTCTGATCAATAGTGATGTAGATAGGATGAGATGTTGACAAGATAGGAAACAAGCCATGTTCTATGTAGTTTGAAAGATGCTCTGAGAGTCAAGAATGAGAGTCTATGTTCAAGTTTTATATAGGCTATTTCCAGAAGTGATATGTGTCTTCCATGCCTCATTGCCACCGATCCCATAAGATGCTACAAAAACTTGGATTTGTAACATTTGGGAATTAGAACAGCAAACAAGAACTGGAGTTTATGGTGAAAAGTCACTAACCTGTACTATCCTTATCAGAACTATTTTGATATAGGCCTTTCAAAACATGCTAGCACAACTTTAATGGTTTATTTGCTAACACTTATCACTGTTTTTATCCTGAATAGTGGAGATTGGCTGATATTTGGGAAAGCAATTGAGAAATACCAAATTCTATTTTTGATGGGAAAATTGTTTTTAATGCATTATTAAATTCATTAACATTTAAAATATTATCTCTCAAATCTATTATACAACTATAACTATGGTTAATAAAAAGATGTGTACTCTTGGAAAATGCAGAGTGTTGAATAAGTATTCTCCCTACAAAACAATAAATGTGAAGTAATGAAAATGTTGGCTAAATTTAGTCATCCTACAACAAACATATGCTTCAAAATAGCAAGTTGTGTGTTAAAACTGCATAGCTTTATGTCTGTTTAAAAACAATAAAATATTATCTGATTAAACTTCAGCACCAAATAAACCTCAGTATGTATATGTTTATTGCAATGTTATTTTCTAACAAATGGAACAGCATTATTTCATATAAGGCAGTTAAACTATAAATCAATCACTGAGCAAGGAGATTGATGGGTCGTGATTTTGTGTTTGTGCCTAAATGAAAGCTACATAATATGGTGGGCACTTAGATCTCTTCACTGTTTCAAGCTTCTGGACCATTGTGCATATCCTCACTTGACATTGTGAAGTGTGAAAAGGGACACTGATAATTTAGCAGCTTGTGCCGCGTGCCTGTGCTATTTGATTTATGTGCAGTACCTGCCTCCTATGACACTGTCTGAACTCATAAATCTCAGTAAAAGAACAGGGACCCATAATTCAAAGAGATGGGCTGAACCCTGAGCCTGAGCATAGAATGTGGAGTTGGAGCTCTGTTCCCTCACAGATACCCTTGGGCATCCAATTGCTTTAGGTTAGGTATTCATCACAAAGGGTCTCAGTAAGGACACATGGCTCTCTGTTCCAGAGAGCCAGGGAGAGAGGAAGGGAAGGAGAGAGGAAGGGGGAGAAAGAGGGAGTGTGTGTGTTTGAGCAGACTTTTGTGTACTTCTTTTGTTGTTGTTGCTATTGTTGCCCTAAGATATTCAATGCAATGTAACATTCTAGCAGTATATGCCTCTGCGTTACATACTCTCCAGGGTCTGCAGTGTAAATGGCATGCCTTATGGGAAAAGATGTTGTCATAAGCTACAAAGAATAAGCCCTGTGTTCTGTCCAATAGCAGAGGACATGATAGTTTATGAAACAGGATAAGACTATATGTCCAGTGCTACAAAGCACCCTATGTTTCTAAATAGTCAATGGTTCAGAAGTCCAGAAAAGAGACAAAAGCACTAAGGGTGACATCTGAACTGTTCAGAAAAAGGTGAGTAGTACGTCCATATTGCAATCATCCTGCTATGTGTTCATGAGAGTTGCAGGCATACCCAAAGATGCAGCTTTTCTCCTGTTTCTCTGCCTTTACTTTGCTCTCATTATTAAATTTGTTTATTTGTACTTAGTGTGATTTAAACTGAAATTGTGAGATTTATGTCAGGTTTCTAGTTTCGTTGTCACAGAAAGTATCTTTTCTGATCTCTACCTTTAAGTATATACAGGTGAGTCACATTCAACAGCTGCTATTCAGCAAGTACCCTGAACAGCGTGCACTTCCTAAGGATTTATTCTAAGTCAAGCAGTATTCTGCTGTGAGTACAGTATGGAGTAGGCTGGATGCTGTCTTCACCTTCATGAGCCATGAAGCCTATAAGGAAGACAGATGTTTTTGTTGGTATTGTCATTAAAATAAGATGAAGAAAACAGTGTCCTCCCCTATCTCCCCCCAAAAAAGTACATTAAAGGTTTATGAAAATATAAAGGAAGTGATCAAGGGAAGAAGGAGAATCACAACAAAAGACTAGTGAGAGGCTGGAGAGAAGGTTCAGCTGTTAAGAGCACTGGCTGTTCTTCCGTAGGACCCAGATTTGTTTGCTGGCATCTGAGAGGTAGTTCTGAACTAGTTCCAGGGAATCTGACACTCTGTTCTGGCCTTCATGGGCACTTCATACACATGGTGCACATACATGCTTTCAGAAAAAGCACTGATGCATGGATCATAAAATAAGTAAATCTTTAGGGAGAATATAGTAAATAAAATTTTAAGGGTGAGCATGGTGTTTTAATTTCAGTGTGGTTGAAACATGACCCTTGAGAAGGAGAGATGAAAAATCCTGTCATTCTTGAGTCACTGTCAAATAGTCAACAAAGTAAAAATGTTCTTTCACAATCATACAAAGAAAGCATTTGCTTATTTTTGCTGATCTTTATTAGGATATTCTAGAAGTTGCAGACTAGGTAAGGCACTAGACATTTAAAAGTACACTAAAAGAAGTCCAGCTGTCTTCTCAAAAAATGTGGAACAATGTTACCCTTCTTACTGAGTGGTCTTCAAAAACAGGATTTATAAAATTATTTGTGTGACATAATAGATTTTCATTTCTAAGTTATTTAAGAAATATATTCTAGCAGGGCATGACAGTACATGTCTTTAATCCCAGCACTCAGCAGGCAGAAACAAGCAGATCTCTGTCAGTTTGAGGCCAGCCAGGTGTACAAACCAAATTCCAGGATAGTCAGTACTGTTACACAGAGAAACTTTGTCTCAAAAACAAAAAAAAAATAATTTCTCAGTAATTTTCTTTAATTTTTGAGATTATAATATAATTATACCATGTCTCCCTTCTCTTTCTTTCTTCCAAACCCTTCCATATACTATTTGATATTTCAAGTTCATAATTTTTCCCATTAGTTGTTGCTATACACCCCTCCTTCTATCTGTCTCTGTTTCTGTCCCTCTCTGCGTGCATGTGTATTCTAAATACGTAACTATAACCTGTTCACCCTGTATGAAGTTATTCTACTTACATGTGTATGTTTTCAGGGCTATCCATGTGGTACTTATGTGCTTTCTTGGGGATGACTATTTCTCCTGCTTTCAACATTCCTTAGTTGCTTTCAGTTCTAGGGTATTTCTAGGGTTGAGGCCTCCTCAGCTTTGCCTGGTCAACATTAGCATCTTTATTAGTATTGTTCTTGTTCAGCTCAAATAGAAACTTGTATTTGCCGCAGATAATGACCATTACAAAACCCACAACCAACCAAAATGCAGAGTTGTGGAGCACCATCCCAATGGATACATCAACAGTACAATTCTTGTATCTGAACTCAGGGATCATTGCAGAAGGGGAGGCAGAAAGATTTCAAGAGCCAGAGTACCAGGAAGTTTGCTATAAGATTATGTCTCCCTCCATACATTACAGCATCAATCTTCAGCCATTTGGCCCCATTTCTCTGACAGACATTGGTTGTAGAGCAGGAATTATGAAGGACTTACCTACCCTGTCTTGGCAGAGCTAGGCTGTCGACTTATCTGCTTCCAAGTTTTGTCCTTTTTGGACAGAAGTCTGTCTACAGTTGAAGCAAGGGGTTTTTCTTGCCAAGAGAACGGCTTACCACCAATTCAATCATCTCCCACTGGAGATTCTTCGATGCTCATCTTCTACTTGGAGTAGAATAGGGGGTGCTGTCAGGAGCTAACATGTCTCGATATCAAAAAATCTTAAGTTAAGAAAACATCTTTGAATGCCATATTCTGCAGATCTCTTGAGGTTTTTGAAGATGCCCTATCTATCTCTTATATTTAGATAAGCAAATATTGCTTGTCTCTTAGCAACTTGATTTCTGAGTAGCTTAGAAAATAACTGTGATAGACTGTCATAGTAACTAACAAAATGACATGTTTTCTTGACTATTAGTTTCCGTTTCTCAATTATCCTAAACAGTTTATGTCAGTTGGTAGCGAGAGGTCAAAACTTGACATTTCATTTTTAAGTATTACTACGAACAATACCTTTAAGAAGCGTTACCCTTAATTTTGTATCAATATACAAAGATCAATACCAATGTGGCCAAATATAATCTTAATTTTGTATCAATATACAAAGATCAATACCGATGTAGCCCAATATAATCTTAATTTTACATTAATATACAAGGGTCAATACCATTGTGGCCAAATGCTAAGCCATATAACTCTTATAATTGTGGCCTATTTATTTCTGTTGTTTTGTATTGTATTTATAGTTATAAGAAAAAGAACCATTTTTTGGACTGAAAGGGAGAGCTGTTGGGGGGAAAAAGAAATACCTTAAACTAAAAAAAAAAAAAAAAAAAAGAAGGGAAGAGGATGGGGGGTTGAGGGGGAGGAGGGTGGAAGGGTGGGACTGGAGGGGGGAGTAGGGAGGGGATTGTAATTGAGATGTAACTTGAAGAAATAAAAAATAAATTATTAAAAAATAAATAAATAAACAAACAAACAAACAAAAAGTATTGACCAAAAAAAAAAAAAAAAAAAAGATTATGTCTCCCAGGCACATCAGTAGTTACACACTTAAGGTCTTACCAACGTGACCTCTTAGTTTTAATTTATATAGATATTAATAGATATCAATCACATAAACAAAATATATTTGGATTCTGTTAATTTTTAAGAGTAAAGTAGTCTTGAGGACAAAAAAGGTTAAGAACTAAAAATATAATCATTTTCTCTAAATGGGGACACTTTGAGAGTGAAAGGGAGAACACTGGTAATTATGCTAGTTGGCTGAAAAAGCCCATACCTGTAATCCCAGCACTCAAGAGGCTGAGGCAGGAGGATCAGAAGTTTGAGCCTAGTCTAGGCTATGTTAGGAGGGCCCATCACAGACAAATGTACACTTTACAAGACAACAATTTGTCATCATATCTCAGCTTGCGTAGATGCTTACCTCATTTAATGCTTGGTCTTCTATGCACTAGTTTTCCTAGTAGATGTCTCAACAGGGCCACTCCTCTCACTCTCAGCATGTCTGGTATGGAGAATCATCTCTGCAATCTCCTTTCCTCTAGCATTGACTACTGATGCCTTGTCCTATTTTCTTCTTGATTTGCGGTCAAACAGCATTCGAGAGCATGGGCTTCAGTGGAGACATAG
>CAJQZJ010001694.1:16527401-16553444 GCA_907164525.1 Lophiomys imhausi | reverse complement strand
TTTTTGTTTTATGCATTCACATGTTAAATGTCTTAGTAGCTAAGACACTTGAATAATGAAATCTTTCCATTTAGATATTTCCATTGAGTTTTTAAGTGCATATTTCTGTGTTATATTTTAGAGAAGATCACTTTATAGGACAAATGCTTGCTGTACAAATTGAGGAGTTTGCATTTTCAAATTGAAGTAAAGCCATCATCTGAACAGAAGCCTGTGAACAATATGCAAAATAAAATACAAAGTGCTTTGAATCCAGAAAGAAGAGGCTGTATGTTGATATTTTTCCCTCTAACCAAAGATCTAGACAGCAGCTTTTTCAGGACAAGAATGCACAAAGCTGTCATTGTAGAAGGCACAGTTCACAGAAAGCATTAGAATAACCAGAACTGTTAAACACAGGATGCCCCCCACCAAGGGAAGAAAATGACTGATGCTTGTTCACCTGAAAGGCTGGAGTGGGTGTTTTCTAACAACCTGGTGATCTTTTGCTAGTGTAGAGCCAGTATTCATCTGTATCCCCCAAATCCTGTACATTGTTTAGGCTCTAATCCTGAGCTTTGTCTCTCAATGAATAGAACCTGTTCTTATGAAAGATGTCCCACGTAAATTTTCAATAGAACCCATCCTTATGATTATCACAAACCCTTCCTCCCTAGACCCTTGCCCTGAGCACTGGTTATCAGTAAATAGAACTCATTCTTACACAGAATGTCACAAGCATTTTCCCAGAGAGGTTTATATTGAAAGGGAGTTTAGATGTAGCCATCCCTGAAGCTTTATTGTGACAATTTTCATGACGAGATTTTTCCTGCAAAATTTTACTGTACTTAAAAAGAGAAGTCAGATTCTAGAAGTTTTTGACCCAGTGCCTGCTCAGGAGGTGCTGACTTCACTTCATGTGTATTATTTCCCTGTAGGCCTTCATGCTTTCAGGAACCCCAACGTATCATGAGATATGTCACTCTACCATAATGGGACTTTGAGAATATATGTGCCCTTTGGAATGACATAAACAGCATGGGAAGGTTACTGATACACTTGGAGTGTGTACTGAGAACTGGTAGAAATATCACAAGCAGAAGCCATGGGCAGTGAAGAAAGAAAGAGAGAGAGAAAGAAAGTTATGTACTTTAGGGAGCATCCTCCTTTGTTTCCTGGGCACATCATTCCAGCCAAGGACTGTGATTCTTTTCCAGACAATTTTACTGACATGAAAGGAACAACCTAAATAATGATGAAATCAGAACAGCCAACCACCAGGGAAGCCATTAAGAATTTAACATGAGGGAGTGTGGATTCTACTTGTCAAAGAGAATATTAAAGGACTATTTGATATAAAATGCAGCTATCACAGCACTGAAGGGCGGATTCCTCTGCTGGGTTTTCCTTGAACTCATCGCCTTACAAAGTTAAACACTGGAAGGGATGCTTCACAAGGGCAGTATATTTTGTGCCAAAACATAAAAACCTAGATCAAATGCATGGGATGGAGATTTGATGGGATGGGCATCTGTTGAATAGTTGTATGACAGTGAAGAAATCCAAAGGAAGGAAAAACATGCATGTGAAAGTGGAGCAGAAGAAAGTACCAGAAGATTTGAAATCTAAAACAGAGTTCAATTCTATCTGAGTTGATTCCTATAACTGTAGTGTTCTTACATTTTTATCCTCTGTATTCTTTATCTTCGTTTTAAGATAGGAATGATATCTACTTCATAAGAGTGCTGTCAGAATTAATGAGCAAATCACCTACTATGATGCCTAGCAAGGAGTGGAGTTTAATAAATATTACCAAACCTTTCCTATCTTTACCCGCAATATCATGCTCCATTTTTATTTTTCAACTTTATGATGTTTTAAATTATTTTTCATTTGGACTGTATTGACGTGTACAAAAGTTGTTAAGTCAGCATAGGAATTTTGTATGCCATTCACTAGTTTCCCACATTTTTCTTTTTTAATCTATTTTTCTTCATTTGATTTTATTTGATTTTTTAATTTTTGGATTCACCTCTCTAGTGATTTGAAGAACAAAGTGTATTTTAGTGTAATGTTGTCTCAGTATTCAATTGTAACATTGTTATTCCTTCAATACACCATTGATGAAAGTGGTTAGTTATCTTAAAACTGAAGATTATCATTCCTGAGGCTGAATGTAATTTTGATTTTGTTCTTGGTTGCAGGAAGCTTTGGA
Organism: Lophiomys imhausi; assembly: GCA_907164525.1. Lineage (NCBI taxonomy): Eukaryota > Metazoa > Chordata > Mammalia > Rodentia > Muridae > Lophiomys > Lophiomys imhausi. The sequence goes on along the minus strand of CAJQZJ010001694.1, from coordinate 16,551,250 downwards.
ATGACCTACTATTGATTAACTTTAAGGAATCCAAACTGGTGAAAGTAAACCAAAAAGTAGAAAAAGAGTAATACCAGTGTCATGGTACAGTTGTGATATTAAATCTGGCATGTGCAGTGTGGATGGCAGAATATGATATACATATATTATATATATATCTATATGTGTACTGCAATGGTCCAGTTAGTATATACATATATATGTATGTGTGTATGCATGTATGGTGTGATGGTGCAATTATTACTTGTTACATATATCTAGCATATGCACTGTGATGATGCAATTACTTATTACATATATCTACATGTGCAGTGTGGTAGTACAGTTATTATATATATATATATGTGCAACGTGATGGTGCAGCTTTACTTATTACATATACTTAGCATATGCAGTTTGGTGCTACAGTTATGATACATATCTACAACTAAAATATAATGGTACAGTTATTATATACACCAAGCATGGACCCTGGGAACTAGCAAAACATCTTTGCTTCCAATAGTTTGGGAATCACTGTAAAGATGTGATGACCAAGTAAAAGAGTGTGTAGGCACAGGAAAAATGTACCCCAAGGTTATGTCCCTTGAGCTCCATGTGGGATGCCAAGAACTCCCTGTCCCAGGTGATAGGATAAGAAAGCCAGTTTATTATATTTTTGGTTGTGAGCCTGTCTGTCAGAGAAATGGGGCCAAATGGCTGAAGACTGATGCTGTAATGTATGGAGAGAAAATGGGAACTGTCAGGCAGCCACTGATATGTCATTTCTTAATTTTGGAAGCTGCGGGCCCTGCACTTCCTATATAATCAGATATATTTATCCCTCTCAGGTCTCTGAGGTGGTTGAAGACTAGGTAGCTAGAGTCTCATAGTTAAATTTTGAGTTGTTTAGGAATCAAGAGGGTGTTATGGATCTAAGAGGATATTTTTAAAATTGTGATGCAAGTTAGTATGAAAGCTGAGTTAGATATAGAACTTTAAACTCATGGAGATGGTTAGATAGTAGAATGTTAAAGTCAGCTGCCAAATACATATGGAGTGAACATTGGGAATGTATGCTAAGCCCTATAACTCTCATAATTTTGGCCTATTTATTTCTGTTGTTTTGTATTGTATTTATTGTTATAAGAGAGAGGAACCATTTGTTGGACTGAAAGGGAGAGCTTTTGGGGGAAAAGATATACCTTAAACTTGAAAGAAAAAGGGAAGAGGATGGGAGGTTGAGGGGGAAGAAGTTGGGAGGGTGGGACTGGAGGGGAGAGTAGGGAGGAGACTATGATTGAGATGTAACTTGAAGAAATGAAATAATAAATTATTTTTTAAAAAGAAAGCCAGTTTCTTTTCTTCTGGCTTCTTATGTTTTTTGGTCTTTGTTTCTTATTTGCTTATAGGCATAATTTTCAAAATTCCTCCAGTTATCAGGGAAGTTTGTAATCTATCCATGCCTTTATTTGTAACTGTTCAATGCTCTGAATCAGCCAAAGCAGCCTTTCTAGTTTTCCCAATATTAAAATGCCATTCTTTCAATACACTATTTAAAAAGAGCATCAGGGGAAGAAAACGAGGTAGACAGAGCAATTCATGTGGACTCTCACAGGCAATCAACTCAATGCCTTTTCTCTCCATTGAGAACTTCCATTTAATAGAAGAAGCATTCACCAAAAGAGACTATCATGCCCAATGGGGACATTTGAAACTAGAGGTGTAGTTGCTATTGGAGGGAGAAAGAAATAAGACTTGAGAGAGTCCAGACTTCTCAAAAGTCTGTTGGTAACCTGGCCAAATATGTCCAACTTCTTCAGTATAAGAAACTCCTATTGTTTAGGGCTTCAGTTCAACTCACTCCTCACTATTAATGTGGCCTTCTGGAACTACTGTCTGATGGTCTGCTCATTGTCCATCTAGACCCAGTCCCTCCCTGTGCCTTTATGGCACTGGAGGTCCTTCCCTCACTCTTGTAGCTCAAGTGTAGCCTGAAGCTCAGCAGATATCTAACTACAGTTTGACTAGAATTTGAAGCAGACTTTTGTGGCCTCTTTAATCCCTCAGAGACTTTCGGTAACCTACACACACACAGACACTCAGATATAGACAACAGACACACAAACATGCACACACACACACACACACACACACACACACACACACACACACAGAGAGAGAGAGAGAGAGAGAGAGAGAGAGAGAGGCTATGTGATGTATAATGTGCGATTTGAAAGTTATTCAACCCTTAAATAGTAACACTATAAAACAAAACAAAACTTGTACTTGCCTTGAACAACTACCACAGGAAATCCCTACTGCCTGGGAAATTATCTCCGTTGAAAATAATGTAGCTTTTGAACTTCTTGTTATGCAATAAACTTTGACACTGTTAAAGAAACAAAGTAGCGTGATATGGTCTTGATCTACTTTGTTCATGACATAAAGGCAGAAGGAGAGCTGCAGGGTTGCAAGGAGGAAGTTGAAATGCCAGGCAAAGAGGTTTTGGAGTCATGTGGAGGAGGTGCTATTTTAGACAATTTTCATGTCATTGTGAAAATTAAAACAGTGGGCTTTAGGTCGTGAATGAAATGCCATTTAAACTTCCTAGCTCCAAACCAATGCAAGTCAAAACACTCATCTCCAGCAGTTTTGAGAAAGAATTGTGTTTACTGTCCTGCAAGCCATTCCTTTGACTGTGGACATTAGTGCAAACACAATAGGAAAAAATAATGGAGACCAATGCTAAAGGCTAGAAAATGAAGAATGATTCAAAGGTGTGAAAGAACTGGGAACAAAGATAAAAAGTAGTGACAGAGTTTATTTCATTCCCATCATGAGATCTGGCCATGGCTGTATTGCTTATTGCCTTCAGTCACCAAGGCCACAAACCATTATTTTCAAAGGCTCATTGCTCTGTATGAGCATCGAGATTTGATGGGAAGATAAAGGAGTGTAGGGTGAAAATTGCCTGACCTTCTCCCTGATCGGTTTTCTTTTTTCTTGCTTCTTAAGAGGGTAAGTGGAGGAAGGAAGTGCTCAGAAAGCAATATTAATAGTAACATTAATCACTGCTATGAAGTCCTTGTTAGAATATTGAACTCAAATCAGATTAGATTACTTTATCTTTTATTTCCCCCTTTGTGTCTCCACTACCATGACACATAATAATAATTTAGAGAATACATAATTCTCTAAAAATAATGTCATCTTACTGAGTGGTGAAACTTTTCTTTCAAATTTTAATAGATGTACAGCAAAAAATAAACTTATGGAAAGCATAAAGATGAGCTATATCGTTCATAAACAATGCAATTTAAATTATATAATGAAGATACAAACAGTGGAATAAAACAAATTAATATCCAACAATTTTTGTGGCATTTATCTGGGATTCTCATGAATAAAGCTTAGGCTTCCTTGGAGGCAAGAATAATACATCTGTATGTGAACAGTATAATTTTCTATTGCTTTTTTTTGTTATCGCGCTAATGTACTTTTCAAATCCATAAGCAGAATGCAGTCATGAGAGGGTAGAAAAACCAGAATTCCTTCTCTACTAAGTAATTGATGCTGCAAGAGCATCAGTTATTTTTAAAGATTTTATGTGAATCTATTATATGGCCTGGGAGTTCTTTATTTTACTATGGCAGTACAACCCTAATTCAATAGTCAATCACTATGAAGTCTTCTCTAAGAAGAGTATTTGCTTCCAGTGGACTTTAGCCTTTCATTTGACTCTCAAATCTGGTAGTGAAGGGTAAATAAATGCTGGTGGGCATACTGTAGTAAGAAGATGGACAACACACTCATGAGAACCAGACTTCTGTTCTTAGGGTATAGATACAGTCAAATTATACTATTCAGATTGCTCATGTCCTAAATTATTCAGATTTTATGCTACAAGAGGGGAAAAGAGAGCAGTGTGTGAACATCTCAGGGTACAGATGCCACAGACTGTCATGGCAGTACTTTTGTTACTCAACCCATCCTCTAGAGAGCAGAGGCACCAAGGGATTGCTGCCTATGTCTGAGGCAAAGGGGGGTTTAAAGCCATGTACAGTGTGTACATCTTTAAATGAGATATTTCCTGTTTATTCACTCCCATCTCCCTCTTGCCTCTGGCGAAAGCTTTTTAACACATCTTTGACAAAAATTCAGTCCAAAACTGACCCTGCTGCGTAAAAGGACATGGAATCTTGAAGGATTAAGTAACCTTCAGAAATTGCTGTGTGTTTTTTTTATTTCCTCCCTATAGTGTGTATGTTTAAGTGATTCTTAAGTTGTTAAGGTTACCATGGTAATTGTTACTCTCAAATGGAGAAGTTATTTGTGAAACAAGAAGCCCAATAAACTTACGGTTTCTATCTCTACCCAAAACCACATGCAGCTATCTTTAAGGAAGAGTCAACTTATTGAAGAATTCAGTCTTCCAAGACTGTCTTCATGTGGTCTCTAGTGGGCATGTGAGTGGATATGGTGGAGTACAATATACCATGTATAGCTAGAGGAGCTCTGCTAATTGGAGGCTTTGCCTTCTGAAGACCGTTAAGGTTGCAGATAACCTCAGAATCAACTGAATTTTAGAAAAATCAGTTTGGTGTGACATCTACAAAGACATTTCAACATGTCTCACAATACTGATTTTGAAGTCAATACATTGTATCATTAGGGTGGCTTTTAAAGTTTCAATTAGCTGTAACTATTGTTTGTTGTTGTTTATTTTGACTCTAATCTTCATCGAAGATAAAGAGCCTTATCTTCATAGAAGGACCCTATTTAACTGGCACCAGTCAATGTTCATAACAACCTTTGCACATCAACATGCTTTTAAAAGAAGAGGAGGCTGGATATCCTTTGTCGATGTAGGAAGCCTTTATTCAGGCTCCGTTTCGTCCAACATTAGTATGTTATAAATCTGGAATAAATTGTGTATGTTGAAAATCAATTCTCTTTGCAGTCACCTTTTTACAGTCAATGATTCTTTGGGATTAGGCATACACATTAAAAACTAGGTTATAAATTTGCCCACATCAAATGGTACCCTTGCATTTTTTAGGAAGACTCTGGAATGAAGAGCCTTAAGGATCGAGGCAGCAGTGTGTAAAACATAGTTACCTCCTGAATTTAAATTCCTTTTCATTGGCTGTCTGTGTGTAATGGTCAAGCTTCTTCCCTCTGAACTTCAGTTGTCTATTTTGCAATTGAAATATGATTTTTAAAACTTTATTTTTTATTTCTTCAAGTTACATCTCAATCACAATCTCCTCCCTACACCCCCTCCAGTCCCACCCTTCCACCCTCCTCCCTTCCAAACCCCCATCCTCTACCTTTTTTTTTACTTTAAGGTATTTCTTTTCCCTCCAACAGCTCTCCCTTTCAGTCCAACAAATGGTTCTTTCTCTTATAACTATAAATACAATACAAAACAACAAAAATAAGTAGGCCAAAATTATGAGAGTTATAAGGCTTAGCATACATTCCCAATGTCCAGTCCATATGTATTTGGCACCTGACTTTAACATTCTACTATCTAACCATCTCCATGAGTTTGTTTAAAGTTCTATATCTAACTCAGCTTTCATACTAACTTACCTCACAATTTTAAAAACATCTTCTTAGATCCAGAACACCCTTTTGATTCATAAACAACTCAAAATTTAACTATGAGACTCTAGCTATCTATTCTTCAACCACCTCAGAGACCTGAGAGGGATAAATATAGGAAGTGCAGGGACCGCAGCTTCCAAAACTAAGAAATGACATACCAGTGGGTGCCTGGAAAGTTCCCATTTTCTCTCCATACATTACAGCATCAATCTTCAGCTGTTTGGCCACGTTTCTCTGACAGACATTGATTGCAGAGCAGGAATTATAAAAGACTTACCTACCCTGTCTTGGCAGAGCTAGGCTGTCAACTTACTTGCTTCCAAGTTTTGTCCTTTTTGGACAGCAGTCTGTCTACAGTTGAAGCAAGGGGTTTTTCTTGCCAAGAGAAAGACTTACCACCAATTCAACCATCTCGCACTGGAGATTCTTCAATGCTCATCTTCTACTTGGAGTAGAATAGGGGGTGCTGTCAGGAGCTGACATGTCTCAATATCAAAAAAATCTTAAGTTAAGAAAACATCTTTGAATGCCATATTCTGCAGATCTCTTGAGGTTTTTGAAGATGCCCTATCTATCTATTATATTTGGCTAAATTGGTATTGATCATTGTATATTAATGCAAAATTAAGATTGTATTGTACTACATCGGTATTGATCTTAGTATATTGATACAAAATTAAGATTATATTTGGCCACAATGGTATTGACCCTTGTATATTGATGCAAAATTAAGATTGTATTGGGCTGCATAGGTATTGATCTTTGTATATTGATACAAAATTAAGATTGTATTTGGCCGCATTGGCATTGATCTTCGTATATTGATACAAAATTAAGGGTATTGCTTCTTAAAGGTATTGTACCTAGTAATGTTTAAAAATGAAATGTAAAGTTTTGGCCTCTTGTTACCAACTGTCATAAACTGTTTAGGATAATTAAGAAATGGAAACTAATAGTTACTATGACAATCTATCACAGTTATTTTCTAAGTTACTCAGAAATCAAGTTGGTAAGAGACAAGCAACATTTGCTTATCTAAATATAAGAAATATGATTTTTAAATAAACTTCATGGGTTATGCTTAATGAAATGAATTAAAATGTATATAGTTAGAATACCTCTGGACATAGAAAAATATTATGAGAGTGTCAGAAGTTTCAAACCATTTTCAAACTCTTTGCCTTCTCTTGAGCATCTCAGGTTACTTGCTTAATAGGGATTTGTTTGTTCTTGTCTTTATGTTATTGGGAAATAGTGACCAGTGAGTCCCCTGTTCCTTTGTGGAGTCCTTTTATGCTTTGAGAATAAATGCTCATCCAACTTCTAGGTGAGAATGACCTGGAGCCATTATAGTGGCAGGGCATATTGGTCCATTCTATTGTTGAACTGCACAGGTGCTCTACTGCCTGCACACTGAGTTCTTAAGTAAAGGAATCTTGGCACACTCTGCCCCAGGCAAAGGGCAAGCAAAGGAATATTGATTTCTCTCCTTTACATATCAATGAGAAAAATGCATATGTCAGTCTCAATTCATCACTGAGAAATGAGTCACTCAAAAGTTTTAAAATGTGGAGGTGCTCACTTCACCTGGCGATTTGATCTCTAAACCTCATATTGCCTATTTTGTGGGGTTATTTTTAAGCATCATATTTTGCAGGAAGTATTTGGAGAAAAGAAGACTTACTTGACATTTCTAAGCCACTGGGATGCTTCTAATTTGTTTCCAGGGTATTTAATCTATAAGACATACCAGGGTGAATAATTTATGTAACAAAACAATGACAACAAGGTCAAAGAAGAAGTATGACTTTACAGTGGGGAATATTCATGATATGATGCTATCTGAGACAGGCTTCCTGAATATTAAAGAGTTCTTCCTAATGTTAAGCTCCAATTAAATAAGCAGAGAGGTATAAGGAAATTGGATTCCTTTTGAATTGGAGAAATTAAGCAAATTCCAGGATGTCAATTATAATATTGCTAATTGAAAAATTGTCAACCCCTGTCTGTCCACACAGAGATGGTAACTGGGATTGTTTTCATTTGTGACCTACTTGCAAAACCTCAGAATAGCAGATACTCTGCATCAATAAATTAGGTACTCATAACTTGATTTATTCAGTGATACATACCCTCAATTATTTATTTGCAGTTACATTTTGACTTAGAGAAGAGTCAAAGCAATATCATTGGCTATTTAAGATGGCTTATAGATTGAGTTTCTGATGAGATCTAACTCCACTCTTCATTTCTGTCACAGTAGGTTTTATATTCTGAGAGGGATGACGGCTTCTGTTTTTTTTTGTGGTTGAAAATGTTTTTTTTTTTTGGTTATAGATTTTTTTCTTTATTTTTATTTCTTCAAGTTACATCTCAATCGCAGTCCCCTCCCTATTCCCCCTCCAGTCCCACCCTCCCACCCTCAAAACCTCATCCCCTTCCCCCCCTTTTTTTAAGTTTAAGGTATATCTTATTTCCCCCTACAGTTTCCCCTTTCAGTCCAACAAATAGCTCTTTCTCTTATAATAATAAATACAATACAAAACAACAGAGGTAATTGGGCCACAGTTATGAGGGTTATATGGCTTAGCGTACATTCCCAATGTCCAGTCCATATGTATTTGGCACCTGACTTTAACATTCTACTATCTAACCATCTCCATGAGTTTAAAGTTCTATATCTAACTCAGCATTCATACTAACTTACCTCACAATTCTAAAAGCATCTTCTTAGATTTATAACACTCTCTTGACTCCTAAACAACTCAAAATTTAATTATGAGACTCTAGCTATCTGTTCTTCAACCACCTCAGAGACCTGAGAGGGATAAATATATCTGATTTTATAGGAAGTACAGGAGATGATGGCTTCTTATGCAGTGGACTGAAGGAATAGCTGGATTACAATATCAAAAGGTCTTGGATACAATAGAGGACCCTGAGACCAAGAGTGCTTCTGCAGACCAAAAGACTTATATAATGTCATGGTAGACACATGGATAATGGCATGGTGAGGAGGGCTGAGGAGAGGCTAGTCCCCAGAAGCAGAGAGAGCATAGCAGAGTTTTTGATGAGAAAAATCAGAACCCACATGGCAGAAGTAAGAGTCTCTTCTTTTAGGTTTCTGAAGATAGGGGAGTTTTCACATTGCAAGTCTATTGCTCGGTTCAGTGATTCCCATACAGGAGGTGGGGAAGAGGATGAGGAACAAGATGTGTGGTCTTAATATAAGCTCCCTTTCCAGGTGAGAGATCCTGGCTCAGGAGTTTCTGATAGTCAAGGACTCACAGACAACATCTTAGTAGGGTACTCATTGGTATCTGTGAAATGGGAAAAGCTGCTTCAGATACTGTTGCCTGTGCAGCAGCAAGGGTCTGACAAACACTGAACTGTGTCTGAAGAGACCTGGATGTTTGCAAGTCTCCATCCTCAATTCACCTGTTCTTTGATAATAACTGCATTAATGGGAATATTTAACATTTATTAAAAGCATCCTGGATTAGTTAGGGGGAATTAATTCTTCAGCCTCTAATGAGCAAGCCAAGAATTTTAGAGGAAGAAGGTAATAAAAGCTTATTTATGGCTCATATTAAGTTAAAAGTTATTCATCCTTCTGACCAGTGGCCATGCCATCTTCTATGACTTAAAACTCCAGTGCGCCTTTGGCAGGATGATGAATGAAAAGGGAGAAGGGAAGAAACTTAGTTTAAAATGGACCAAACCTAGGTCTCATATTTTTGCATGTCTCATACTTCTATGGGTAGAATCCATTCATAGACTCTTCTTATTTACAGTCATACCTAGGTGACACATTGAGGCCTATGGATAAATTCAGCATAGGATCTAGATGCTCTAGCAGGCCCATTTCTCTTTTAATTCTCACCATCACTTTTTGAAGATCAAAAATATTTCTCATTGCAGAACTGAGCCCATATTTTTGACTCCTTCTGCACTCTTAGCTACTGTGTTAAATTGCCTCCTTGGCCTTTGTAAATCACTATGTAAGATTATTCACCCTGATAATTAAAATGATAGTACATTCCATCTCTGTTACATGTCAGGGGTATTAGGAAACTATGGGCATGTCAGAACCTGTCTTCTCACTGTTCTATAGATGAAATGTACAGCAACCTCTTAATAACTACGTCCTCTACACACAGAGCATATATTTCATCTATTCTTGTCATCTCCAGTAATTCTCCTGTATATTTGTATTGCACTTTTTTTTTGTAGTTGTTGTTAATTGTTAGTTGGATGGTCAATTAGTTTATTTGTTTGTCTTCGTCAATTTGACACAAGCTAGTCAGTTTGGTAAAAGAAATTTCCATTGAGAGAATGTTTCTACCAGTTTGACCTGTGGGATATTTTCTGGGTTAATTGATGTGAGAGGGCCAATCTCACTGTGGACAGTGCCACCCTTGGGTGGGTTTTTCTCAGTCATATAAGAGAGCAGGCTGAGATAGCTATGAGGAGGAAGCAAGTAAGAAGCATTCTTCCATACTCTGTGCTTCAGTTCCTGCCTCCTGCCCCTCTTTCCCTTCCTTCCCTGACTGTCTCAATTGTGGACTGTGAACTGAGATTTGTAAATACAAATAAAGCCTTCCCCTCCAAGTTACTTTGGTCACAGTGTTTTCAATCATTTAATAGAAAGCATAACAGTATATCCTCACACCTTCCATCTCATCATATATAATATTACCATTTCTCTGACCTCGAAGACAAATATATTTCTCACTTCCAGATATCTATTGCTTCATTTCTGTACCCTCTGTAATAGAAATTCTGTATTTTGTAACAAAATATCTTCACTGTTTTGTACTTCTCATTTCCAATTCTCATCCCCCAGGGCCTCTTGAATCCTGTCTAATCAGGTTTCTCCATCCTTGCAGCACTACTGATGTTGATATGGATACTTAAAAGTCACTTTTGTTAAAAGCCTTAACTTCTCACTTAAACACAAAGTCTGGAAGCAGGATGAGAGGCTGGCATCTTTGCCTTTATTTTGGATCTCTATATTGATGAAGGCAGTAAAGTAACTTATTACCATAACCTTTTCCCCAGTCACCTTAAATTCCAGTAAGAGCAATATCTCCACGGGCTGAATATCATCCAAATGAGGATAATTACTGAGTGCAAGGTTGACTCCTAAGTGACCAGCAATTTATCAATTCATCACACAATTTTGTAGGAAATGGTGCTTTATTCTAGAATTCACACAATGTACATTGGTAATTAGGCATAACTTGTCCTATATTTAAATCTAAGCCTCATTTTTGTAACTAGAAGATGTAACTGGGATCACTAGATCTTCTATGTGTTCCTCTTCCCAATATAGTCACAGTGAATGTACCTCCTCTGGGCTTTTCACCATTGCTTCTTTCTTTAATTGATATACTGGGGATCAGTGGCCAAACCTCATCTGTTGCATCCACTGGAGCCTGGGCATTTAACTTAAAGCAAAACAAAACAAAACAAACAAACAAACAAACAAACAAGCAAAGAAATAAACAGAAACCTCCTGCCACAATCTTGATATGTTTGGTGAGAGTATCGTTATCTTACAAGATCTCTCAGCACAACAAATTCTCTTCTGATAGTTTTCTCTTTGTTTTAATTTAATTTCTAAGACATTGACTGTCACGTGCCTTTTTATCTCCCCGGCATTTAGCTAGAAAATTTCTTAAGGGCCCATTTCTGAACAGCTTCCTTATTTTCTCTTCATATTTACATCCACAATGAATTCATGTGGTCTGACGGCTTCACAGACTACTGCTAAGGTGCTTAAAAAGTTTCAAATGACAGTTCTTCTCCCATCATAATTATCTTGGTACAGGTTTCCACAGTCACTCATTTGGATTTTCACAGTGTTTTTCTAAACAATTCCTCTGCTACTTGTCTTACTTATTCTCTAGTATATAAGGTAAAATTGTATCACCACATGAACTAAATACTCCCTTTTCCATTCTTACTTGAGTTAAATCCAGTGTGCTTATATGGTCTATGAGGCCCTTCAAGGTGTGAGTCTATTGGATTTATTTCATTTTATTTTAGCATCTTTCAGGCATTTTTCCAATCTTAGAGCAGTTAGAACTTGCTCATCTCTCTTTTTTTTCCATTTTTATCTTTATTTTTTATTTCTTCAAGTTACATCTCAATCGCAGTCCCCTCCCTATTCCCCCAACCAGTCCCACTCTCCCACCATTAATCCCCCATCCTCTTACCCCCCTTTTTTTAAGTTTAAGGTATATCTTATTTCCCCCTACAGTTTCCCCTTTCAGTCCAACAAATGACACTTTCTCTTATAATAAAAAATACAATACAGAACAACAGAGGTAATTAGGCCACAGTTATGAGGATTATATGGCTTAGCATATATTCCCAATGTCCAGTTCATATGTATTTGGCACCTGACTTTAACATTCTACTATCTAACCATCTCCATGAGTTTAAAGTTCTAATTCTGACTCAACATTCATACTAACTTGCAACACAATTTTAAAAGCATCTTCTTAGATTTATACACTCTCTTGACTCCTAAACAACTCAAAATTTAATTATGAGACTCTAGCTATCTGTTCTTCAACCACCTCAGAGAACAGAGAGGGATAAATATATATGATTTTATAGGAAGTACAGGGCCTGCAGCTTCCAAAACTAAGAAATGACATACCAGTGGCTGCCTGGACAGGTCCCATTTTCCCCCAATACATTACAGCATTGATCATCAGTCGTTTGGCCCCGTTTCTCTGACAGACATTGATTGTAGAGCAGGGGTTATGAAGGACTTGCCTACCCTGTCTTGGCAGAGCTAGGCTGTCGACTTACCTGCTTCCAGGTTTTGTCCTTTTTGGACAGCATTCTGTCTACAGTTGGAGCAAGGGGCTTTTTCTACCAAGAGATAGGCTTGCGACTAATTCAATCATCTCCCACTGGAGATTCTTTGGTGCTCATCTTCTACTTGGAGGAGAATAGGGGGTGCTTTCAGGAGCTGATATGTCTTGATATAAAAAAAATCTAAAGTTACAAAAACATCTTTGAATACCATATTCTGCAGATCTCTTGAGGTTTTTGAAGAGGACCTATCTATTTCTTATATTAGGGTAAACAGATGTTGCTTGTCTCTTAGCAGATTTATTTCTGATTAGCTTAGAAAATAACTAAAATAGGCTGTCATAGTACCTAACAGAATGACCAGCTTGCATAACCATTAGTTTGCATTTCTTAATTATCCTAAACAGATTATGACAATTAGTAGTAAAAGGCCGAAACATCACATTTCATTTTTTTTTCTTTACCTCCTAACCCTTCCATCCCATTTCTCTGGGGTGGAGTGTCCTTATATGACAGTCCCTCATCTCAGTTGAGAGGTCATATGAGGGCCAAGAGCCTCTTCATTCATTGGAGGTCTACGAGGCAGTACCATCAGTGAAAAGTGTCTCATTACCAGGGAGAGAGAACTAAAAACCAAACAAACAAATAAGCAGACAGATAGATAAAAAAGATTAAAAAAATAGAAAAAAAATAAAAAATAAATAAAAAATAAGAATAAAAAATAAAAAGTCTATGTCCAATTCCCTTTGGTGTGTTAGTTGTAGTATCAATATCTTCTACTATATAGCTAAAATCTTACTATAAGTGAATAGATGCCATATACATCCTTCTGAGTCTGGGTTAGCTCACTCAGGATGAGCTTTTCTAGTTCCATCCATTTGGCTGCAAATTGCATAATTTCATTGTTCCTCATAGCTGAAGAATATTCCATTGTGTAGATGTACCACAGTTTTTAACCCATTCTTCGGTTCAGGGACAACTGGGTTGTTTCCAGTTTCCAGCTATTACAAATAAGGCTGCTATAAACATGGATGAGGAAACTTCCTTATGATTCTGTGAAGAGGCATTGGGGTGTATACCCAGAAGTGGTATAGCTGGGTCATGAGGCAAAGCTATTCCAAGTTTTCTAAGATATCGCCAGACTGACCTCTATAGTGGTTGCACAAGCCTGCACTCCCACCAGCAATGGAGTAGGGTACCCCTTTCTCCACACCCTCACCAGCATGTGCTGTCATTGGAGCTTTTGATCTTAGCCATTCTGACAGGTGGGAGATGGAATCTCAGAGTCGTCTTGAGTTGCATTTCTCTGATGATTAAGGATGTTGAGCATTTCTTCAAGTGTCTCTCAGCCATTAGGGATTCCTCCTTTGTGAATTCTCTATTTAGCTCTGTCCCCCATTTTTTGATTGGATTATTTGGTTTCTTGGCATTTAATTTCTTGAGTTCTTTGTAGATTTTGGATATTAGCCCTCTGTCAGATGTGGGATTCGTGAAGATTTTCTCCTAGTCTGTAGGCTGCCGTTTTGTTCCAATGACAGTGTCTTTTGCCTTACAGAAGCTTTTCAGTTTCATGAGGTCCCATTTATTGATTGTTGATCTCAAGTCCTGAGCTGTTGGTGTTCTGTTCAGGAAGTTGTCACCTGTGCCAATGAGTTTGAGGGTTTCTTCTACTTTTTCTTCTAGTAGATTTAGTGTGACCAGCCTTATGTTAAGGTCTTTGATCCACTTGGACTTAAGTTTTGTACATGGTGATAAATATGGGTCTAATTTCATTGTTTTACAAGTAGACATCCAGTTCGACCAGCACCATTTGTTGAAGATGCTGTCCTTCCATTGTGCCTTTTTTTCTTCTTTGTCAAAAATTAGGTGGCCATAAGTGTGTGGGTATATTTCTGGATCTTCAATTCAATTCCATTGACATACTGGTCTGTTTCTACACCAATACCATGCTGTTTTTACAACTTTTGCTCTGTAGTAGAGCTTGAAATCTGGGATGGTGATACCTCCAGATGTTTTTTTTTTTTATTATACAGGATTGATTTAGCTATTCTGGGCTTTTTGATGTTCCATATGAAGTTGAGAATAGCTCTATCCCAGTCTATAAAAAATTGTGTTGGTATTTTATTGGAATTGCATTGAATTTATATATTGCTTTTGGTAGGATGGCTATTTTTATTATGTTGATCCTACCTATCCATGTGCATGGATATCTTTCCATCTTCTAAAGGCCTCTTCCATTTCTTTCTTCAAGGGCTTGAAGTTCTTGTTGTACAGATCCTTTACTTGCTTGGTTAGAGTTACCCCCAGGTATTTTATGTTGCTTGTGGCTATTGTGAAGGGGATTGTTTCCCTTATTTCTTTCTCAGCCCATTTGTCTGTTGTATAAAAAAGGGCTTCTGATTTTTTTGAATTAATTTTGTATCCAGCCACTTTGCTGAAGGTGTTTATCAGGTGTAAGAGTTCTCTGGTGGAATTTTGTGGTCACTTATGTATACTATCATATCATCTGCAAATAGGGATAATTTGACTTCTTCATTTCCAATGTTTATCCCTTGATCTCCTTTAGTTGTCTTATTGCTCTAGTGAGAACTTCAAGTACTATATTGAAGGGATATGGGGTTAAAGTGGACATCCTTGTCTTGTCCCTGAGTTTAGAGGAAATGCTTCAAGTTTCTCTCCATTTAATTTGACGTTAGCCACCTGCCTGGTGTATATTGCCTTTATTATTTCTAGGTATGGCCCTTGTATGCCCATTCTCTCCAGAACTTTTAGCATGAAGGGGTGTTGGATTTTGTCAAATGCTTTTTCTGCATCTAGCGAGATTATCATGTGTTTTTTTTTTCTTCTTTCATCTTGTTTATATGGCGAATGACGTTGATAGACTTTTGTATGTTGAACCATCCCTGCATTCCTGGGATGAAGCCTACTTGATCATGGTGTATGATACTTTTGATGTGTTCTTGAATTCGTTTTGCTAGTATTTTATTAAGTATTTTTGCATCTATGTTATGAGTGAGATTTGTGAAGTTCTCCTTCTTTGTTGGGGTTTTGTGTGGTCTAGGAATCAGGGTGACTGTAGCCTCATAGAATGAGTTTGGCAATGTTCTTTCAGACTCTATTTCGTGAAAGAGTTTGAAAAGTGTTGGTGTTAGCTCCTCTTTGAAGGTCCAGTAGAATTCAGTGCTAAAGCCATCTGGCCCTGGGTTTTTTTGGTTGGGAGATTTTTAATGACTGTTTCTATTTCCTTAGGGGTTACAGGGCTGTTTAATCTGTTTATCTGATCTTGATTTAGCTTTGGTAGGTGGAATCTATAAAGAAAATTTTCCATTTCAGTTAAGATTACAAATTTGGTGTACTATAGATTTTTAAAGTAGGATCCAAATATTTTCTGGATTTCCTCAATGTCTGTTGTTATTTCTCCCTTTTCATTTCTGATTTTGTTGATTTGTGTTTTCTCCCTCTGTCTTTTAGTTAATTTGGCTAAGCGTCTGTCTATTTTGTTGATTTTCTCGAAGAACTAACTCTTGGTTTCATTGATTCTTTGTATAGTTCTTTTTGTTTCTAAGTTGTTGATTTCAGCCCTAAGATTGATTATCTCCTGCCTCTGCTCCTCTTGGGAGTGTTTGCTTCTTTTTTTCCCAATTCACCCAGTTTAGCTAAATTAATTCGCTAATATGAGCTGTCACAATTTTCTTTTTGAAGGCACTTAGTGCTAAGAACTTTCCTCGTAGCACAGCTTTCATTGTGTCCCACAGGTTTGGGTATGTTGTGTCTTCATTGTCATTGGATTTTAAGAAGTCTTTGATTTCCTTCTTTATTTCTTCTCTGACCCAGTGGTCCTCTAGTAAAGAGTTGTTCAATTTCCATGTGAGTGTAAACTTTCTGTTGATTCTTTTGCTATTGAAGTCCAGCTTTATTCCATGGTGGTCTGATAAGATACAAGGGGTTATTTCAATTTTCTTGTATCTGTTGAGGCTATCTTTGTGTCCAACTACATGGTCGATTTTGGAGAAGGTTCCATAAGATGCTGAGAAGAAGGTGTATTCATTTGTGTTTGGGTGAAATGTTCTATAGATATCTGTTAGGTCCATTTGTTTCATGATCTCTGTTAGACTCATTATTTCTCTATTTGGCTTCTCTCTTGATGATCTGTCCATAGTTATGAGTGGGGTGTTTAAGTCTCCCACTATTAAAGTGTTTGGATCGATGTGCGATTTAAGTTTTAGAATCATTTCTTTTATAAATGTAGGTGTGTAGAGGTTAGATAAATTAGATTTAGAAAATATATAGGAGTTTCTGATACTGTCTCTTAATTCGGGGCCTGAAGAGCGTTATCAGCATGAAGTCAGGAAAAACAGGAAAGACTCAATAGACTTGAAACAAAGTATCTGGCCTGACATTGTTCTCAGGTGCTAAGTGGGCGGAGCCCAAATTAAGCTGAAACAGAGTTCCTCCTATCTAAGGACAGTGCATGGAGCCCAGAAGGGAAGAGGCCCCTGATGCTAGAGAGCTCCAAGAGTCCTGCTGAAAAAAGGGCTGGCCATTGATGGCCAGCTCTCTCTCTGAAGCAGAAAGAAGCCGGTGAACAAAGAAAGCCTGAGCAAGACACCAAAAGGCCAAGGACTGGACCCTGTGGCTCAGCTTTTGCCTAGAGGGGTTTGATCTGTCCAAACAGTGGCCTAAAGGAAACGGTGCCTGGCTTTAAGGACTGAGGCAGAGCAGCTGAGTTCCTGATTCAAAAGAAGTAAGTTGGCCTGCAGACGGCTGGGGTCTCCCACAGAGAAGAAAGCATGAAGCCTTATTTAAGGTGAGACTGCAATAACCAACTACCCTGACGAACCTGCATCTGAGAGATCCAGAAAAAGGACAGCTAAGTGTGTTAAAGAATCTACAACAAAGACTGTGTTCCTGACGACTGAGGACCTGCCCCAGAGACTGTATCATTCTAAAAGGTTATGAAAGTGGTTGTTATGATTATCAATAGGTTTAGTGGATAGGTTAAAGGGGTTGTAGGAATTTATAGGATTAATAGTTAAGAAATTGTTGGTGTTCGTTATAAGTGAATTTAGTAATAAATAAATAAGTGTTAAATAATAATTTAAAAGTTCGGATACATAGGTGCCTTTGTATTTGGGGCATAGATGTTCAATGTTGAGATATCCTCTTGGTGGATATTTCCTATAACAAGTATGTAATGCTCTTCTCTGTCTTTTTTTTTTATTAACTTCAAATGGAAGTCTATTTTATTTGATATTAGTGTGGCTACTCCAGCTTGTTTCCTGGGTCCATTTGCTTGGAAAACCTTTTCCCAGCCCTTTACTCTGAGATAGTGTTTATCTTCAACAGTGAGATGTGTTTCTTGTATACAGCAAAAAGATGGGTTTTCTTTACGGATCCAGTCTGTAAGTCTGTGTCTTTTTATTGGCGAGTTGAGTCCATTGATGTTGATGGATAATAGTGACCAGGAGTTGTTATTTCCCATTATTTTGGTATAGCTGGTTGTCTTGTGTTTCTTTTTGTTTAGTTGCTCTGGAGGTTTCTATTTTCTCTGTTTTCTTGGGTATAGTTATCTTCTCTGTGTTGGAATTTTCCTTCTAGGATCTTCTGTAGGGCTGGGTTTGTGGGGAGATACTGTTTGAATTTGATTTTGTCACGGTATATCTTTTTTCTCCTTCTATGTTGATAGAGAGTTTTGCTGGGTATAGTAGTCTGGCTGGGCACCTATGTTCTCTCAGGGCTTGTAGGACATCCGTCCAGGCCCTTCTAGCTTTTAAAGTTTCTGAGGAGAAATCAGGTGTGATTCTGATGGGTCTGCCATTGTATGTGACTTGGCCTTTTTCTCTTACAGCTTTTAATATCCTTTCCTTGTTCTCTACATTTGGAGTTTCTATTATTATGTGGCGAGAGGAATTTCTTTTCTGATCCAATCTGTTTGGTGTTCTTAAGCCTCTTGGATTTTTACTGGCATTTCTTTCTTTAGGTTTGGGAAGTTTTCTTCTATGATTTTGTTGAAGATATTTCCTGGACCATGGTGTTGGGAGTCTTCTCTTTCCTATATGCCTATAATTCTTAGGTTCCGTCTTTTCATTGAGTCCTTGATTTCTTGGATGTTGTGGGTGAGAAATTTTTTAGCTTACTCATTTTCTTTGGATGTTGTACTGATTTCTTCCATCAAATCTTCCATGCCTGAGATCCTGTCTTCCATCTCTTGCATCCTATTTTTGATACTCACATCCGTAGTTCCTGTTCTCTTCTCTTGATTCTCCATTTCCTCTTTTAACTCTGACTGTGTTTTCTTTATCGTTTCCATTTCTATTTTCATGTCTTGAATGGTATTGTTCGTTTTGTACATTTCCTTCTCCAGTTTGCTTGTTTTTGCCTGGAAATCTTTCATTGCTCTGTCCTTTTCCTGTTCAAGCTGAGTCACCTTGGCTTGGAGTTCTTTAATGGTGTTATTCATTGTTTTGACTTGTAAATTGTGGCTTCTTTGAATTCCTTCATAGTTTTAAGTTCTTCTTGAAGGAACTCTGTCACTTTCCATAAGGTAGAATTGTCATCGTTTTCATGTGTTTCAGTTGTGGTGAGGTGAGGTGGTTCGGGCTGCACGGAATAGTATTGTTTTCTCTTGTTGGAGACATTTTGCTCTTTTTTTTTTTGGGTCTGGGGCCTCTGGCCATGTGGATTTTTTTTTGCTGTCTTCTGGACGTGGTTCCAAAGGGGGCATTTTGGTGTAGAAGTAGCGTTGCCTTACTCCACCCCTATAAGGTGTGTCATTCGGCCCTGCCTCCCAGGTGGAGACCTAACTAATCCAGGTGGTGGAACTGTGTACAAGTAAGCTCTGGTTCCCCACCGGAAGGGCCAGTACTAGTCCAAAATCCGATATAGGACAGTTTCAAATATCTCGCTGTTTGCCCAGTGTTGGTTCCTGTGGTGGGTAAATCTGTCCTTCACCCCCAATCCGCAGCTTGGAAACTGGCCAGTGACATCACAGCAGTGGGTTGCAATCTGCAGTCTGAAGGCACTTTGCAGCAGACCTGTGCTCACTTCCAAGGGTCCCAACCTTTCACCAGATAGCTGGATTGTCTGTGTGAGATCTGGGGGTGCCCAGCAGGGTGAGGATTATCTCTGCATGGGATCTGAATCTGCCTGCTGGGTATTAGATTGGAATTTACCCAGAGTCTCTCCTGGTGGGGGATGGGGAGATCCCAATTCCTGGGTCCAGCAGCTTCCTTGTGTGTCCGAGAGTGGGAATGAGCATCCTCAGTGGTTCCTGGGTAGTTGGGTGAGGACTAGAGGGGGTTGAGCCATTTGTACAGCGTCCTGCAACACTCGCTGCCCTGTGACTGTTAACCCAGAAATCAAAATACGTCTGCACTGTCTGCTGCCCTTTTGGATCCCCTGTTCATCTCTCTTTAGGATGTCCTTCTCACAAATATTCTGGTGAAATTATTTTGTAAATAAAATAATTTAAAATTTGGTATAAATGGAAGCTTAACGACAATTTTTTAAAGTTTAAAACAAAAAAACAAAGAAACAAAAAATGAAAGGCAAAACTGTAATTCTCAGTATCTTGGATGAATACCCACAAAGGAAAACAAAGGAAGGAAGAAAAATATCTATACTTTAGTCACTGGCATGAAGGTCTGCCTCATGGTGGCAGGCAGCCACATGACAGGAAGAGGGTACTAGAGAAAGAATAATGTAGACCAATGTAGCATGATGAACACACATAAGTTCCTGCCCATATCAGAATGAAAGCAACCAATGGAAAAAACAAACAATAAGGAAAAGTTGCACCATTCAGACAATGTTCTAGCCAGACCTCATGGTGGCTTGACTCCTAATGACTGCTGGATGATAGAGATTCTGGGAAGGAAAAGCTGCAGTATCTCATTTAAGGAATGTTATTTTACATCTTCTTTAGCATGGTTGTCCTAGTTTGCTTACTATTGCTGTGATAAAAAACAAACAAACAAAAAACAAAAGCAAACAACCTTACCAAAAGCGTATTGGGGAGGAAAGGGTTTATTTTAGCTTAAAAGTTACAGTCCACCATGAAGGGAAGGCAGGGCAGGAATCAATGCAAAGTATATGGAGGAACGTTGTTACTGTTTGCTCATCCTGCTTTCTTATACCACCAAGAACTACCTGCCCAAGGGATGTACCATGAAGCCTATGGTGGCTAGGCATTTTCCCATCAATCATAAATAAGAACGTGCCCCACAGACTTGCTGAAGGCCAATCTTGCAGCGCAACTTTTTCAATTAACATCTCTTCTCCAGAGATAACCCTAGATTTTGTCAAATTGGAAAAGACAAAATGAAACAAAATACAACCAAAACTAAACTAAACACTACAATACCTTAAGGTAAAACTGCCTTCCTGAGGAGTGGTTTCATAGCCAAATCATGAACCCTATTTACCGACTAAGTTGTCACCTAGGTAAGAGATTCTATGCTCTTGCCCAAGAGTTTTTCCCTTAATGGGTATTTGTTAATGCTGTAGCACTCATGTCTTAGTGCTTTAACCTGCTGAGTTCTTTATTCAAAAGAATTTTCACTGAGGAATTATATCCTTCTATATTCATTTAAATAATTTTCTGTTCATTTCAATATTTATCTCATTTACAATTTAACTGCCAGGGGTACTTTAATGTATTACTTTTAGATAACAGAAAAATGCTTGACAAAAATTAGAGACCTGGTGTTTTCCTTCTTTCATATGACAGCATCTTAAGAAAGAACAGTTTGGCAGAACTAGGTAAGGTGAGAGTCTTAATTTGGTGCTGGTTCTGAGATAGAGCATTGGTTCATGCAACTTAAAGAGGGAAGCTCTGGTAATGTGTTGCCTTATTGCTGTCATGCTCCCTTACACCTGATATAAATAACTCTTGTCACTCTTCTTGTCTTGGTCATGGTCATCATGCTGACTAAAACTCTCCTGTGCTTTTATGGCCACTCAAATACTTCTACATTTTATTTTGAAAAATATATTTATGGGTATGTGTGTAAATCTTGTGAATGTACGCCATGTGTATGAGGCTAGAAGAGACTGTTGGAGTTCCAGGAAGCTCTGAGTGCACAGACATAGATGCTGAGAATTCAAATCAGTTCCCCCAGAAGAGCAAGTAGAACTACTAAGTGCTAAGTTATCTGTCTAGACTTCCCTTTGCATCTCTTGTCTTGTCTACCTTGCACCCACTCCTATAGAATTGCCTTACAGATTTTTCTATAGAAAAATTATAATGGACAGATAGGTGTCTCCTTTAGCTTACACTATAAAGTTTATTGAACTAGAAGTCACTTTTGGCACATGTGCACTATGACTGGAAGTCTCCGGGGGGAGCAGCACTTTCCACAAAAGTTTCCACAAGGCTGGGCTGGTAACTCATTAGAACTTGAAGGGCTGTGGAGAGTGTTAAACACTGCAAGTACAGACACAAATTATCCTGGGCCATTTTAAGCCTTCTTAATATCCCTGTCTCTATGTAAATGAACATAATGGTGACCATTAGATTACTCCTTTGGAATGTGTAGACACCTCCTTCGCATCAACCAAAAAAGCTAACAATGCCATCCAATAGCATCTGAAGCCAATAAGAGACTTTCTCACTTTGCTTTCACTTGTCTACCTAATAATCCCACCAATGTATTTTAAAAGTGACTTAATTTATGACTTTCTTTACTCTTCCTTTAACATACCTCATTGAATGATTATCATTGTAGGACATGGGAATTTGGGTGACCAACATCTGTGTTCCCTGATGATGGTGACTCATATTTGGCCAGAAAACCAATAATGCCTTTTGAAGCAAAAGTTGTGCTGTTGCCTTGACAGTTTAAACTGTATCAGATCTCTTCTTATTTCCTTGCTCCTTTTCGGAGGATGTGTGGTGCACCCCACCCACAGCACTCACATCCCTACATATCAAGCAAGGAGTAGAGAAAAATATCTATCTCTTTTTCCATAGAGAGTCTCGATAAGGGAGATAATAACATACTTCTAACTATTCTTCTTTATCCCCATATACACATTTTTTTTTCTTCTTCATAACCAACGGTCTAGAAAAAAATAGACCGTGTTTCCCCCTTTTCCTATGTCCTGAACACTGTTATTGAGATGGTACTTCCTTCTCACCCTTGACTGCCATGGTAGACAAGGACTGTACAAAGGAACTACTTGCCCAGTAGTTATGTTAAACAAACAAACAAAAACAAAAAGCCAAACCAAAAAGCAGAAAACAGAACCCAAAGAGAATAACAGACATCTCAATTCCTATACAACACAAGATAGCTTTTTTTTTGGAAACAACTTTATTATTTCTCCCCATGCAAGGTCAAAGGAAGTTTAGCTCCCGATTTGAGAATCTGAGATCAGCTAACATTTTAGGGGAAGTGAGTCAGTCTATCACTAGAGAGATGCACCACAAGGATTGGAACAGTGATTGTGAGGGTTGCTCTTAGAGCCTGTATTTTTAGGGGAAGTGAGTCAGTCTATCACTAGAGAGATGCACCACAAGGATTGGAACAGTGATTGTGAGGGTTGCTCTTAGAGCCTGTATTTAGAGGATCATCTCCCATGTGACCTGTATAGCTAGACAGGGCCCTGCATTAATAATTGTTTCTTAACACTTTGTATTAGTGGTCATTAAGTTCTGAATTTTTTTTTTCTGTTTTCAACAGGCGAGTCCTCCATTTTTATTTCATACTCATCCTTAGTCAGAGTAATGAGGAATTTTTGATTCATAAACAAAACTTTGAGGCTAGTGCTTCTTGTCCGAAGCCTGGAGGCTCACTAGAGTTCTGCCAACAAGTTAGCAGAAACACCGAGTATTGCAGTCAGAGAGTGAAGAAGAGAGAATGTCTATCTCACTTGACTCTTGGCTCTCAAAAATTGTAGAGACAATGTTGATGGAGAAGTTATACTTGTGACTTATGAGATGTTTTCTTAGATTGTCAGACATATGCCAGTGGAGTAGATGAAGATGGGGTCAGACCCACAGATCAAAGTGAAGTAAAGGAACATGAAGGACATAAATTGGACCAAGATTGAGATCCCTCTTCACCACTAAGGATCTTCAGTCACACAATCAGTCTCTCACTCTCTGCTTGCTCTTACTTCTGTTGGCTGAGAGTGAAAAAGGCCTCCTGGGCATTTCAGGGCAAGAGAGAGAAATTAAAAAGATAACAGTAAGAGCTATGATCATTGACAAGTTAGTGATTATAGTTTAATTGGAGTGAATACTAACTGAGAAAAAAACGCCAGATATTCTAAACTAAATTATAGCATAAAAATCAATACTCTAAATTAGACTTAACTGAGAATGGACCAAATAAAATAACTCAAATCAACAATTTGAATAATGAAAGAACAGAATAGAGTTGCTTCATACTTCTGAGAGTCAAGTCAGTTTGTTATGCCACTCA
>CAJQZJ010001694.1:16478932-16508140 GCA_907164525.1 Lophiomys imhausi | reverse complement strand
AGAAGAAGAAGAAGAAGAAGAAGAAGAAGAAGAAGAAGAAGAAGAAAAAAGAAGAAGAAGAAGAAGAAGAAGAAGAAGAAGAAGAAGAAGAAGAAGAAGAAGAAGAAATGAATCAGAATGTCCTGGAGAGTGAAATCCTTGTCATAGCTTTGCCTCTGGTTTGAATGCCATGGTAGCCACTATCTTAACCAAATTTTCATCAACTTCAGATACTTATTTCTCATGCTTGGGGGAGGCACTGGAGCCAAGGTAAGGGGTAGTGGTAGGAAGTCCTAGGTGTCCCTCAGGAAGCCTGACTTCCACTACACATGGATTTAAGGCAGCCCTGGAGTAGACCAGGTGCTGTTTTGAGCACTTCTGCTGATTTTTCTTTTCTCCATAGAGAATATCGTCTCTGAGTCGAGACATCACCTTGCTTTAGATTAGCATTTGTTCAGATTAGGCAAAGGGAGATGGGAAAAGACCTCTTAAGACCAAAAATATCAGTGAAAGTAGGTATGGTTTCTTTCGACCTGCAGCTCTGCTAAATCACAGACTTCTGTTTTTCCTGAGCTGTTTAGTTACAGTCCTGGAAGCATGCTACTCATATTTAGGAAATCTATTTTACATTGACTTCTTGAATTTGCTACATTTTATATTGACTGGCTTTGCTAGCTGTTAAATGTATTTGTGTCTAGACTTATGGGGTTTTAGCTACAGCCAATTTCTACATTATTAAGAGGGTTATTTTGAGTGGCCCCTGTGAATAAACCCAATTTTCCCTTCTGATTAATGCTTAATTTGAAATTGTTTATGCAGTGATGAAATCTTTCTTAAATCTTGCTTCCACATTCCAGTCTCCATCCCCAGAGGTTGCTTTTGATTACATAAATGCATTCAGGTGATTATATGGGCAAGACTGTGCATTAGGTAGTTCAGGGATTTTTTAAAGAAATTTTCTTGTGCAGTCAGAACTGCTGAGTTGGGTTTTGAATTTTTGGGTGTTTCACAACTGTACTGTCATTCCTTCTACTAAAGCAAAGGTATAGCATGTAACAATAACCCTTAAGAATTTCATCACGCAGTTCCAACGATTCATTTTTCTTTGATGATCTACACTGGAGGATGACTTTGTTCTCCTTAGACACCCAGAGCAGACTTTTCAGAATATGGTTTTTCAAGTCTTTAGTGTCTCTAATTTTTGTAATAAATATATTTATGTATGAAGTGAAGATATATATTATTATCTTAAATTTGAAACCTGGAAATTAGAGCTCATGTCTTCCCTATGAGCAATGTTTCTACTACACATCTTAAAATACACACTATACTCATTGAACTTTTGCCAAAGTATTTTATGTCTGCACTCAAAGACTCACAACTGGAGAGGATTTTTTTTTTGGAGGGTGAGTCTCCACTCTAATAGTGTTCCTGCCCTTATTTTAATGATACTGAGACTTTGGGTTTAGTGGTGATGCTCAATAGTTTTGGAGGATGTTATAATGGCCAAAACTGGGGGTAGGCAGAAAACAGCTTGACAAACAAATTGTACCTTTTCCAAATTAATGTATAAAACTCCTTACCCTGAGGACTTAAGAATCTGAACTTATTTGGAATTAGTTTTAGTGCAAATAATTAAGCAAAAATTTAGGCTATTGGATTTGGTTCTAATTGAACATGACAATGTTCTTATATAACAAGAAATTTTGTACGTGAATACTATGTGGACATATGTTGGGAACAGAATACCAGATATTCATGTTTATGTTTAGACAGCATGGTTCTGATATGAATATCTGGCACAGGCCAACATAGACAATACAGGGCACTGGAGGGTAGGAGTCAGCACAAAATGGCTACCAGATATCTAGGGACCCCAGAAGTAAATAGTAATATAATCTGTTATGTAATTATCGTTGGCAAAATGACACTTTTGTATGATTCTGTGTAACTATGTTCTTGAGGTCAGAGTCCCAAACCTCTGCTTTCTCCAGCCTGCCTGTCTGTTTGTCTGTACGGCTGTTTAGTGGTCTATATGTGGGCCTGTGCTTCTTGTGTGTGGCCTGTGTATGCTAGCATGTGCCTGGATTCCTTCCAGTAGCTGGCTAATGGCCTTAACTCAGAGTGAATAAGGTAAGTCTTACCTGACAGTGGCTCCTCAAATTTTCTTCAATCTCCTGGTTTCCTGTGAGCCTTTCCTGGCATCTACACCTGGTTTTCACAACTCAAAGAGAGCCAGGCTTTAGCTGAGGAGCAAAATCTAGAGCCCATATTTCTTGAAACTCTGAAAAGAACTACCCCTTTCCATGCTATGACATCAGACTTCTAGTCTTCAGAGCTACATGGCAATACACTTCTATTCTTAAACTACACAGTTTATGGAGGCAATCATAGAAGGCCAGATCCTAACATGTTTAGCTTGGGAATGTGATGGAAAAGATCCTAGAACAGATAAGATCCTGTGACTATTCCCCATTGGCTAAATGCACACTTCCATACCAATATCTTTTTACATTTTTTCTCTGGTGTTTTAAACTCTTCAGTTTTGTAATTTCTCTCACTATCTATAAATTACAAAGTCTAATGATAATATCTCTAAACAGTCATGAGCATCAAGGATTACTTGTTGTGAGGTATCTACCAGAGAAGATCACTTGGACATATGTTTCAAGCCAAAAGAAAGTCTTTAAGAACTGGCTGCCTAATATGCTGGGTTATTTGTGACCCCAGTGTAGCCTTGAACCTTTTTTCAGGACAAGGTTTTAAACAAAAAAAACCACATCCTAGATTGGCACACCTTAGTAAGCAAAAACAGTTAACCAGAAGAACCACAGAAGCCAAATACAAGGTTAGTACATTTAGGGACTTTTCCAGATATGTGGGCTTTGATGGATTAGGTCTTTGTTCTCATTTTGGCAGGTTTTGAGCCTGCTTGCTGGCTTTCAGAGCTTGAAAGGTACATCCATCATGGTATCAATTGTGTTAACCTTAACCCTAACCTACTGAAGTCTGGGGGTCCTGTTATAACTTCCAACAGTATGATGCAATATTTACTGATCACATGCCTATTTCCTGAGAGTGTTTGACAAGATATTAAGTTCGGTAAGGAGAACAGTGAGACAGGAGGGTAATACTGAACAAGCTCATGTAATAAGTTAGTGGGGAGGTTGCAATGATGAGCCCTCCATCATCATAACCTTGCCCCTACTAAGAGAATTAAATTGTGAAGGAGCAAGAAAATAAAGCAAAGGGAGACTTGAATGTGGAGGTTATGGGGACAATCACTGCTGCACATGGGAAGGTCTCTTTTAAAAACAATTCCAATTGCTTAAAGGACTCCCAGAGTTCCTGGCTGAAGCCTTTTCCAACAGCAAACCCCAACATGAGCAGATACATAAGTTCAGGGCTCCAGCCACAGACAAACCCCAGTCTCTGCACCAGCTCAAAGGAACATTCTTTTATAACCTACTAAATTCATTGCAGTTGATTATTTGATTCCTGCCAAGAAACAGTTTAAAAAGCCTGTTTACAATAATTTAATTTATAACTTCCAGAACCACTAAAATGACTTAGAGTTTTAAAAATCCTTCCAGTGTTACCTAGAGATACTATGCCAGTAAAATAAACAAATACAAGCAGAAGCCCACTTAGACTTTAATGATATCCATGTAATATATATATTAAATATATATACACTCTATTACATGTTAATTTAATGCATGCATACATACTCTCAAGGACTTTATTTTTTAAAAGACTTCCATTATATTTCCACCATGTCCTTGTCTGATTTAACTAGTTAACTCTCTTTGACTCTTAGTAACCTAATCTTTACATGGGTGAGTTTTAACTATTTCATGGCTGGATATGAGAATTAAGTGGACTAGGGAATATGAAGAATATGCTGCATCTGGTCCATGGCTGAGATCAGTAACTTCTGCTTCCATCCTGACTGTTCCTACACTTTCTTCCCAGAGGGCTTTCCATCTTTATCATTTTCAAAGTTTATCTCCTTTAGTGTAATTTTGGGATGAAAAAGTGAAGACTATACAGGTAATGACATTTTTGAACTCCATATATTAAGGGCAAGTTTGTGTTTTCCTCACTGTATTCAGAGGTAAGGTAAAGACAGATAGTTATCTCTCTCTCTCTCTCTCTCTCTCTCTCTCTCTGCATGTGTGTGTGTGTGTGTGTGTGTGTGTGTGTGTGTGTGTGTGTGTAGGAGCAACTTTTACGTGTATGTGCATGTGGGAATGTATATAACAAGTAGGCTAGACAGACTGGCCTTCAAGTCCCAACTAGTCTCCCTGACATTGGGGTTACAACCACCCCCACTATGCCAGGCTTTTCTATCTGCTGAAGATTGAACACTGGTCTTTATCTTTGTGCAGCACATACTTTACTGACTGACCTTTACCCCCATCCCAAGTTTAAAGAATTTTCACTCTTTAAAGTTTGAGTTTCTGGACTTTACACAGGAGGGCCCTCCTTCTTGGATAGAGTCTTCCTTATTGAACTGAAATAATCTCAGGGCTATTAAGGATCAGGAGATGCTGGGAATCAAGGCAGATCAGTGTACTAGCTTCTTGGCATATTCTTCCTTGTAGATTTCTGCTCCTTGAGAATTTTTATTGGTGCCTTGATAACAAATGAGTGTAGAAGCATTACATGAAGTAATTTCTCAGATCTCCAGATAATCTCTATTGACTTCTGTATTTCTAGATAAGTCCTAGTGGCCATTACATGTTCAAGTCTAGAATTTCAGCATTACAGATTCATTCCAGCAGAGTTCCAAGGAAAGTCTCAGTCTGAGATCACTGTAAAAAATTCAGTACTTAGCAGAAAGCTGCATTTTCATGTTCTGGAGGTTGGGAGTCTGGGGAAGGGAGGCCAACATCATCTTTTTTTTTTGAAGTGAAGGTTCTGCCCTAAGGCTGTAAACAACTGGTTTACTGTGTCCTTAAATGACTCTGTGCCTTGGGATGGTATGGGTGGAGGAGAGACAGAAAACGACAGAGGAGAGAAACAATGAGAGGAGAGAAAGGAAGGTTGGGATTATTTCTGGTATTCCTATTTAATGGTTTGAATGAGAGTGATCCCTATAATCTCATATATTTGAATGTTTGATTCTTAATTGGTGGACTATTTTGGAGAAATTAGAAGGTGTAGCCTTATTAGAGTTAGCATGTCATTGGGATTGGGCTTGAAATTTCAAGAGCCCATGCCAGGCCCAGTCTCTCTCTCCATGTCTGTATTTATGGATAAGATATAATTCTCAGCTACTGTTCCAGCTCTATGCTCCCCTGTCTGCCTGTCACTGTGTTCCCCACCAAGATGATAATGGACTAACCTGAAACTTTAAGTCAGCCACAAATTAAATACTTGCTTTTATAAGTTGCCTTAGTTGTGGTGCTTTTTAATTACAACAATAGAATTATAACTAAGAAATTCTATAAGGAAGTTAATCTTAGCATGAAACTCCTATCTTTATGAAGACATCTAACCTTGTTGATCTCTTAAACTTCCTATCTCCAAAGTTTATCACACTGACATTCAGGACTTCAGATTATAACTTGACATGGGGGGTGGAAAATACTAACATTACTTTTATAACAACCCCTTTAAGTCCTTGCAATTATGGCTCTGTGCCACAGACATTGGTATCACACTGATTAGTATAATCTTGAGGCTCAGTGCTTATAATATGAAGATTATTTAATTCAAAGAGTTTCTATGAAAGCTAAACATAATACGACACATAAAACAGGATCACAAGGCTTAGCACAGTGGGGTCTTCAGAATCAGTTTCTTTCTCACTTGGATCCACTTGCTCTGCCTATAGAATGCCATATACAGCAAAGAATATCTACTGACCAACTCCAACTTCAGTCCCAATGGAAGAGGACAGGCCAGCTGTGATCCCAATTGCCATTACTCTGAGAAGCCTTTTAAAGGAAATTTGGAATTTCTAAGGCAGAACAAGCAAAAGAAAACTGTACAAAAAATGACACTTGCATACTTTCTTTTTAAACCCCCATTCAAGCTAAAAGCTACAAGCCATCCAGATGGTGAGCTAGAAAAGACAGAAATTAATCACTTATTTCTACTACAGTGGGAAAATTTAAAGATCTTTGGGGAAGATGCTCAAAAGCTTTACTCTAATTAACCTTAGCTTATTAAGTATGCCCAACCACAGATCAGAGCCAACAAATGAACTCTCAGGTTAGAGAGGAAGACTGGAGAAAATGTCTGTTCTGTGCTCATTTCTCCAGAATGGAGAAACGTCCAGAGAAAAAAATGAGGCTGCTTGAACAAAACAAAACAAAAACAAACAAAAGGATCAACCAACATGCCACCATGCATCTGGGAGGGAATATAATTCTTAGAAATCATTGAAAGGGAAACAACTATATGACAGAATGTCACTAAAATTCCTTCCAAATGAAAAACAAGAGTAATGTCTATTTCTTTTCAATGACAATTGGAGGTACAATTCCACCAACATTATTTATGGGAACCAGTGAGTTTATTGGACTTCCTTAGAGAGCATAGGTAAGATGTTATTTACAGGGGTATAGGTGCTTCTCAGCCAACACACCTGAAAAAAACTTACCTAGCATGGATGAGAGTTTCTTCTTCATAGCCATACAGATGGAAGGCTCCATTCCTTCACCTTTCTCACCTTATATACCACCTTCCCTCAACATAACTAAGACAAAGTTGCCTACTACAGGTGGTAGGGAGTATCTGGATACTCAGGTAAAAACCTTGTGGCCTTACCACATCTCTATGGGCATGAGTAAATGATCTGCAAACCCACCTAGAATGATTTTTGAAAGGGGACACAGCTGAATGTCCCAAGATGGCACTTGCTTGTCTTAGATGACAGCCAATATGACATTCATTTTTTTAATGTTTATTTATTAAGTCAAGTTACACCTCCATCAGAGTAACCTCTTCCCACCCCTTTCAGCTCCACACTCCCACCCTCTCCTCCTTCTCCCACCCATCACACTCCTCCAATGTGGAGTGTCCCTACCAATCAGGCCCTCTCAGTTCAACAGTCATATGAGAGCAAAGAGCTTCCTCTTGCACTGGGGGCCTACATAATAGTACTGCTAGGGAAAATTGTCCCCTGAATAGGTAATACAGTCTATGTTCATGATCTTTTTGGTGTGTTGGCTGTAGGATAGTTATTCTGTACTATATGGCTAAAATAAAATTATGAGTGAGTAGATGCCATGTGCATCTTTCTGAATCTGGGTTAGCTCACTCAGGATGAGCTTTTCTAGTTCCATCCATTTGGCTGCTAATTGCATGATTTCCCTGTTTCTGATAGCTGAGTAGTATTTCATTGTGTAAATGTACCACAGGGTTTTTTTTTTTTTATCCATTCTTCAGTTGAAGGACATCTGTGTTGTTTCCAGTTTCTAGATATTACAAATAAGGCTTCTATGAACATAGATGAGGTATGCCCTTGTGGTTTGGTGAGGAATCAATTGGTGGATACCCAGAAGTGCTATGGCTGGGTCTTGAGGTAGGGCTATTCCAATATTTCTAAGATATTCCCAGACTGATTTCGATAGTGGTTGTACAAGTTTGCACTCCCACCAGCATTGGAGGAGTTTTCCCCTTTCTCCACAATGTCACCAGCATGTGCTGTTATTTGAGTTTTTAATCTTAGCCATTCTGACAGGTGTGAGATGGAATCTCAGAGTCGTCTTGAGTTGCATTTCTCTGATGATTAAGGATATTGAGCATTTCTTCAAATGTCTCACTGCCATTAGAGATTCCTCCTTTGTGAATTCTTTGTTTAGCTCTGTTTCCCATTATTTGATTGGATTATTTGGTTTCTTGGTGTTTAATTTCTTGAGTACTTTATAAAGTTTGGATCTGTCGGAAGTTGGGTTGGTAAAGATCTTTTCCCAATCTGTAGGTTGCAGTTTTGCTCCAGTGACAGTGTCCTTTGCCTTACAGAAGCTTGTCAGTTTCATGAGGTCCCATTTACTGATTGTTGGTCTTAGAGCCTGAGCTACTGGTGTCTGTTCAGGAAGTTGCCACCTGTGCCAATGATTTCGTGGCTTTTCCCCACTTTCTCTTCTATTAGATTTACTGTGTCCAGCTTTATGTTAAGGTCTTTAATTCACTTGGACTTAACTTTTGTGTAAGGTGATAAGTATGGGTCTAATTTCATTCTTTTACATGTCAACATCCAGTTATACCAGCATCATTTGTTGAAGATGCTGTCCTTTTTCCATTGTATGGTTTTGGCTTCTTTGTCCAAAATTAAGTGAACATAGTTATGTGGGTTCATTTTTGGGTCTTCAATTTAATGCAATTGATCCACTGGTATGTTTCTATACGAGTACCATGCTGTTTTTATTATTATTGCTCTGATTTTTTAATTGTATAGGATTGATTTAGCTATTCTGGGTTTTTTGTTATTCCATATGAAGTTGAGAATTGTTTTTTCCAGGTTTATAAAGAATTGTGTTGGTATTTTGATAGGAATTGCATTGAATCTGTATATTGCTTTTGGCAGGATAGCCATTTTTATTATGTTGATCCTACCTATCCATGAGCATGGGAGATCTTTTCATCTTCTGATCTCCTCTTCAAATCCTTTAAGGTCTTGAAGTTCTTTTCATACAGGTCTTTCTCTTGCTTGGTTAGAGTTACCCCAGGATATTTTATATTGTTTATGGCTATTGTGGATGGTGTTGTTTCCCTAATTTCTTTCTCAGCCCATTTATCTTTTCTATAAAGAAGGGCTTCCAATTTTTTTGAATTAATTTTGTATCCAGCCACCTTGCTGGAGCTATTGATCAGTTATAGGAGTTCTCTGATTGAATTTTGGGGGTAACATATATATATATATATATATTATCTGCAAATAGAGATAATTTGACTTCTTCATTTCCAATTTGTATCCTCTTGATCTCCTTTGGTTGTCTTATTGCTCTAGCAAGAACTTCAAGTACTATGTTGAAGAGATATGGTGAAAGTGGGCATCCTTGCCTTATCCCTGAGTTTAGAAGAAATGCTTCAAAATTCTCTCCATTTAATTTGATGCTAGTTACTGGCTTGCTGTATATCACCTTTATTATTGGTCCTTGCATGCCTGTTCTCTCCAGGACTTTAACATGAATGGGTGTTGGATTATGTTAGATGCTTTTTCAGCATTTATCAAGATGATCATACATTTTTTTCTTTCACGTTGTTTATATGGGGAATTATGTTAATGGATTTTCATATGTTGAACCATTCCTTCATTCCTGGGATGAAGTCAACTTGATCATGGTGTATGATACTTTTGATGTGTTCTTGGATTTGTTTTCCCAGTATTTCATTAAGTTTTTTGTGTATATATTCATAAGGGAAATTAGTCTGAGGTTCTCTTTCTTTGTTGGGTCATTGAGTGGTTTAGGAATCAGGGTGACTGTGGCCTTAGTCACAAACTCAGAATGAGTTTGGCAAGGTTCCTTCTCTTTCTTTTTTGTGGAAGAGTTTGAAAAGTTTTGGTATTAGCTCTTCTTTGAAGGTCTGGTAGAATTCTGTGGTGAAACCTTCTCACCCTTGCCTTTTTTTTTGGTTGGGAGGCTTTTCATGACTCTTTTTATTTCCTTAGGGGTTATAGGACTCTTTAATATGTTAACCTGATTTTGATTTAACTTTGGTAGTGGGAATCTATCGAGAAAGTTGTCCATTTTGTTTAGGTTTTCAAATTTGGTGGAGTACAGATTTTTAAATTAAGACCTAAAGATTCTCTGGATTTTCTCAATGTCTGTTATTATTTCTTCCTTTTCTTTTCTGATTTTGCTGATTTGGGTTTTTTCCTTCTTCGTTTTAGTTAATTTGGCTAAGCGTTTGTCTATTTTGTTGATTTTCTCAAAGAACCAACTCTTGGTTTTGGGGTTTCTTTGTATTGTTCTTTTTGTGTCTAAGTTGATAATTTTAGCCCTAAGTTTGATGATTTCCTGTCTTCTGCTTCTCTTGGGAGTGTTTGCTTTTTTTTTTCCCCCAGATCTTCCGGTTCTGTTGTTAATTTGCTTATTTGAGCTGTCATAATTTTCTTTTTGAAGACACTAGTGCTATAAACTTTCCTCTTAGCACTGTTTTCTTCTTTTTTTTTTTTTATAAATACTTTATTTTTTTTCTTCAAGTTACATCTCAGTCACAAACCCCTCCCTATTCCCCCTTCCTATCCCGCCCTTCCACCCTCTTCCCCCCAGAAGTTTCCCCTTTCAGTCCAACAGATGGTTCCTTCTCTTATAACAGTAAATACTATACAAAACAACAGATATAAATATGCCACATTTATGAGAGTTAAATGGCCCAGTATACCTTCCCAATGTCCAGTTTATACATATTTGGCCCCTGACTTTAACATTCTACTATCTAACCATCTCCTTGAATTTAAAGTTCTATATGTGACTCAACATTCATACTAACTTGCAACACACTTTTAAGAGTATCTTCTTAGATCTATAACACCCTCTTGATTCCTAAACAACTCAAAATTTAACTATGAGACTCTAGCTGTCTATTCTTCAACCACCTCAGAGACCTGAGAGGGATAAATATATCTGCTTATATAGGGAGTGCAGGGCCTACAGCTTCCAAAACTAAGAAAGGACATACCAATGACTGCCTGGACAGTTCCCATTTTCTCTCCATACATTCCTGCATCAGTCTTCAGCCTTTGGATCCTGTTTCTCTGACAGACATTTGTTGTAGAGCATGGATTATGAAGGACTTACCTACCCTGTCTTGGCAGTTAGGCTGTCGACTTCCCTGCTACCAAGTTTTGTCCTTTTTGGACAGCAGTCTGTCTGCAGTTGGTGCAAGGGGTTTTTTCATGCCAAGAGATAGGCTTGCCACTAATTCAACCATCTTACAGTGGAGGTTCTTCGATGCTTATCTTGTACTTGGAGTAGAATAGCTATGCTCACCACTATACCACCAACGCACCCTTTAGCACTGTTTTCATTGTGTCCCATAGGTTTGGATATGTTGTGCCTTCATTTTCATTGGTTTTTAAGAAGTCTTTGATTTCCTTCTTTATTTCTTCCCTGACCCAGTAGTCATTCAGTAGAGAGTTGTTCAGTTTCCATGAATGTGTAGGCTTTCTGTTATATATGTTGTTGTTGAAGTCCAGCTTATTCCATGGTGGTCTGATAAGATACAAGGGGTTATTTCATTTTTAAAGACTGTATTTGAGCCAGGCGTGGTGGTGCATGCCTTCAATCCCAGAACTCAGGAGGCAGAGGCAGGTGAGTTCAAGGCCACCCTGGTCTACAAAGTGAGTCCAGGAAAGTCAAGGATAGACAGAGAAATCATGTCTCAGAAAAATCTAAAAACAAAACAAAAGACCACCTTTGAACTCTATGACCCTGGTCTGAGTGTGATCAAGAACTAAAATGAATTATACTGTTCCCATGTTTGTAGTTTGGGCAGAATGTGAACATCCAAAACCATTGAGAACCCATTTCTTCTCTGTGATACTTTCCTGTAAATATAAATGGAAAAGAAGAGTGGTATTTCCTGTTGTGGATCCTCATCAAGTAAATAGTCTGTTGGTTGAGTGGAACATCTGAGAATTAAGAGATGTTTAACAGCCTTGAAATATTGCAGAAAAAGCACTATTTTAAAATGTCTTTGTGACCTTTCTGGCTAAATTGGAAATGAAAATAACAGATGAGCACATTTTTTCTTATTCAAGGGAAGTAGAAAACTCTCATTAATAGGTCAAGGAAATGAGGCTCAAAGAGAGAACAGAGCAGAGAGAAAATGGGAATGTAAATCATAAAGACCATGTCAATATTCAAGTTATCTCATAGGTTCTGAATATGAGTCTTAGAAAAATTTTGCTATGTCTTAGAGGACCCTTTTCTAATTTCTGATGTGCCTTCTTGGTTCTTTTATTTTTAAATCTTTCAAAATTCTTAATCATTGGGAAATAAAATTAAAATATTTGCCTTTCTCATTCTCTTTAGTAGCTTCTTAAATCAGCTAGTAAAATTGGAAATCTGCAGAATTTGTCATGAGTCACAAATGAAAGGCCACCTGGTGAGTGTTACAATATTTCTTTCCTGATTTCTGGCTTCCAGAAAGGATGGCATCTTTCTGTCTTCAACATTCTCAGAGATTTGACTAAAGAGTTGTATGTTTGTGTCTATGAGTAAGCATGTTTATGTATACAATATATACAATATGTGAATGTATATATGTGCATGTTTATATGTACTTTTAGAGAAGCCATTCCTTATATAGTTCCTCTAGTACTAATGTTTGGTATTTTTTGAACGCAGAAGCTATTTCACACTTATAGTTATTAAAAACACATATTTGAAAATGTAGTAGTGGGACTTAGTGAATTTAACAATTATAACAGAAAGCAATAGTGATTAGATTTGGTAAAGAGAAAAGTGAATCACAAGGTAGGAGACATATTGAAATCTAGCAAGGCAGTGTGGACATGGGTGTTTCTCCTTAGCTGAGATTACTCAGATACTCAAGTACTGTAAAAAAAAAAAATGAGTGTTGCAGATGATTGAGTATACTATAATGTTTTTTAAAAGTCAAGAACATTTATAACTTTTCTTCAGATAATTCTCCTTAAAAGTCGATGGTAGCACGTCAACAATAGTCAGTCGGAGTCAGGGAATGGGAAAACAGAAGTACAGTCATTCGTTGAGAAACTGAATATTTTTCATTTTTGTCTGTAAACTTGCCTGCCATTTTAAAGAGTGCCTCACAGGTGAACATGTTCTGCTGTATATAGTGAAGTTACTAATGAAAAATGGCTTTAAATTTTTGGTATTTTCTGCCAAAGGGATGTACAGATGATTTACTAAAGTTGTTTAAACATCACAACAAAATATTGCTATGGATAAAAAGAAATGAGTGTGGGCTTTTTCAGCTGTTTCATGTTCTTTTCTACTTGAGTATTTCCCCCCCTGAAGAAAGTAAGACATATTAAGAAGCATTTTAGAAGCTGTTTCAAATTTCAAGAAGGAGATACTCAGCAAATTTCTCTTTTCGACATTAAGAAAAGAAACACATTCATGCTTTTCTTTTGCTTCTGCCCTAAGGATGTTATTCCAGCCCCATGACCACAGCATGTCCCTTGGACTTCATTAGAATCTACATAAGATGTAAAAGGCGTGAGGAGTGCAAACAGTACCTACCACATTGATGGTAGAAAAATGTACATCCTAGCAGCAATTCCTCCAAAAGAAGCTGTGAGATGTCTGGAAAACTCCTAATTTAGTAAATCTCAATTTATTGTGAAACTGGGGAAGTTGTAGATGGTTTCCAAAAACATTCTTGGCCTTAGCACAGTGGAATCTATGGATCAAAGGAAAAGAAAGACTGGTTGCTTATATCTGTCTCCCGGTTTCTTCTGATATATTACTCTTTGTTGAGGAATAGGACACTCATTAGCTTTGTTTTCTAAATTCTCATTATATTTACTTAAGACCACTGAGGATGGGAGAGAGTGGTGGTGGTGGAGCTATTGGCAGAGAAGCTAGGCTAAACAGGCTGGTTCTGGATGTTCCATCACAAACATTAATTGGTTCTCCTCACTCCTCACAGAAAAATCAGTCAAAGAAACCAACCAGCTGCATGGCTTTTAAGTTGTTTCTTTT
Source organism: Lophiomys imhausi (assembly GCA_907164525.1). Taxonomy (NCBI): domain Eukaryota; kingdom Metazoa; phylum Chordata; class Mammalia; order Rodentia; family Muridae; genus Lophiomys; species Lophiomys imhausi. The sequence goes on along the minus strand of CAJQZJ010001694.1, from coordinate 16,494,509 downwards.
CCTTTAGCATTTCAAAGAAACAAGTGAATAAGGGATATAAGTATTTATCAGAGGAACTAGAAATCCAGAGAGTGTAAGTTCAATAAAAGAGATAGCCAGGTTGTTTATTTGAGGTGAGCAATATAGCAAAGTCTACATGTGTATATATATATATATATACACAGACATACAATATAATAATATGTGCTATTTGATATATATAATATATAATAATATACAGTTTTGTATATGTAGTTATAGGAATTTTTGTAAAGATTTTTTTAACTCTCTGCCAAAGAATAGGCCCATAGCTTAGATTTTTAGGAAAGAATTCTAGCTTTTAAATAAACAAAAGATTCTAGAAAGCAATGGAGGAAGCCCTCTCTATTAAAAGACTTATTTTAATACTTACAGGAATGACAATAGCTTGGCTTAGTCCTATAGAAATAGAAGAAATAGAAGTAGTAATGTAGCTACAGCATCAACATATGAACTTTTATGATTTGAAAGTGAAACATTCCCCTAAGTTAATCCTCAACTGTGGAGTCTTGCTGGAACAAGTGGGTCGCTGGTAGGCAGACTCATGAGGCTTTTCTGGTCACTCTTTGCTTCCTGACTACCATGTGACCAAAAGGCTTTTCTCCCTTGGTCATGCCTTCCCTGCCATGATGGGATATTCTCCACAATCAAGATGGAACAAATCCAGTCTTCCTAGTTGCTTCTTGTCATCCATTCTATCAAAAGAAAAAAAAAAAGAAACGGGAGAACACACACACACAGGAGTTTATTAGAATGGCTTATAGGCTGTGGTCCAGCTAACCCAACAATGGCTATCTACCAACAGAAGATCCAGTAGTCATTCAGTCTACGAGGTTGGATGTCTCAGCTGGTCTTCAGTGTATCCCAGAATCCTGAAGAAGTAGGTTTTAATTTCAGTGAGGTAATGGATTTGCTAGGGAGAGAGGACAAGCAGGCAAAGAGCAAACATGCTTCCTTCTTCCTGTCCTCTATTTAGGCTTCCAGCAGATGGTGTAGCCCAGGTTCAAATTGGATTTTCCCGTCTTAAAATATTTGTATTGAAAGCAAGTCTTCATATTTCAAATGACTGTCCAGGAAGCCAGTTGTCTGTCATTTCTTAGTTTTCGAAACTGCTGGCTCTGCACTTCCTATATAATCAGATATCTTTATCCTTCTGAGGTCTTTGATGTGTTTGAATACGAGATAGTTACAGTTATAGTTATAGTCTCACAGTTAAATTTTAAGTTGTTTGGGAATTAAAAGGATGTTCTAGGTCTCAGAAGATGTTTTTAAGTTGGTAGTACAAGTTAGGATGGAAATAGAGCTAGGTATAGAATTTTAAACTCATCGAGATAATAACAGTAGATAGATAATAGAATATTATTATCAATTGCCAAATACATATGGACTGGACTTGTGGCTTAATTGTTCTATTGTTTTGTATTGTATTTATTTTTATAAGAAAAAGAGCCTCTAATTAGACTAAAAGGGGAGCTCTTTGGGGAAAAAATACCACTTAATTAAAAAAAAAGCAATAGGTGGGTGAGGGGGAAGAGAGTAGGAGAGTGGGTCCATGAGGGGGAGGAGGAAGGGGATTATGATTGAGATGTATCTTGAAGAAATAAATAAATGTTAAATTTTACTACTGTCAAGTAGATATCTGTTCTGTCATCATTTACTTTGAATTTGACAATTCTGTATTTTAATTATTTTTAAATTATGTATACTTTTAACTTGTATGTAAAAGAAAAAAGTTATAAATATTTATGAGGTAATATTTTAATGCACATATATTGTATAAGATTCAAATAACATTAAACATATCTGGTGCCTCAAAATAAAATACTCTGAATGGTATTCAGAGTCACTTGGGTTTTAGTTAATTGCCCAGATAGTCAAGTTGACATCTAAGAATAGCCATAACAAAAATCTATAAAATCAGACAAGGAAACAAAGCAAAACAAAACAAAATAACATGGAAAATGGAAATTTTTGATGTAATAAAGACTGATGTACTCCAGCATAAGCAGGCAGTTTGAGATAAAAGGGAAAGTCCATGGTTAATTGCTGATATAAAAGGGAGAAATGCACCCTTTCTGATATCCAGAGTGGATCTTACTTATTCTTTCAATTTTTAAAATAACCTTTTACTAGATTCTACAACCTTTATCTGTTTTGTGTGTATTGAGGTAAAAGCATGTGTGAGATGCTGTCCTTCCACTCTGTGAGCCCTTGTCATCACAGTTGGTAGCAAAATAAACCGTCTTACCAGTCTTCATTCTTCTGTTTATCTCTCTTTTCTTTTGTTGCTCCACAAGTATTTTAACCTACTTTTTTTTTTTTTTTACTTCTTCTGGCATAGTAGAAATGGGATAATTTTACTTTTCTTATAATTCTCTCAATCACCCCAAAGAATTAAAATTATGCATAATAAATACTGAGAAACTGAATATTAGAGTGTGTTATTATATTTATACATACATATATATAGACATATCTATGTAAGAAAATTATTTTTGGCAGTGTCATGTTCTTTTGACACCAACAAATGGCTATTAATAAGAATATATGTATATTAATGAAGGATAAGAATGAACAAATCTTACAACATTGATTTAGGTTCAAGTTTTGTAACAACCATAAAATTCAAAGCAATGTAATAAAATGACATTTAATACCTATTGCAAAAATACTATATTAATTTTCAAGCAATGCGCATTTTTGAACTATATTAAAATCAAATGTTTATTATGCAAATATAGATGTTTCCTAAGATTAATGTGGTCAATTACATCATTAGATGTCAGAAGTGCATTTGAAAGGATGGGTTGGAAATAATTCTTTTGAATGTCACATAAATTTTCTTTGCAGATAATCTCTGAAAAGAGTAAAATTTTTCTGTCTACTCAGGCATAGAATAGAAGCATTAACAATGGAAAGGTCAGTGCATAATGATTCAAGGGAGAAAAGGACTAAAGTACTGCATTGATGAAATGAAATGGGGGGAGGTATACAGAAATATTAATCAATCAATCCTTAATTTAAGGCCTTTAGAAATGAGCTAAAAATCTTCTTTACTATTTAGTATTAAAGAAATACTAACAATAAATTCTTTCTATGAATAGAAAAACCATTAGATTCAATATTTTTCCTTTCCATTTCAATTCTGTATATTGAAGGTAATAGCTGAAAGCTTGAGTTAATCTAGCAAGTATTGAATAGCTATATTTTTCTCAATATAATTTTCTTTCCTTAGCTTGGAGCAGAGATTCTCAACCTGTGTGTTACAACCCCTTTAGGGGTCGAACAATCCTTTCAGAGGGGTCACATAGCAGATATTTATATTACGATTCATAACAGTAGTAAAATTACATTTATGAAATAGCAATGAAAATAATTTTATGCTTGGGGATCACTACACATGAGGAACTGCATTACAGGTCCTTAGGAATGCTGAGAACCACTGGCTTAGAGGTCCAAAGTTGATTATACAAACCTCCACAAAAGAAAATTTGTGTTCATTAAAATTCATGTCAGGAGTTTGTTTTTCTTAACTATCCTAAACAGTTTTAGACGGTTGGTATCAAGAGGCCAGAGCTTCACATTTTATTTTTAAGTATCTCTAGGTATGATACCATTAGGAAGCATTACCTTTAATTTTGTATCAATATACAAAGAAGTTAGTATGAATGTTGAGTCAGATATAGACCTTTAAACTCATGGAGATGGTTAGATAGTAGAATGTTAAAGTCAGGGGCCAAATATGTATAAACTGGACATTGGGAAGGTATACTGGGCTATTTAACTCTCATAAATGTGGCATATTTATATCTGTTGTTTTGTATAGTAGTTACTGTTATAAGAGAAGGAACCATCTGTTGGACTGAAAGGGGAAGCTGCTGGGGGAAGAGGGTGGAAGGGTGGGATAGGAAGGGGGAATAGGGAAGGGTTTGTGACTGAGATGTAACTTGAAGAAAAAAAAGTATTTAAAAAAAAAACAAAGATCTATTCAATGTGGCTAAATATACTCTTAATTTTGTATCAATATACAAAGATCAATACCGATGTAGTACAATACGATCTTATTTTTGCACAATAAACAATGGTCAATACCACTTTAGCCAAATATACTACTAATTTTGTATCAATATACAAAAGTATAAGGGCATATTCAATAATCTGTCCCTTCGTCTTGGTCCTTCCTGTGCTATGTCTATGTCTCATTTTTCTCAAGTCCATGCACTCCTACATAGGAGAAAAAGAAGGATACAGAAAAGGAAAAGTAGGAAGTCCCTCGGTCTAACCTCCAAAACCCATTAAACAGGGCCATTTAACAGCTTGTAATCTCTTCCCCTAAATAACAGAGTATTCAGTTATCCTTCAAATAACCAAAAAGGGGGGGGGGCGGAGAAACACCCTCCCCACCCTCTGGGCATGGGATGTCGCTCTCTTAAAATGACTTCCTGCTGATTTGGGTCATAGTAAACCTGTTTGGGGCCTGAACCAAGATGGAAAAATGGTTAAAAATGTTATTACAATCCTTTTATGTTCAGTCCTTCTGTTCTCAGCTGTTTAGATGTCCTAAGGAGTTTGTAGGCAGAAGCTGATCTTGCAGGCTTTACTGAGGTTCTGGCTGGGGCATTGTGTAGAGCAGAACGGTCTTAGCAATATTGAATTGTTGTGGTTGTAGGCTTTTGATGGAGACAGCTATAGAGGGAGTCTGTCAGGCTGAATCAACTGGGTCACTCGTCTTCTTTGTGTCTGAATCTGTTTTCTGCTGAGGTTTCCGTTGTCCAGTTGTCCCTTGGTTCCTTGAGTGGATCCTTTGATTCTCCTGGAACGATAAGAACAGAGTCCTGCCCTAATCCTAACACTGGGACAATTACCCTCTTTTTTTTTTGGGGGGGGGCTAGGTAATTTTTCTCCTGCAGCAAATTTGGTTTTTTGACAATATATAAAGTGTTATCTTCCTAGCCATGCAAAAATGTCACTTTGTTAGCTACTATGGCAGTCTATCACAGATATTCTCTAAACTACCCAGTAATCAAGTTGTTAAGAGACAACAACATTTGCTTATCTAAATACAAGAGACAGATAGGGCATCTTCAAAAACCCCAAGAGATCTGCACAATATGGCATTCAAAGATGTTATCTTAAATTAAGATTTTTTTTTTGATATCGAGACATATCAGCTCCTGACAGCACCCCCTATTCTACTCCAATTAGAAGATAAGCTTCGAAGAATCTCCAGTGTGAGATGGTTGAATTAGTGGCAAGCCTATCTCTTGGCATGAAAAAACTCCTTGCTTCAACTGCAGACAGACTGCTGTCCAAAAAGGACAAAACTTGGTAGCAGGGAAGTCGACAGCCTAGCTCTGCCAAGACAGGTTAGGTAAGTCCTTCATAATTCCTGCTCTACAATCAATGTCTGTCAGAGAAACAGAACCAAAAGGCTGAAGACTGATGCTGGAATGTGTGGAGAGAAAAGGGGAACTGTCCAGGCAGTCACTGGTTTGTCATTTCTTAGTATTGAAAGCTGCAGGCCCTGCACTTCCTATATAATCAGATATATTTATCCCTCTCAGGTCTCTGAGGTGGTTGAAGAATAGACAGCTAGAGTCTCATAGTTAAATTTTGAGTTGTTTAGGAATCAAGAGGGTGTTCTAGATCTAAGAAGATGGTTATAATAGTGATGCAAGTTGGTATGAAAGCTAAGTCAGTTATAGAGCTTTAAATTCATGGAGATGGTTAGATGGTAGAATGTTAAAGTCAGGGGCCAAATATGTATGAACTGGACATTGGGAAGGTATACTGGGCCATTTAACTCTCATAAATGTGGCATATTTATTTCTGTTGTTTTGTATAGTATTTACTGTTATTAGAGAAGGAACCATTTGTTGGACTGAAAGGGGAAGCTGTTGGGGGGAAGAGGGTGGAAGGGTGGGACAGGAAGGGGGAATTGGGAAGGGTTTGTGACTGAGATGTAACTTGAAGAAAAAAAATAATGTATTTAATATAAAAATACATGTCAGGAACTTTTTGCTATAATGGCTATAATGAGATAACAATTAAGTTTGTAGATATATGAACTGAACTTTGTTAAGACAGTACACAGGAATACAAGTCCAAACCAGAAGAAAATATATATTATGAGAAAATTTTTGTCTTTGCTTGACAAAAAAATAAAATGTAAATAACGTTTGCTTGCTTTACAGAGTTCTAAGTATGGTTGTATTTAACATGTGCAGTGATGCGGCCAGATTCAGCAAGTTCTCTTTTCTTGATCTCACCCATGTTATCTAATGTACTTGTTGCCTACTCTGCTTGGAAGTTATCTCACTCAGATAGATGATAAAAAGGCCACTAACAGTTAGAAGGGAAAGAAAAACTCAAGAAACAGAAACGGTTAAGTAACCATCATACATAAAGATCAAGCTTTCAGAAAGATACTTGGAAGAACAATACTTTTAAGTACGTTTGAATCTGATTGTATATAGATGAAGGCTTCCAAGGGCATAACAACAAAAGGAAGAAAGATACACTGATTTGCTGATTCACTCACTATTCATTTATTCAACTAAGATCCATAAGATTGAAATAAATTACTTACTCAGGGAGCCATTGATGCAAAAGTTATTACATGTGTCTGTAGGGAGCTATTAGGTGTTGGAACTAAATATGTGAATATTAGAATTACGGGAAATCAAAAGCATAAATCTATATTAGGCAAGTTGGTAGATTGGTGTCCAGAATCATCCAAACTGTGTAAGGCTATTATGAGTTTTAGTTAGGTTTTTGAAATGGTGTGGGAGTCCACCAAATGAAGGAAAAGTCTTTCATGAACAAGATTCAGCATGTGAAAAATCTCCAACAGTGCCTGCTTAAGTCATTTAGAATTTGGCAGAAAGTTGAGGTCAAGTTGAGAGATTCTATGAGCTTAAAATGTACACCATGATCACTGCACATAAGGTTCAGTGAACATAACAGAAAAAGCAGTGACAAGATCATAAGAATTTGATGACCCTAAAGTATGCCATGAGAAAGTATCTCCCACACATGACAGGTAAGCTACACACATGCAATCTTAATAATTCGGTCCCATAAACAGACCTGTACAGTGGCAACACAGGTTGACATCAACAATCAATATGATTATGAAGTCTCACGGAAGCCCACCCCTAGTTGAAGAGATTATAGGCCATTAATGGATGCTAAAAAAGGAGCAGTCAGACTTCTCTAGATATGAAGCCCTTATGTATTATCCAATCACCACGTGATCGTCCCTGTATACTACACATACGAGGAACATTAAATGGATTCAACAAGGTGTATTTATATTGACCTCTCTGTCAGTGGTTCTGTCTCTCTCTCTCTTTCTCTCCCTCTCTCTCTCCCTCTCTTTCTCCCTCTCTCTCTCTATCTCTCTCTCTTTCTCTCTCCCCCCACTCACTGTGCACATGCCTGTGTGTAATAATAGTAATTTAAGAAGAGGAGGTCTGGAAATTGAGGGGGACAGGAGAGAAACTGGAGAAGAGAGGAAAGGGTGGGGTAGAAATGATTCAAATACAGCACTTCTGTATGAAATTCTAAATAAATTAAATTACATATTAAAGATACACCTTAAAAAACAAAATCATGAGAGGTTGAAACTTAATAAATCTCCCTGTGCTGTGCTGAGTCATTGGTGTTTACAGTCAGTAGTGCATCATGAACAACTGAGAGCAGCATTTAGCATGCTCTCCAGAGTACCAAGCAAGTTTAGCAAAATGGAGGCCAGACTGAAAGGAGCAGCAAGTCAGGAAACAATGTTGAGTATCACAGCAGCCCAGAAAAGGGATAGTGAATATCTGTGGCAATGAGGGTGGAATTGAAGGGGAAAGGTGTATCACCAACAGGAACACTAACTCAGAACATAAAGTAAAATATTGTTTCAACCTCTGTGTGCATCACTGACTAGGTAAATAAGAGTGTATACTGTGGTATCATGCTGATCCTGCTTTCATGACCCTGTTTCCTCAACTGAAAGAAATATCAGGCAACATACAAATGAACATCTTCCAGGGACTGCACTTGGCACAGTGTGCTGCTTTGCCAATGTCATGGTCCTCTGCCCTAAGAACATATTGTATTAAATGATTTTCAAAACATAGCTCAGAAAAGTAGGCTCCTGACTAAACAGTGTAAGACTGTGAAGCACAATTCCAATTGCAGGTTCAGATTATAAGTAGTTAGATTCCAATTTATGAATGTTTCTCCATTCAGTGTTTCCCTCTGGGCAGGCATGGTGGCATGGTGGCCTTACTTTCTCACAGCAATAGTTCCAGAGATCATCTGTGAGCTTCTACATATATACATTTTGAATACTGAATGCAGTTTCCTAGGGACTCTGCTCAAGACAATTTATGACAGGAGTGTCTTCAGGATTTGATTAAATATTAGGAATTGGATTAGTACAGTTTCATTAACATTGAGAGCTTCATTATTAGTGGAACATCATAGTGATGGGATTATTAAAGCATCTAACAGTAGTAAACTATACAGGATACTGGTGGAGGAGGCATACTGAAGGTACAATAACTTGAATATTGAAGAATTGGAATAGCAATACTTTTAAAGATGAACAGAACTGATGCTATTTAAGACTATTAAGGGTGGATGATATATAACAAAAGAGTAAGGATGACTAATGTCCAATTCAAGTGAAAGTACGAAAGTTCAAGTGTCATTTGGATTGTCTATTAAGAGATTCTTATCTTTGGCAGGTTGAGGGGAAGACAAACATGAGGATTAGGCTTAAAATAAGGGTATGCTCTATAACAACTTCTTCTAGATTGAAACATCTCATCAATAAGAGAAAATAATTAAGACTCAGGAAGAAAATAACTCACCAACTTTGGGAAGTCACAGAAAATTTCCAGAGTACAAAGACCACTCTCTCTTCATGAATACATAATCAGTAACTATTCCTCAGGAGAAGAGACTCTCTGGCGCATAGAATTGTCTGAAAGTTTGGGGAGAGCTCCAGATTTCTAGCGTTCAAGTGTCCTCACCAATTCTGGGTTGGAAATTTGGTAATGTAGCTAGCTTTGAGCTGACCATGTTCCTGTTAGATTCCAACTTATGAATGTTTCTCCATTCAGTATGTCTCTCTGGGCAGGCCTGGTGGCCTTACTTTCTCACAGCAATAGTTCCAGAGATCATCAGACAGTTTCTTGCATATATACACCTGTATCTCAAATGAAGTTTCCTAGGGACTCTGCTCAAGACAATTTATGAGAGGAGTGTCTACAGGATTTGACTTCTGTCAGTGACTTCTCACTCAAACTCCTGTAAGTAACCAAAATAAAATCATTGGTTCACCAAGTTGGACACTCATGACTTCAATTTTTTGGTCAGTCTTTGTTTCCTATCTAAGATGAATAAATGTTTATTCAGAAACCTATGCCAGGTAGATTGGTAATACATTGGTATAAGGTAGATCACTTGAAATAACTGACTTATTAAACCAGAGAGCAAAATATTATATACAAACTGATTTTATTGATATACCTTTCTAAATCATGCAAACTTACCTTCCTAAAGGATAGAGAGGAAGAGACATTGGGAGGTTAAATATAGAGATTACAACGAGACATATGAGATTTTTTTTATTCTTTTTTTAATTTTATTTTATTTTATTTTTTCTTATTTTAAATACTTTATTTTTTTTCTTCAAGTTACATCTCAGTCACAAACCCCTCCCTATTCCCCCTTCCTATCCAGCCCTTCCACCCTCTTCCCCCCAGAAGTTTCCCCTTTCAGTCCAACAGATGGTTCCTTCTCTTATAACAGTAAGTATTATACAAAACAACCGATAAAATATGCCACATTTATGAGAGTTAAATGGCCCAGTATACCTTCCCAATGTCCAGTTTATACATATTTGGCCCCTGACTTTAACATTCTACTATCTAACCATCTCCATGAGTTTAAAGGTCTATATCTGACTCAACATTCATACTAACTTGCAACACACTTTTAAGAGTATCTTCTTAGATCTATAACACCCTCTTGATTCCTAAACAACTCAAAATTTAACTATGAGACTCTAGCTGTCTATTCTTCAACCACCTCAGAGACCTGAGAGGGATAAATATATCTGCTTATATAGGAAGTGCAGGGCCTGCAGCTTCCAAAACTAAGAAAGGACATACCAATGACTGCCTGGACAGTTCCCATTTTCTCTCCATACAATCCTGCATCAGTCTACAGCCTTTGGGTCCTGTTTCTCTGACAGACATTTGTTGTAGAGCAGGGATTATGAAGGACTTACCTACCCTGTCTTGGCAGAGTTAGGCTGTCGACTTCCCTGCTACCAAGTTTTGTCCTTTTTGGACAGCAGTCTGTCTGCAGTTGGTGCAAGGGGTTTTTTCATGCCAAGAGATAGGCTTGCCACTAATTCAACCATCTTACAGTGGAGGTTCTTCGATGCTTATCTTCTACTTGGAGTAGAATAGGGGGTGCTGTCAGGCACTGATATGTCTCGATATCAAAAAAAAAGAAAGAAAATCTTGATTTAACATAACATCTTTGAATGCCATATTCTGCAGATCTCTTGGGGTTTTTGAAGATGCCCTATCCATCTCTTGTATTTAGATAAGCAAATGTTGCTTGTCTCTTAGCAACTTGATTACTGGGTAGTTTAGAGAATATCTGTGATAGACTGTCATAGTAGCTAACAAAGTGACATGTTTGCATGACTAGGAGTTTGTTTTACTTAACTATCCTAGACCGTTTTAGACGGTTGGTATCAAGAGGCTAGAGCTTCACATTTTATTTTTAATAATCTCTAGGTATGATACCATTAGGAAGCGTTCCCTTTAATTTTGTATCAATATACAAAGATCTATTCAATTGTGGTTAAATATACTCTTAATTATGTATCAATATACAAAGATCAATGCCTATGTAGCCCAATACAATCTTAATATTACGTCCATATACAAGGGTCAATACCATTGTGGCCAACTATAATCTTAATTTTGTATCAATATACAAATATCAATATCGATGTAATCCAATACAATCTTATTTTTGCACAATAAACAATGGTCAATACCACTTCAGCCAAATAAACTACAAATTTTGTATCAATATACAAAGGTACAAGGGCACACTCAATAAACTGCCCCTTCCTCTTGGACCTTCCTGTGCTATGTCTATATCTCATCTTTCTCAAGCCTATGCACTCCTACATAGGAGAGGAAGAAGGATACAGAAAAGGAAAAGTAGGAATTCCATGGGGCTAACCTCCAAAACCCATTAAACAGGACCATTTATCAGCTTGTAATCTCTTCCCCTAAATATCGGAGTTTTCAGTTATCCTTCAAATAACCAAAAAGAAGGGCGGAGAAACACCTTCCCCACCCTCTGGGCATGGGACATTGCTCTCTTAAAGTGACTTCCTGCTGATTTGGGTCATAGTAGACCTGTTTGGGGCCCGAACCCAAATGGAAAAAATGGTTAAAAATGTTAGTACACTCCTTTTATGTTCAGTCCTTCTGTTCTCAGCTGTTTAAATGACCTAAGGGGTTTGTAGGCAGAAGCTGATCTTGCAGGCTTCACTGAGGTTCCTGCCGGGGCATTGTGTAGAGCTGAATGGTCCCAGCAACATTGGATTGCCGTGGTGGTTGCAGGCCCCCGAAAGAGACAGCTACTGAGGAAGTCTGCCAGGCAGAATCAACTGGGTCACTCATACTCCTTGGTGCCTGATTCTGCTCTCTGCTGAGGTTTCCCCTGTCCAGCCGTCCCCAGGCTCCCCTAATGGATGCTTCGGTTCTCCTGGAAAGATAAGAACAGAGCCCTGCCCCAATCCCAACCCTGGGACAATTGCCCTCTTTTTTTTGGGGGGGGGGCTAGGTAGTACTTCTCCTGAAGCAAATTTGGCCTTCTGACAACATACAAAGGGTTATCTTTCAATCCGGGTTAAAGAAGAAGTCATTCTGTCACCTTGGACCTAAACCAGCTCCAGTGTATATATTTTGAGATCCCAAAGGACAATCTGTCTACATTGAGAAGGCCTTTTGTAAGTAGCCTCCAAACCTAGGTCCCTCCAAATCCCATGTGTGTGTCTCTGAACTCTAATTATTGGGATCAGAGACCTGTGTTTCCCGTTTGAAGGGATCAAAGATGTGTTCCACCACTCCTGGATCGAAGTCTTTCTCTGTTTAGAGTTTGTCCTGCATCAGGCTGACCCTGAGCTCCGGGATCCGCCCATTTCTGTCCCAGTGTGCTGGGAGCTGGGGCCAAGGGTGTACTCTTCTTGAATGGTGGGACCAAGAGTAAGCACCCTCACCACCCCGCTCCATATGACTCCAGAATACATAAGACCACCAACTCTACGGTGCTCCCCCCATCTCCGCTGAAGTCAAAGGCATGGGCCAACACCACAATTCTCTTGCATTTTACCTTAGCTCCATGTCTTCTCGACACCTGGAGGTCTGCAAAATCAGGCCGAACGGATGTATCCTCTATTCCATTCGCAGTGTTTCACCCCTGCCACCTGCCCTTTTTTTTTTTTTTTCTAGTTAATAAATATATTTGTTTCTTGCTTCAGGTTACATCCTTATCATATTGTCCTCTTTTCCCTCTTCCCAGCCCCACCCTCCCATGCTCTACCCCCTGACCCTTCCGTCCTGTTCCTCTGGGGTGGAGTGTCCCTGCCTAACAGTCTCTCACCACAGATCAGGAGTCATATGAGGGCCAAGAGCCTCTTCAATCACCGGGGGCCTACGAGGCAGTACTGCCTGTGAATGGTGTCTCCTTGCTACTGGGGGAATACTAAAAAAAAAGACCAACAAACACACAAACCCACAAAACAAAGAATATCCACAAAAAAAGAGAGGAAAAAGAGAAGGGAAAAAGAAAAAGAAAAAAATGAAGGAAAAAGAAAAAGATTAAAAAAAAATTTATGTCCATGTTCCTTTTGGTGTGTTGGTTGTAGTACAGATATCCTGTACGATATAGCTAAAATCCTACTATAAGTGAATAGATGCCATGTGCATCCTTCTGAGACTGGGTTAGCTCACTCAGGATGAGCTTCTCTAGATCCATCCATTAGGTTGCAAATTGCATGATTTCATTGTTTCTTATAGCTGAGTAATATTCCATTGTATAGATGTACCACAATTTTTTAATCCATTCTTCAGTTGAGGGACATCTGGGTTGTTTCCAATTTCCAGCTATTGCAAATAAGGCTGCTATGAACATAGATGAGGAGACTTCCCTATGTCTCCATGAGAGGTCCTTTGGGTGTATACCCAGAAGTGTTATGGCTGGGTCCTGAGGCAAGGTTATTCCTAGATTTCTAAGATATCGACAGACAGACCTCCATAGTGGTTGCACAAGCCTGCACTCCCACCAGCAATGGAGTAGGGTTTCCCTTTCTTCACACCCTCGCCAGCATGCGCTATCATTTGAGCTCTTTATCTTAGCCATTCTAACAGGTGTTAGGTGGAATCTCAGGGTCCTCTTGAGTTGCATTTCTCTGATGATTAAGGATGTTGAACATTTCTTCAGGTGTCTCTCAGCCCTTCGGGATTCCTCCTTTTTGAATTCTCTATTTAGCTCCATCTCCCATTTTTTGATTGGATTATTTGGTTTCTTGGCATTTAGTTTCTTGTGTTCTTTGTAGATTTTAGATAATAGCCCTCTATCAGATGTGGGGTTGGTGAAGATTTTCTCCCAGTCTGTTGGTTGCCGTTTTGTTCGAATGACAGTGTCCTTTGCCTTACAGAAGCTTTTCAGTTTCATGATGTCCCATTTATTGATTGTTGATCTCAGGTCCTGAGCTGTTGGTGTTCTGTTCAGGAAGTTGTCACCTGTGCCAATGAGTTCGAGGGTTTCTCCTAGATTTTTTCTACTAGTATATTTAGTGTGGCCAGCTTTATGTTAAGGTCTTTGATCCACTGGGATTTAAGATTGGTACAAGGGGATAGGTATGGGTCTAATTTCATTCTTTTGCAAGTGGACATCCAGTTGGACCAGCACCATTTGTTGAAGATGCTGTCCTTCTTCCATTGTGTGGTTTTGGATTATTTGTCAAAGATTAGTTGGCCATAGGTGTGTGGGTCCATGTTTGGGTCTTCAATTCGATTCCATTGATCCACTGGTGTGTTTCTATACCAGTACCATGCTGTTTTTATTACTCTTGCTCAGTAGTACAGCTTGAAATCTGGAATGGTGATACCTCCAGATGTTTTTTCATTGTACAGGATTGATTTAGCTATTCTGGGCTTTTTGTTGTTCCATATGAAGTTGAGAATAGCTTTTTCCAGGTCTATAAAGAATTGTGTTGGTATTTTGATAGGAATTACATTAAATCTATATATTGCTTTTGGTAGGATAGCCATTTTTATTATGTTGATCTTACCTATCCATGAGCATGGGAGATCTTTCCATCTTCTAAAGGCCTCTTCCATTTCTTTCTTCAGGGGCTTGAAGTTCTTGTTATATAGGTCCTTTACATGCTTAGTTAAAGTTACCCCCAGGTGTTTTATGGTGTTTGTGGCTATTGTGAAGGGGGTTGTTTCCCTTATTTATTTCTCGGTATATTTGTTTGTTTTACAAAGAAGGGCTTCTGATTTTTTTGAGTTAATTTTGTATCCAGCCACCTTGTTGAAGTTGTTTATCAGCTGTAAGAGTTCTTTGGTGGAGTTTTTGGGGTCGCTTATGTATACTAACATATCATCTGCAAATAGGGATAATTTGACTTCTTCATTTCCAATTTTTATCCCTTTGATCTCCTTTAGTTGTCTTATTGCTCTAGCAAGGACTTCAATTACTATATTGAAGAGATATGGTGAAAGTGAACATCCTTGTCTTGTCCCTGAGTTTAGAGGAAATGCTTCAAGCTTCTCTCCATTTAATTTGATGTTGGCTACTGGCTTGCTGTATATTGCCTTTATTATTTCTAGGTATGGTCCTTGTATGCCAGTTCTCTCCACAACTTTTAGCATGAAGGCGTGTTGGATTTTATC
This sequence comes from Lophiomys imhausi, assembly GCA_907164525.1. Taxonomy (NCBI): domain Eukaryota; kingdom Metazoa; phylum Chordata; class Mammalia; order Rodentia; family Muridae; genus Lophiomys; species Lophiomys imhausi. The sequence continues at coordinate 16,479,495 of CAJQZJ010001694.1, read as the reverse complement.
AAATGCTTTTTCTGCATCTAGCGAGATTATCATGTGGTTTTTCCTTTCATTTTGTTTATGTGGTGAATTACATTGATAGACTTTCGTATATTGAACCATCCCTGCATTCCAGGGATGAAGCCTACTTGATCATGGTGTATGATACTTTTGATGTGTTCTTGAATTCGGTTTGCTAGTACTTTATTAAGTATTTTTGCATCTATGTTCATGAGGGAGATTGGTCTGAAGTTCTCTTTCTTTGTTTGGTCTTTGTGTGGTTTAGGAATCAGAATGACAGTGGCCTCATAGAATGAGTTTGGCAGTGTTCTTTCTGTTTCTATGTGGTGGAAGAGTTTGAAAAGTAATGGTGTTAGTTCCTCTTTGAAGGTCCGGTAGAATTCCGTGCTAAAGCCATCTGGCCCTGGGCTTTTTTTGGTTGGGAGATTATTAATGACTGTTTCTATTTCCTTAGGTGTTATTGGGCTGTTTAAGCTGTTAATCTGATTTTGATTTAGTTTTGGTAGGTGGAATTTATCGAGGAAATTGTCCATTTCGCTTAGGTTTTCAAATTTAGTGGAATATAG
>CAJQZJ010001694.1:16443964-16467543 GCA_907164525.1 Lophiomys imhausi | reverse complement strand
GGGGGGGGGGGGTCTAGCCCCTCTGGTTTTTGCACAGTGCCCAATAACTCTGTGTTTTTTATCGCTCTTTTTTCCCCCGCATTCAAAATGCGTCAGTTTAGGTCGCGGTCGCCACCATCTTGCCCCCCCCCCGACATATGGGATTTTATGGGAAATAAATATCTTTATTGTGATGGTTTTACAGTTGTATAAGAATGCCAAATCTATAAAATTCTATATTACATATATTTAGTATATAATTCATTAATGATAGATGATAGAGAAATAAATATCAGTTACACATAACTAAAACAATGAAAACTACACATACACACACACACACACACACACACACACACACTAATAATAGCCCTTCTAAACCTTACAAATTTGTGGTCACATCATTCCTTTCTATACATGTCACTGTGTTGTTATTACAGTTGATACTGTACAGATCGAACAGATAAATACCATACCATATTTACAATTAAGTCCCTATTCCCTCTGTTGTACTTCACCAGTTCTTTCTTGGTTCTTGTTCAGTCATCATTCCTTTCTCTGAGAATGGAGACTTTGAACCTCTGTCTCTTTTCCAAATAAACAGGAAATAACTAGACTACTCATTATGACTCTTGGAAGCTGCAATGGATTAGGATTAAGGGGGTCTTCTCAAGCATTGCTTTCTTTCTACTGTATTAGTTATCTTGTAATTTCTGTGACATAACACCCAAGAAAAACCAAGTGAGGAAATTATGTTTAGACTTATAATCTCACTTCATGTTCTATTGACTCCATTGCTTCCTCATCTTGTGATAATGGAGAAACTTTATATAGATAGGCATAGTAGAGAAAAATTGCTTACCTCAGTGTAGCATGACAGGATGGAGAAAGCAGGAGGGTGAGGCAAGGTCAAGGATAAGAAGCAGACTTCAAACTCACACTCCCAATGATGTATCTTCCTCCACCAAGTCTCCACCTCCTTATAGTCTTGAATCTGATGATTAATTTAGCTTCCTCATGAGTCACTGTCTTCTGAGTAGAGTTTCCAGTTAGGAAACAATCCTTAATACATGAGCCTTTGGGAGAACTCTATATTCAAATCAAAACACCTACTGAAAGCTCTGATCCTCCTTATAGCGCAGTTAAAATGCCATTTTGCAAAGTTATCTTGGTGTCTTTCTGACTACAAAATTGGAAGGGTACCTGTAAATAAAATACTCATTCCTTTGCAGACTTCCTGAGAGATGATTGGCTGGACCTCTGTGAGCCCTCTGGCTGGTCAAGGTATTCAGAGAGCTGATTTTTGCTTTGTCATGGCATGGGAATTATGTTTGTATCCACGAGGTAAACAGTGCTGGCATATTCTTGATTTATTTAGTTTTAACTTCTGTGCACTCCTCATCCACATTCTCCAGTTTAATTGTGAGCCCCACCCTCACCCATAAAACTTTCTTCTGTGTTTACAGCTAGCCAAATACTCCCCTTTCTCCAGGTGTTTAAATTTTGTTTATTTTTTTTTTACCAAATCTTTGTTGTTTGTAATGAAGCACATGTATACCACACAAACATACTCTGTTTAAAGTCTATGTTAACTGTATACATTTGTTAGTATAGGTAGATGCACATGTGCATGTGGAGGCATGTGTATGTGAGTGGGTATGCCCATATGGACAGTAAAGTAGACTTTGGTATCTTTTTATTATTTCATTATTATTATTTTTTGATACAGGTTCTTTTAGCCATAGTTTTAAAATTATCCAATATATTACTGTACTTAATTTATTGTGCTTAATACCTCTACCTGACATCCAATCCTCATTTCTTCCAACCCCCAACACTAGGTGAGAGAGAAAAAATTTTAAGGGAGAAGGGACATAGGTCTCTTTGAGCTACTTCCTGCTGATTAAGATCAGTATACTTTGGGGGTAATACCTGTTACCCCCAAATACTCATTAGAAGTTCAATAAACCAGAAAACCAGCAAACCAGTGAACCAGAAGACCAGCAAACCAGGAGACAGCAGCAGGAAGAACAAGCAGCAGTTTGGGGAGCACCAGCAGCCAGGAAAGCAGCAACCTCTTTCTTCTTTGTAGCCCTTTCCCATACTTCTTTGTAGAGCCCTTTCTTTCTTCTTTGTAGAGCCTTTTTTTCCTTCTTCTCTGTAGAGCCTCTTTACTCTTACTTCTTTGTGAAGCCCTTTCCCTTTTACTTCTTTATGAAGCTTACTTCTGTGTGGAGCTCCTTCTCTCTTTTCTCTTTGTAGATCCTTTTCCTCGGGGACTCTGACTTTTTATTCCTCTCTCCCAGGTCCTCAAAGTTAAACTTGCTCAGCTGGTTGCCACGCCCCTGCTAGCTCACAAGACCATTAATATTTTATACCTGTGTCTTAAGCAGCCCACCTTGGATTAAACAAAAACATTCTCACAATTGGTTTTAATAAACTCCTACCACAGAGTCTTTCATTGAGCCTGAAGCTTATGGATTGGGCCAAGCTAGCAGCCAGTGAGTTTCAGGGTCCTACTTATCTCTGCCCTTGAGTACTGGGGTTACAAGTGTATATCACTATGCCAGTCTTTTTAAGTAGTTACTGGGGATCTAAGCTTCATCCTTGTATAGCAAATATCTTATCAACTGAGACACTTTACAGTCCCTTGATTTGAATTATTAAATAGTGAAAAACTAAGAATAAACAGAGACAGACATTATACAGAAGTTCTTTGTCTTGGTGTAATTTCTCTTGTCTTCTAGGTATCTTACTGGAGTGGGGGTGGGGTTTCCAGAAACCAGATAACATCTTTGATATACACTCAATTTAACCTACTAGAGAAAACTAGTTTCTTTCAAACTCATGGACCTTTTAATATGTCCTATTTTTTTCTCTGGCGGAGGTCAAACAAACAAGCTCTCACCCTAATTTAATAGAAGGAAAAAACAGTATACCCCTGGTTATTGAAACAGAATCAATGCCATCAAAGACTGGGTACTGCTATTCTGCCCCAGGATGTATGTTCTAGATTCTAGATGTTCTGTAGCCTCTTTACTTACACTATAAAGTGTTTTTTTTTTCTTTAGGCAAAATGAAATATTTGAAAAAATAAAGCATAAGTGGCAATACGTAATTGAGCACCCCCATAGTTGACATCCCCATTGGCCTTTTACTAAAGGTATTCACCTGTTCATTTCAGGGCCTTTGATTCTGACTCTCAGGGATTCTTTTACCTAGTTATTACTATTTGAGTTTAATGTGTTTGCACATATGTGTAATAGTTCAACATGATATATGGACAAGATTTTAGGCTTTGTATGCAGTGATAAAGAAGGCACCATGATATACTGAACAAAACACCACCAACAACAATGGCAACAAAAAACCTAGTGTCTAAAGCATAGTGCTGATTTTTCCTATATATTTATTCCTATATTCCTGTCAAATTCAATCTTTGACCCTGTTCAAGTTTATACCATTTATATATACACATTCAGTACATAGACATATAAAAAGTATATATTTATATATAGAATTGAAATTTATGTTTTTAGTGGGAGACAGCTTTGACAGAATTCTGATTCTGTTGCTCAATTGCAATGGTGAGATTTCTGAACTCCCTTGTTTTTGCAAATTTTTTTTATCTCTAAAATAATGTCAGTGCAAGACACCCAAAGGGGTTATATGAGAATTAAATTCTATCTTGCACTCAGTAAAACTATGTGGGTTGTTATTATAATTACGAAACTTTTTCATATGGTGATTCTGTGAATGAATAAAATTAAACGAAAATCAAATGACAGCATAGTAAAGATTAAAGATGCTAGCAAGTAGATGAAACTCTCTCACTTTAACCTAATTTTTGCAACAGATGCTTCTCTCTTAATCTCAACAGGGAACAGATTTCACAGCCCAGGAGCATAATTACAGAAAACACTGACTCCTGTGGTCACAAAGTTATTCTTGGGGAGCAGTGAGTAGCTGCCAATTCAGACCTCAATGGGTAATGAGGGCATACGGTGATAAAGAATCAGTCAAGAGTACACCATAATGCTAGATAAATGCTAGCATCTTTGCAAAATTAAAAATAGAGGTCACCATGCTGCTCCATCAATAAGAAGCAACAAAATTCAATGCATAACCTGATAGACATATCTCAATTCTCCCCTTTTCCCCATTGTTTTCATCTCTAATACAAACTTGAGTGCATATTGATTATCTGTCATGTACAAGGGGATGTGTTAGCTAGTGTGGATTAAATAATAACTGACAGGTATAAGTAATAGATAAACAAAATAAAAAACAGACATATCCTTGACTTTTGGAAGACACAACCTCATGGGTCTCCACAGAGCTTCCTGCCATGTTAATTGTCTTGTGGACTGAATATTACCAGGACTTCATAATATATTAATTTTGTATTTCATTATTCTTGTAGAAATGATAACAAATGTCTACTCACCCAAGATAGGGAAACAGTAATAGACCAAAGTACAGATACCACCAAAGTCTAACCTGGTGAACTAACAAGTTTTATTGGGGTTATTTACATGGATATGGGTGAGGGGTTACTTAAAGGAACAGTAATTCCTCAAAGACAGGTGAATCACCAAAAACCACCCTAGCATGGGTGATGTTTCTAAAAAGCTGAATACTGTGCAGCTCACTGCACAACCTACAGGCAGCTCACCAGGTTGCTGGGAGTCCTTTTCTCATGGCCTGAGCCCCTTTCAGGCTGCTTATATGTTCTCTACTTTCCCTATGGTCTCTGCTTCTTCTAGGCTACTTAGCTTTTCTGTTAAGCAGGCAGCTTGTCTGAAAGTGACGTTCTGCAGGCTTGACTGCTTACTCTCAGGGAGGGAAGGGTAAGTTGAGTTGATCAGTTTCAGAGCCTTCTTAAAGATATTTCAAGTTATTTACTTCCTGAGTTTAAGAAACTTCTCTGCGAAATGGATTATTTTATCGTCCCTTAGAACACCCACTGTTTTGCCTAAGGTATAAACATCCCGTGACTTAATGAGCTCCCTTCTTAGGTCAGCCTCCATGCAAATATCTGGCTTAAAATGTTGTGTTGTTTCACCTCCCATTTAATTCCTGTATCTTAGGAAGCTTTCTTCTGTGATGACAGATTTTGAAGTTGGATGAAACTACTATACAAGAGCTCCACACAGACAAATCTGTTCCTGACAACATGGTAGTCATTTGTTTTCTGTACATTTAGATCTTCCATTCTTGTGGCTGGGAAATTATACTATAGAATGACAGTGGTAGGATGAAACAGATCAGTACCTTCCATCAGTTACATTCACTCTTTTCGGTTAAGGCTTTGGGTGTGAACTACCAATGAAAGTGGGATTTGGGAATCTTTCATATGCTCAAATTTCATTTTCTTTTGTTTCTAGGTATATAGAATTGGCTGTGCAAGTAAATCCTCATGAAGGTCAACATATTTTGGGTTAGGAGGAACTGGGATTTGTTGTTAATTCTGGTAAGGGCACTCATTTTCTGCTTTAAAATATTGCACAGTGTTAGGCTTCTTTTGCTTTTCATTTCTTTGTCTAAGAGCAATCACATATAGATCATCAATATATCTAGTAGGATAGAGGGACTGTTATAAAAGAATTGAAGAGCTTGCTAAGGTAGGAGAAAATAAACAGCTCTGCAGGGCAATCCATTTGGGGATATTTAGCTGTGAGTGAACATTTTAGCAGCACTCTGAATCAGTTTAGTGGGAGTCTGCTACCACCTAGAACACCTCTGTGGTGGATGAAATCCCCTTGGCTACTTTCCTGAGAAACAGGCGGGGCTACTTTTACTGCAGCTACATTGGATTAACATTGAAATTGGATATAGATGAGAGAAACATGCAATGCGGGAGATAACAAGAATAAAGTATGTACCTTGCAGAACATCCCTCGAATGATTCTGACTTTCAACTTGTTGGTCAAACTATGGCCTGATGGGAATCTGAGAACACAGTTCCAGCTTGGATGATGTCTGTGATAGATCTTATGATCTATCAGGAGGCAGTGATTTGTGCTAGATGTAACTTTAATTACAAGAGCTCTTCTGAGGAGTTGTGTGTGTGTGTATAATCCAAAAAAATTTCCTCAAAAACACATAGAAGTATTGAAATGAAAGAAGAAAGAAATTAGATGAGATGGTTTAATTTAATTTTTATAAATAATATAAATAATTTGAAATAACTTAATTTAAATTTTTGTCTTTTCATTCCTAGTGGGTATATATGGATGGACACATAAAGATAGACACAGACATATATATGCATATATGCATGTGCATACCCAAATGATATTGATATAGTTGTAGATATACATATATATGCAAATGAACACATATATATGTGTATACGTGTGCACACACACACAAACAGGCTCAGGCTCTGATGTACGCATGTGGAATGTTTTATAAAATCTAAAAAAAATATTTACCTTGTATTTTTATTATATAATCACTGAACTAATTTTATAATGATGAGCCATTTTGGAAAGGTGTGTGTGTGTACTCTCTCTCTCTCTCTCTTTCCATATAAATAGTATATACACACTATAAAAATTCCATTACTGTAAACTGAATTCAGTGACGTGCTAACAGAAAAAAAATTCAAGTATTTCTTTGATGATGGATACAAACATTGTTCTTGAGTACTCAGATCCTGGTCTATATGCTAAACCCATTTTTTGTATTTGACTCTTATTATAGGGACAGTTAGTAAAGTACATTAAATTATACAAAAAGACCATTCCATTAAAATTCTTTTGTAGAGCTTGTTTCAACTGGTTAGGAAGTAGACTGAAGATTGTGTTCTTTTTTTTAAAAAAATTTATTTTTTGTTTCTTCAAGTTACATATCAATCACAATCCCCTCCCTACTCCTTCCTCCAGTCCCACCCTTCCACCCTCCTCCCCCTCAAACCCCCATCCTCGTCCCTTCTTTTTTTTTTTTTAGTTTAAGGTATTTCTTTTTTCCCCCCAACAGCTCTCCCTTTCAGTCCAAAAAATGGTTCTTTTTCTTATAACTATAAATACAATACAAAACAACAGAAATAAATAGGCCACAATTATAAGAGCTATATGGCTTAGCATACATTCCCAATGACCAGTCCATATGTATTTGGCACCTGACTTTAACATTCTACTATCTAACCATCTCCATGAGTTTAAAGTTCTAAATCTAACTTAGCTTTCATACTAACTTGCCTCATAATTTGTAAGCATCACCTCAGCTGGAAAGCAATCTATTATGGTTCCCCACAGGCAACAATGTTCACCTTGAACCACACAAGACGGATACTTCTCGAGGATACCAGACTCACTCTCCACAGTGTGTCTCAAGACTGTGTCTAATTTTTAAAGTGTTCAGCATAACTGGTAGACTGCTAATATTCTCATCTTGGTAAACAATTCTTTGTTGCTGTCGTTGTTGCTGTTTATCCAAAAAAAGTAAAAAAGAAAGCCAAGGATATCAAATCCATTCCTAGATAATGTTTTTCTCTCTCTCTCTCTTTCTATCTCTCCTTTTTAAATAACTGACTGTGTTTTGAGTTGTTTCTCTGAGTAGGAAATACTCAGGATGAAGAAATACACATATCTTTTTAAAGATTTATTTCCCTTAGACAATGTTGGAAAAATGAGACACATTGCATTTAAGAGGAATAGGCAATGTTTGTAAATCTTTTTTAAAAGTTAGAAATTATACATTGAAATATAAATAATATGAAATTCTTGAGGTAGGGAAGAACTAGGTAACATTATTACTGTTTTCAGTGTATGTTGGTGAGGTGTCTCCTTAAGTAAAATATGTTATAACCCTATGGAGCCTTGCTCCTCAAAATGTAAGCCCTGAGGCTTTGGTGACCTTGATATCACATCATATTTCACTTTCTAAACAGGGGATCTGCATTTTAATGGCGTTCTTGAGGTGAATCATGAGTCCATTAAATATTCAGTAATTCTTCCTTAAGGGTCTTTGAAAATATATGTTTCCTATGGGGGCATGCTTATGTCAAAATCAATAACTACTATGGATAGCAACATGTCTTAGCCCTCATTAATACTAAAGTAGGTGAAAGTTCAAATGACATGTAGGATTCTACTAAGAGTGTAGATCAAGATGACCATACAACTAGGAATATTTAAGAAAGTGTAAGATCACTCACAACATGATGTCAAATCATAGCTGAAATTTGAATAAGAAATAGGAATAATTAAAAGACAATGAGAATGAGGACAGAACAGAAAATAAGATTTTGTATTCAGGTATTGAACCTGTGGCTGTCTTTGGATGGGAGGCAAGCAGGAGTTAATCTCACCTAAGAAACTAAGGAATCTTTCAAGCTAGGCATGTGATAGTAAGTTCCTCTAATGAAGGCAGGGCCTGTGAATGGCTTTGTTTACAGGGTAAATACAACTTCTACTTAGGGGCCCTTGGAGAATAAAGGCAAGGCAGTCTATCTTTGGAACTAAGCATTTAGAGTAAATTCAATTGGTACCACTGGAATTCATTTCATTTTTAATAATTTTTATTACATCTATCTGTCTACCTGTTTATTTGTCTAGCCATCTATCTATCTATCATCTATCTATCTATCTATCTATCTATCTATCTATCTATAATCTAAGTATGTATGTACCTATATCAATCATCTATCAATATATCATTTGTCATCTATGTTGTATATGAAGAAGCATGCATATGGAAGTCAGACAAGCTGTCAATTCTCTTTTTCTATCATTTGGAACTTGGGGGTAAAATTCTAATTTTACTCTCACTCACTGAGGTTTCTCTCTGGCCTTTTATTTTCAACTTAAATAAGATCTACCCATAGAGCAGGAAGGGAAGTGGAGCTTTCCTCACAGAAAATGGTGAACAGACATGAAAATCTCACTGAGAGATCAGAAATAAAAGCAGATTTGAAGCTTGAATTTATGTAAATTTATTTACAATGTGGTACACAGTTGCTTCTGCTGCCTGTGGATCAAGATGAAAAGCTCTCAGCTCTTTCTTAAGAGCCATATCTGCCTGCGTGCCACCATGATGATACTGGATTAAACCCTTAAAACTGTAAAGTAGCCCAAATTAAATATTTTCCTTTCCTTTACAACAGTTGCTGTGGATATCTTGTTTCTTCACAGCAATGAAATCCTAACTAACCATGAAAGCTTGATGATGGTACCCCTGTGCTTGCTGGTTCCTAGCCCACTTGGTGAATTGGTGACCACTAAGAGACATTACTTCACAACCTCAAGTGGATGGCACCCTAGAAGTGACAGCTAAGGTTATATTCTGACCTTTACATACATGTACATACACATGTTCATTTATTTCCCCTTCTACAAACACAGTCTTTAAAAATGAGTTATGGCCCAACTAAATAAATTAGTGAAATCTAAGTAGTGGGTATATGAAGTTGATGATAGATTAAACTACCCAGAATGAAGTAAGAAGGGAATGAAAAGTGATGTTAAGTGAACAAGGGAGAAAAAGCAAATTTCAACATATATTTAGAGGGGTTTCATTATAAAAGAAAATAGAAAATTATCACAAGGTAATATTCTGAAGTACTAGCTATACAATTATGAGAACAAATATTTTAAAACTAAACAGAAATCATATAAACAAATCATGAACCAGTTCCTTTGTGGTGAATTGGACCACTAAATCTTGTAGTTTAAAAAGATGCAACTAAAGAGGAAGACAGATGTTAGAAAAGAGCCAGAATTAGATTGACAGTACACAAAAGAGGCCAGAAACTCATGGAAATTATGTCTTCAAAATGCTAACAAAAATAACAGCCAATTGAGAATTATATGCATGAATAAAGTATTATAGTGAGAAAAGAAAAGGTGAAATAGATGTGTTGAAGACTATGATGTTATCCTGACAGAACTACAAAAGACTAACTTTCAGAAAATAGGAAATTGTTCCTAATGGGATAAGTGTCTGCAGTACCTTCTGTGGCATAGAATCAGTACAAAGTCAGTAAAATGTTTAATATTGAAAACAGCTACCACCATAAAAATAATTTTGGGCTATTAAAATTAGGTAGACATCCACCTGACTCTGCCTCTGGAGTATTGGAGCGAACGCCCCCCACCACCACACCTGGCAAAAGCCACGGTCTTGATGACCCTGAAGACACAGGTCCCCTTACCTCAGCCCATCATACCTGAGTATCCTGGCTCACCTTGCCAGTTACCACAGACTCCTTACCACTGCTTGAACACACAGGCTAATCAGACCCGACTCTTTTGCATCTTTGGTTCCTTTTGCCCAGAGTGCCCTTCCCCCAGATATGACAGGGACTGTGCTATCTTCCTTTCAGCCCATCTTATCTTCCAGGTGAGCCTTCGATCACCTTCTATGTACCGTCTGCCTCTCCTCCCCATTGGTCTTTTCTACCCCATTCCCTGCTTTCACAGTTTGCATGGTGCTTTACCATGTATATTGTTTATTGAATGTGTGCACTCCTTCATGAAGAACATCTACCTTCTTGACTCACTGTTTTAACCTGTGCCAAGAACAGTACCAGGTACACAGAACATGTTCAACAAATATTTGCACAATGAACAAACTTTGGTACTCTCATATTTAGAAAACCCATTCGGAGCTGGAAATAAGAGCTAGTGGGTATCCCCACATTCCCAGATGGTATTTTTTGGTGGCGGTGGTGGTGTGTGTTTTAAACTTACATGCAGTACCTTTTGTTCAGTACCTTCTTCGCTCTGATTTTTCTGAGACACTAAGGCATTCCCATTCCTCACTAGTTGGCAAGGAAGGAAACCAATGATGCAGAAAACTGATTTTGTATGATATGATTCTTAATCTTATTGGTTAATAAAGAAAACGCCTCTGAAAAAAAATTAGGTAGAAAACAAAATGATGAAGAAACATAAGACAATAAAATACAATTGATCAGAGATCAAGTATTTTATGCATATTTATTTTATAAGAGGAAACCAGCATCACTTATTAGATTGGAAAGCAGGAATCAAATAATGGGTTAAGAATGCTCACAACACATGAACCTATACATTAAAACTATTCTATTAGTAGAAAGAACAAATAATAAAGTGAAAATAATTCTTCAAACAGTAACCAAGTTAAAAAAAAATTGCATGGTGCCTAGAGAGCTGGTCCAGCATCACAAAATCAACTTTAGGATGTTTATATCACACTATGATTCTCTGCTTCTAATGACCCCAAGAAAAACTCTTATTAAGTTCACTTGGATATATATTGTTTATTACAAATATATCAAGGGTTGAACATGGTGGTGTATGCCTTTTATTGAATCCCTGGGAAGGCAGAGACAGGTGAATCTCTGTGAGTTCAAGCCAACCTGGACAGTGTATATAGTGTGTTCCAGGCTTGCCAGGGCTATACAGTGAGACCCTGTGACCAAAGGAAAACCAAAAGATTTTGTATATATATAATCTTTTGGGATAACAAACAAAAAGAAGTCAATATATTAATATAAAAAGAACTTCACAGAAAAAAATCTAAATTTTGATGCATGCAACTTCAAAATGTAAGATTGTACTGTGCAAAACATAATTTAGGTTTAAAAAATTCAACAACTGTAAATTTCATGTAATTCATTACATGTATAAACAAAATGCTAACAAGATTGTCCCAGTGGATGAATATACAACAGTAGGGAATTTAACAAACCACCTTACTTCACACAAAAAGAACGAAGTGTTGAAGGTTTGGACAGTGCAAGTAATGATTTTGAGCTTTTTTTTTTTCCCCAAGCAGTTGTGAAACCAGTGTGCTATATTGATCATGTCTTGAACCAAGAAAAAAATTAAATAAACTTCAAGACCTCATGCAACAGAGACCACAATTAAATAAAATAAAAATAATCAAAGGAAAAGAGTCTGGAGAAATGTCTCAGTGGTTAAGAGCACTGGCTGCTCTTGCAGATGTCCCAGCTTCAATTACCAGCACCCACATGTCAGTTCACAACTGTCTGTAACACCAGACCAAGGGTTCTGGGTTCTGACAACCCCAAACAGACATACATGCAAGCAAAACACCAGTGTACATAAAACTAAACAATATCAAGAGAAAATAGAACACTCCTTTTCCCTACTTTTCCAAGTATATTTGGAAAAATGTAAATATCTGTCTCAATTATTTATGAAACAAAAGTATTGTTGAGATCACTAAAGGAATAAAAGTGAAAGCTACACTGAATAAAGAAAAAGCAAATGCACTGCACTATTTGTTTATGAAAAGATGCTGATTTCTTCCTAAAACAGGTAAGTCTCCTTAGATATGTTCCCACCTTCCTTGCTAATGGTTGTTGCGTGCTTCCCTGCAGCATAACAGCCACTGGCCACTTTGCTTATTATGTTCTTGAGGTATTTCTAACGTGAACTGAATTAAGATGCTGCTGTCAATTACTCACTAGATTTTAGCATCTTAGTATAAAATAAAATATACTCATTTTTAGGCTTTACTTTTTTTTCAACATTTATTTATTTCTTCAAGTTATATCACAATCACATCCCCCTCCTGGTCTCACCCTCACCCTCCTATCCACTTTTTTTTTTTTAATTTAAGGTATATCTTTTTCCCTCCAATATTTCCCCCTTTTACTCCAATAAAAGGATCTTTTCCTTATAACAATAAATACAATACAAAACAATAAGAACAATTAAAAAACAATTATGAAAATTATAAGATTTAACATACATTCCCCAAGTCCAGTCTGTACATATTTGGCAACTGATAATAGTATTCTATTATCTATCTACTATTATCTATCTTGATGAGTTTAAAGTTCTATACCTAACTCTATTTCCATCCTAACTTGCACTACCAACTTAGAAACATCTTCTTAGTCCTAGAATATCCTTTTAATTCCTAAAAAACTTAAAACTTAATTGTGAGACTATAACAATCTAGTCTTCAACCACATCAGAGACCTGAGAAGGATAAATTATCTGAATAAACAGGAAGTGCAGAGCAAGCAACTTCCAAAACTGACTGCCAGGACAGTCCCCAATTTCTCTCAATACATTGAAGATTGCATATAAAAACAGTTGTGGTGGAAGTTCTGATTTCTTTAGAAACATGATTGTGTTGAATGAATGTGTTTTTGCTTTTGGTCTCAAGTATGGGATGTGGGGATGCTTTGTCCACTGCTGAAAAACAGACTAGTGAGAGGGGCATGAAAACATCCTGATGGTAGAGTGCCTGAATTTTTGCCAGCCAGAAATTGTCACGTTCGACATGTGTAAGGAGCATGCTTACATCCTTTGATGGTCAGACTTCTAGGAGAACATGTGATCTTGGTCAACAGGAAGCACCTCATGCAGAAGGTGTGAAACTGTCCTTGTGTGGACTTTGAGGAGTAGAAATAGAAACCCCAGAAACACAGTAGGCCTTTTTGCTTGGAATGGCTTTTCATCACTTCTCATCGCTGCTTTGCTTTGAAATACTCCAGACAATACTTTGCTGAAACTTGCTTCTTCAAAAACTTTCGGCTGCCAAGACCTACTGAAGATTATGGCCCAGGTAGCACTGAGAGCGTGGTCTTCAAGGAAGTGTGAGAGCCGCTGCTTCTTCGGCTGTCCCTGCTGGTGCTCCCCAGAGCTGCTGCTGGTTTCCTAGTTAGCTTTGCTCTTACTGCTGCTGATGCTGTTTGGACTGGACTGACAGAATTCCCACGAATAGCTCTAAGGACCTACAACTAAAGAGGTCTACACTTCCTGTCTCAATATCCTTTCTCACATATTTCAGGTCAGTAGGTTGAAAGGGAAGTAGAGATTTTTATATAACAATAAATAAATAGTTTATAAGTACACCTTCAAAGAATGGTAGTTTGAATTTTGTTATACTTATTAAAATATATTATCAAAATTATTCTTACATGTTTCTTTTTATTTATTCTTTGTTGCTGTTAAAGTTTTGGGCCTTAATGGAATAATTAAATACAGAATGCTGAGACAGAATTGTAGATATTTTGCAGAGGACGGAACTTGGAAAAAGAAGTGATATATTTTGTTACAAAACCTGAAGTCTTTTCAGCACTGAAGTCAAAACTGTAACTGCTAGAGATGATAAAAAGGAAAAGTTTTCCCACTTTAGATTGGTATCACTAATATAGGAACTACTACAGTAGGAAGCATCTCCTTAAAGAAAATAGGCTTTTGCTTAATGGTGGCTACTGTCCTTGTAACCAGGGAGAACCCTGAGTTGCTAACCCAGTGCTTCATGTACAGCATTAAGACTTTCTGTACTCATGGAATAACCTGTTTCTCTCAGAATTTTCTCCTCCTTCCTTCCTTGGGCTTTGCTCTTTGTCTTTCTTGAAGTTTGTGCTTTGTTTCAATTTCTACATTAATGTCTCTGATTTATAAACTTAATGTAGCATCATTCCAAAGTAGTGGGATTGATAGCAATTCTGATCTTTTAACTTACTTCTTTCTTGATTATAGGCAACTTCTTAGTACCTGCAAAGAAAATATTTTCCTCTGTTATATATTTTACATACTCAATTGACTCCACTTCAATTGAACAAAAAGATTGCTTGCCATTTGGAGAAAACTACCTCAGTAATTTCTGTGCTTCTTGCCCCATAGAGAAATTTAATGTGAAAGACAATATTTGCACTATACTTTATATTAAAGCAGCTAATATATTATTTTCTTCCTAATTCAACCCAAGGAATTGTCAAGGAGGTATTTCATGGCCATTAGGGAATATGTGAATGTGATTCATAATAGTTTATGCATGAGCATGAGGCACAGCCCTACCCTATGTCATGCACACCAATTGACATCCCAAGGAATTTTGATTAGCCCAAATTTGCACATGAATTGCATCTTCTTATTAAAACATTCAGCATTAATATTTGAAATGGAGAGTATAGGAAATTCAAAATTGTTCACTATTCTTAAAAGCCCAGGGAACTGGTCTTCCTGAAACTAGGTCTGTGTTCTCTCCAATACTGTGGTGATTTGAATGAGAATGCCCCCTATAGGTTTATACATGAAATATATTGAATGCTTAGTCCTCAGTTAGTGGAATTGTTTGGGAGGGATTTAGAGGTGTGCTCTTGTTGGTAGAGGTATGTCACTGGGAGTAGGATTTGCGGTTACAGAAGTCCAAACCATTTTAAGTTAGCGCTCTCTCTCTCTCTCTCTCTCTCTCTCTCTCTCTCTCTCTCCCCTCCCCCCATGCCTGTGTGTTTGTGTGTTTTCTGATTTGTGCTCCATCACCATTCCTGCCTGCCTATTACCATGTTTCCTGCTATGATTGTTATGGACTCTAACCCTCTGAAGCTGTTAGCAAGTTCCAAATTAAATGTTTTCTTTTATAAGTATGTTTGGTAATTGTATCTTATCACAGTAATAGAAAAGAAACTAAGGTAGAATTTGGTACAGCCATTGTTGTGGCAGACCTGGTTATGTATCTTTTTTGGAGGAATGTTGAAGACTTTGGGACTTTGATCACTTTAATTTTGTTAAGTAGAGCTAAATGGGCCATGCTAGTCAGAACTTTCGAGACAGTACTGAGAGCTGTGTGGATTATGGAAGGACAGATCAAAAGGCTTTCAAGAATGGATAATTGGCAACTGAGTTAGTAAACCTATCTTGTGATATTTTGGTAAAGATTGTGGCTGCCCTTTGCCTGAAATGACAGGCTAAATGTGTGACAGGGGAGCTCAGCCTGGAAGCCCTGAGAGACAATTATGCCAAGCTGTGAAACTGAAGCCTGAATTGCTTTTGAGACCTCATGATGTTAGAGATCCTAGCATAGGTATTTATCTGAGACTTAAATTAAAAGTTACGGACTAGTTTTCTTAGTGGAGGAGATTGCAAGGTAGCCTAATGCTGATTCTATCATGTCATGTGGTTATTACTCTTATGCAGGTCTACAGTGAAAAAATAAATAAATGGGTAAACGAACAAACAAACAAAAAAAACCAAAATGTACAGTCTGAGGAAAAAAGTAGTATCAGGAACTTTAATGTTGGAGCCAAAGTATGCGATGAAAGAGATGACAGCTTCAAAGAAAAGTCTGATTGGAAGTGAAATAAAGGGAGTGGATCAGGGCAAGATCCCATCCAGCTAATCTTCCAACTTGTAAAAATGCTTAAGAAAATTCTGCTTCTAAAAAGCAACAAAAAAAATTTTTGCTGAAAAAGTCATAGGACAGTCTCTACTCCAAATGGGCAGTTAAGCTGGGCAGTGCTGTCCATATGATTGTGCCTCTCCAGTCTTAAGGGGGCAGGAGGAAAGGGGTTATGGAATCTTCAGGCACAGCTAGGAAAGTTGCTGAGGTTGTGTGTGGCAGAGGAGCTCTGGCTGGAAGCCCTGAAAGACAATTGTGTGAAGCTGTGATATTGAAGCCTGGATTACTTTGGAGACCCCAGTATGTTAGAGGTTCCAGAGTTGTTGAGTATTTGCAAAGGAGAGCTGCAGATGGAAGTGGATGCAGCCTAAGACAGCAATGTTACAGGCACCAAAGACAGAAGGTTAGAGCTATCTTAGCCCTTGAACATCAGATACAGATATAGAGTTTGGCCTGATAGGGTTTGGTCTCATTTTTGTCCATTATTTCCTCACTATTCACCATTCTTTCCTTTTGGAATGGTAATGTATATTCTGTGCCACTGTATGTGGAAAATATATAAAATTTATATACAAAAAGCTTGATCTTTGATTTTTATTGTTTATTAAAAGATTTGCTGAAAGATAAGAGATTTGAACTTTGGGTTTAAAGCACTTTAAAGACTGTAAAAGACTATGGGGACTTTTTAATTTGCACAAAATTAATTTTGCATTATGATATGGTCACAAGCTTATGGAAGTTATGGAGTGGAATGTGGTAATTTGAATGAGAAGGACCTTAATAGGCTCATATGTTTGAATATTTGGTTTCTAGTTAGTGGAACTGTTTGATAAAGACAGGGTAGGTAAGTCCTTCATAATTCCTGCTCTACAATCAATGTCTGTCAGAGAAACGGGACCAAAAGGCTGAAGATTGATGCTGTAACATATGGAGAGAAAACGGGAACTGTCCAGGCAGCCACTGACATTTCTTAGTTTTGGAAGATGCAGGCCCTGCACTTCCTATATAATCAGATATATTTATCCCTCTCAGGTCTCTGAGGTGGTTGAAGAATAGATAGCTAGAGTCTCATAGTTAAATTTTGAGTTGTTTAGGAATCAAGAGGGTGTTCTGGATCTAAGAAGATATTTTTAAAATTGTGATGCAAGTTAGTATGAAAGCTGAGTCAGATATAGAACTTTAAACTCATTGAGATGGTTAGATAGTAGAATGTTAAAGTCAGGGGCCAAATACATATGGACTGGAGATTGGGAATGTATGCTAAGCTATTTAACTCTCATAATTGTGGCTGTAAAGTTTCAATAGACTTGCCCTATTCTGAGTCATTGTTTCTTTTAACTACTTGTGGATCAAGATATAAGCTCCTGCCATGATTTTGCTCTACTGTTATGGACTATAGCATTCTATAACTAGAAGCACAAATTAAACACTTTCTTGTATAAGATCATGACATCTTATCACAGCACTAGGAAAGAAACCTAGTCAAAAGGTTTTTCAGGTTTTGAATAACAGAGAAATTGAATAATAGTATATTTGTTTTTTGTTTGTTTGTTTGTTTTGACTGGTTCTGTCCACTGAATTTAACATTCCTACAATTCACCCTGTTTTGTGTCGTCATAGTTTGTTCAGTCTTAATGTATGAGTATGGCACAAGTTAATCATTAAACTATTGAGGTACAGTTATCTTTTAGTTTAGGACTTTTCAATGTAAGAAACACTTATCCTTATATCTACATACAAATGTAGCTCTTATCGCTCATTCAAAGAAGCTTTTGTTTGCAGCAGCTAGAGACAATTACATAAACCCACAATCTTTCAAAGTGCAAAGAACTGAACTTGGAGCCCTTAGTCCCTGCTGAGACACATAAAACACTACCCCTCCACCTAAGCTCAGGGAGGAGAGATTGTAAGATCTAAGGGCTAAGGTTGCCTGGTGTGCAATAGTGTCTTTGACATGACAGAGAAGAGAGATTCATGAGGTTTCAACAATGCTGTAGCCTAACCAAGACCTGTACAATGACAATACCACTTTACATGTCAGTGTGGGTGGGAAAAATCTCGCAAGGCCCTGAACCCAGAAGAAAACTTACAGGAATCTAAAGCCTTCTGTGAGGGGGAGATAAGTTTTTTCTAAAGATAAGCTCCCTGTTAGATTGTCAAATGCTAAGTTATCTAAAACCAGTGGTTAGCTGCAAACACACATACGAATAGGCAACAAAATGGACTGAGAAGATTGTAGTATGTGTGTGTGTGTGTGTGTGTGTGTGTGTGTGTGTGTGTGTGTTATGTGTACAACAACAGTAATTAAGAAGAGATCTTGCTCAAAAATTAAGTGACCATAGGTGTGTGGGTTTATTTCTGGGTGTTCAATTCGATTTTATTGATCAACGGGTATGTTTCTATACTAGTACCAGGTTGTTTTTATTACTATTACTCTGTAGTATAGCTTGAAATCTGGGATGGTGATACCTCCAGAAGGATATATATATATGTACAGGATTGATCTAGCTATTCTGGGTTTTTGTTATTCCATATGAAGTTGAGAATTGTTCTTTCAAGGTCTGTAAAGAATTGTGTTGGTAATTTTTTTGTGTGTTATCATTCTTTTTTTTTTACTTTATTATTTCTTCAAGTTACATCTCAATCGCAATCCCCTCCCTACTCCCACCTCCAGTCCCACCCTCCCACCCTCAACCCCCCCATCCTCTTCCCTTTTTTTTAAGTTTAAGGTATATCTTATTTCCCCCAACAGCTCCCCCTTTCAGTCCACCAAATGGCTCTTTCTCTTATAATAATACATACAATACAAAACAACAGAGGTAATTAGGCCACAGTTATGAGGGTTATATGGCTTAGCGTACATTCCCAATGTCCAGTCCATATATATTTGGCCCCTGACTTTAACATTCTACTATCTAACCATCTCCATGAGTTTAAAGTTCTATATCTAACTCAACTTTCATACTAACTTGCAACACAATTTTAAAAACATCTTTTTAGATCCATAACACTCTCTTGATTCCTAAACAGCTCAAAATTTAATTATGAGATTCTAGCTATCTATTCTTCAACCACCTCAGAGACCTGAGAGGGATAACTATATTTGATTTTATAGAAAGTACAGGGCCTGCGGCTTCCCAAACTAAGAAATGACATACCAGTGGCTGCCTGGACAGTTCCCATTTTCTCTCCATACATTACAGCATCGATCTTCAGTCGTTTGGCCCCGTTTCTCTGACAGATATTGATTGTAGAGCAGGGGTTATGAAGGACTTGCCTACCCTGTCTTGGCAGAGCTAGGCTGTCGACTTAACTGCTTCCAAGTTTTGTCCTTTTATGACAGCATTCTGTCTACAGTTGGAGCAAGGGGTTTTTCCTTGCAAGAGATAGGCTTGCAACTAATTCAATCATCTCCCACTGGAGATTCTTCGATGTTCATCTTCTACTTGGAGTAGAATGGGGTGCTGTCAGGAGTTGATATGTCTCGATAAAAAAAAAATCTAAAGTTATTTTAATAGGAATTTCATTGAATTTGTTTATTGCTTTTGGCAGGATGGCCATATTTATTATGTTGATCCTACCTATCCAAGACCATGGGGGATCTTTCCATCTTCTGATGACCTCTTCAATTTCTTTCTATAAGGACTTGAAGTTCTTGTCATACAGGTCTTTCACTTGCTTGGTTAGAGTTACCCCCAGGTATTTTATATTATTTGTAGCTATTGTAAAGGGTGTTTTTTCCCTAATTTATTTCTCAGCCCATTAATCTTTTGTATAAAGTAGAGCTTCTGATGTTTTGAATTAATTTTGTATCCAGTCACCTTGATGAAGGTATTTATCAGTTGTAGTAGTTCTCTGGTGGAATTTTTGGGGTCACTTATGTATACTATTATATCTAATCTGTGAATAAGGATAATTTGACTTCTTCCTTTCCAATTTTTTCCCCTTGATCTCCTTTAGTTGTCTTATTGCTCTAGCTAGAACTTCAAGTACTATGTTGAAGAGATATGGGGAGAGTGGGCATCCTTGCCTTGTCCATGATTTTCCATACAATGGAAAAAGGACAGCACCTTCAACAAATGGTGCTAATCTAAATGGATGTTGACATGTAAAAGAATTCAAATAGACCCATACTCATCACCTTGCACAAAACTTAAGTCCAAGTGGATCAAAGACCTTAACATAAAGCCCAACACACTACATCTAATAGAAGAGAAAGAGAGGAAAAGTCTCAAACTCATCAACACTAGTGACTACTTCCTGAACAGAGCTCAGGCTCTAAGACCAACAATTAAAAAATGGGACCTCATGAAACTGAAAAGCTTCTGTAAGGCAAAGGACACTGTCACTAGAACAAAACAGCAACCTATAGACTGGGAAACTATCTTTAGTGACTCCACATCTGACAGAGGGCTAATATTCACAATTTATAAAGAACTCAAGAAATTAAACACCAAGAAACCAAATAATCCAATCAAAAAACTGAAAACTGAGATAAACTGAGAATTCTCAAAGGAGGAATCTATAATGGCTGAGAGACACTTGAAGAAATGCTCAACATCCTTAATCATCAGAGAAATGCATCTCAAGATGACCCTGAGATTCCATATCACAGGTGTCAAAGTGGCTAAGATCAAAAACTCAAATGACAGCACATGCTGGACAGGGTGTGGAGAAAGGGGAACACTCTTCCATTGATGGTGGGAGAGCAATCTTGTGCACCCATTACAGAAATCAGTCTGGTGATATCATAGCAAACTTGGAATAGCTCTACCTCAATAACCAGCCATACTATTTATGGGTATACATCCAGATGATTCCTCACCAAACTACAGGGGCATCTCCTCATCTATGTTCTTAGCAGCTTTATTTGTAATAGCTAGAAACTGAAAACAACCCAGATGTTCCTCAACTGAAGAATGGATAAAAAAACAAAAAACAAAACTGTGGTACATTTACACAATGGAATACTACTTAGCTATCAGAAACAAGGAAATCATGCAACTTGGAGCCAAATGGATGGAATTAGAAAATCTCATCCTGAGTGAGCTAACCCAGACTCAGAAAGATGGCATCTATTCACTTATAATCAGATTTTAGCCATATAGCAGAGGATAATTATCCTACAACCAACACACCAAAAGGAACAGGAACATAGTCTTTCTTACCTGTTAGTGGGACATTTTGCCCTAATGCATTTGCCATATAGGCTTCCAGTGCAAGAGGAAGCTCTTAGCCCTCATATGACTTTTGAACTGAGGGAGGCCTGATATGTAGGGACACCTCACTCTGGAAGAGTTCGATAGGTGGGAAAGGGAGTGACGGTGGGACCTGGGGGGTGAAGAGAGGGGACTGTGATGGATATGTAACTTGAAGTAATAAATAAACATTAAAAAATATAGAAGAGATCTTGGATTTGTAAGGGAATGACATCATAGAAGGAGTTGCTAGAGGATGGATGGAAATGATTGTGCTTATAATACCTATATATTAAACTCTCTAACAGATTACATTAAATTACAAATGTATGGACCTTATGTATCATATTATGGGATATGAACACATTTGATGGAAGCTATTTCTAGGAGTAGAATCATCAAACACAGAACAGGCAGACATCCAGCTTTAGTAGATATTGCAAAGCATTTTCCAAATTGGATGTATTATGTTATGGTTGCACTAACAATATATGAAACACGCTATATTTTTTTAAAGAGAAGAGAACATATGCATACAATATACATATGAATTATATATGTACATGTATAAATCAGTGTGTGTGTGTGTGTGTGTGTGTGTGTGTGCGTGTGCGCGCACGCGTGCGCACGCATCTGTATTGTAACGCTTTACATCCACATCTTAAGCACTACTCTAGCCAGGAATGAAAAACAGCACAAGCTCTTTCTAGTCATTGGATTTCAAAAATATGTTCTAAAGAGTTACTGTGCTGACTTTGTGGATCCCAGGGAAATAGTATCAGGCACAGAGAATATGTGCCAATAAACCATTTGAAAATAGTTTTTTTGAAACTGTTGGTTTCTTCTCACTGCCTTCTTGCAGCCAATTTCAGGCCATAAATGCAAGTGTTGTAATCCTGTTGTGACAAAAATAACTATAAGATTGTGATATGGTTACTTTCTATAAATGTTATCTAATACTGATGGTCATCACACTATCATGGTTTCTGTCATTATATAAAGTACTTTTTATTGCATATCCATTATTACCTTATCTTGGAGTCCCTGTCTGTAGTGAGTAAAGTATATTTTAAATAAAAACATGCCTTGTAGAATTCCTTAAATAAGAAAAACTTGTGAATATAAAGGTATTACAAGCATAATGGCAGTAGTGATCTTATTTTGACTTCTTTGGAGATTAGCTGACTATTCTTGATATCATATTCCTTTGTTAAGTGTATAACACTGGAAGATTTCCCATTTTATGTAAATTAGAGTTGCAATCTTTTTTTATACTTTATTTTTTTATTTCTTCAAGTTACATAGAATTGCAATCTTATAAACATGTTTCTATTTGTTGAATTCTGGGTCAAAATAATTATACAACAAAGAATAATGCTTTCATTCCAAGCTGTAATTCATGTAAGTAAATTTGGACTCTTACCAAGGATGCAATGAGTAAATTTTCACTTTTCATAAGTTGTCTCTAAAAGGGAACACTCATAACAGAATTTTCATATTTGAGAAAACAGTAGTCAAGGAATCATCCTTCTCTCCATTCATTTTAGACATGATATATCAAATGCTGTAAAATAAAATTACATGGGTAAACTTCAAGAGACTCATACATGGGGAAAAGGTGAATTTTTACCTTTCAAATTAATTTGAATAGTTTCATATCATTAAACTATAATATTCACATCTAACCTAATATCTCTAGAATAAAAACCATATTTTGGAAATTATACAGTATATTGGCAAGGCCTTAAGTCTATCTATCTACCTGATTCAGAGTTTACTTCTAAGACTCACTATCTAAGAGGCCCTCAGTAATTTACTTAAGTTCTTACAGGCCCATTTGCCTATTTAGAAAAATGTGACATCTATTTCAACGGTGTGTGAAAATGAAAGATATTACTTATACCAAACAGTTAACTCAGTGTCTAGAACAAAACAAGATCTCCACAAAATGGTAACTTCTATAAACTCAGTACCAATAATGCAGAGAAGTTATTTCTGTTCCTTCTAAAATGGACTACTGCAAACCTATTGTACAAATAAGTGAGATGGAGCCAGGCTGAGGCACTTAAAGTTAATTTCACCACTTTTCAGATCAGAATGTGTGGAAAATAGTAAGATATTCTGTCTTAGGATGCACGAAAGTAGAATAATGAAGAGATAATGGTGGAGCCAAATGTTCAAAATTGAATTATTCTGCTACTTCTTTCTAGGAAAATAATTTAATTTATCTGGATTTTATAATGGGCCTTGTCTCTCAGAATGTGTGTGTGTGTGTGTGTGTGTGTGTGTGTGTGTGTGTGTGTGTGT
>CAJQZJ010001694.1:16356870-16426291 GCA_907164525.1 Lophiomys imhausi | reverse complement strand
TGGCTGTCTGGGGGGGTCCCGGTTACAGACTGGTGTGGGCCAACATCCTTCAAGGCGAGAACCATTGCCTGAAAACAAACCACCACTTCTACCCCCAAACCTCAGTTGTGGTAAAAAATCTGCTGACTGCTGAGACAATTTAATGCATTCTGTATCATCTGACCTATTGAAGCTCATTAAAAAGCACAGACTACCCTTCAAGCTGACATTTCTATTACCCTCTATAGGGCTTTTCTGATCATCAAAGGGAAGGTAGGGTAAGCCTAAGCTTCTATTACTGCTAAATAAGCGTGGAAACACAGTTGCATCATGTCTGACCGGCATCGGCTTTGGGAATATCGACAGGATCCCCCCTCTCGGCTCGGTCATTCCTGACATACTCACTGCTACTATCATCAAGATCCTTAGGAAGGTCTTCATGACGAATGTTCTTCACAAGGCGTTCAGGCACCCACACTGGATCTTGTTGATCCTAAGGAAAAACACAAACAGACCCTCTCACCCATGTTAGCACAGGGTCAGGCCCTCGCCAAGAGCCTGTCAAAATATCCTTCCACTTCACCATGCCTTTAGGTGGACCATGGGAATCCTGATGTCTGTCCACTGCTGAGCGGCCTTGAGCATCCACATTTAAAAAATTTAAAGTAAATAAGGCTAAAGACATTCTCTCCTTGGGGGTACGGCCTTGGCCTATTCCCCCTTTCTGTTTTTGCAAACATTCTTTCAAGGTGCGATGAGCACGCTCCACAATTCCTTGTCCTTGAGGATTATATGGTAATCCGTGATTAAGCTGTATCTCCATCTGGTTGCAGAAGGAGACAAAGGACTGAGCCGTATAGGCTGGTCCATTGTCCGTTTTCAGCTGCTGTGGTTTTCCCCATGCAGCCCAGGCTTCTAAGCAATGCCCTATGACACTGTGAGCCTTTTCTCCACTCATAGGTGTAGCATGTATGATACCTGAGCAGGTATCCACAGACACATGAACATATTTTAAGGTTCCAAACTCTGAAATGTGGGTAACGTCCATTTGCCAGATTTTGAGTGGCATCAACCCTCTAGGGTTCACTCCCACACTGGGAGGATGATGATGAATCACACACTGAGGACAGTCCAAAACCACTTGTCTAGCATCTGATCTAGACAAATGGAATTTTTGCTGTAGAGTTTTTGCATTTACATGAAATAATTGGTGAAACTGTCTGGCTTGGTCCAGGAATGAGCTCCAAAAAATGCATGTCATCCTAGTCCATTGATCAACTTTATCATTACCCTCATTTAATGGTCCAGGTAATCCTGTATGTGCTCTGATATGTTGAATATAAAAACACCTTTTTCTCTGCCAGATTAAAACTTGTAACTCTTGTAATAAGGCACATACAGTACTACTATTCTTAATAGGACCTGCTAATTCTAATACTTTCACTGCGTTGACCACATAGACTGAATCTGAGATCAAATCGAATGCAAATTGACATCTTTTAAACACCTCAATTACTATTTTCAACTCTACTATTTGGGGGGAGCCCGGTTGAAATTGACATAACACGGGCTCTTGTCTTTCTATCAAATAGGCTCCACAGCCTGTCTTTGAGCCATCAGTAAACACATTTGGTGACCCTTGAAGTGGTACTGCTGAAGTAACCTTAGGGAATATCACTGGGTGCTCGTTAAAAAATGATAGCAATGGATGCTTAGGATAATGGTTATCAATCACTCCTTCAAAGCTACACTGCAATATTGCCCAATCATCTACAGTGCCACACAAAATCTTAATTTGATGACTGGAATAGGGCACTATTATACTGGCAGGAGCAACTCCAAAAGACTGCAAGCATTATTGGATACCATTCAAGGCTAAAGCAGTAACTGCAGTGGGATAATATTCTATGGATTTTTTTGGAGAAATCTTTGAATAGGTCCATAATAATGGCCCGTCCTGCCATAACAATCCTGTAGGTTGACCATAGGTGGCAAATATGCACAATGCAATGGGCTGTCCTTCCTGCCATCTCTTTAGGAAGGCACTCTGCAACCTTTCTTCCACTTTACATAAAGCTTTTCTTGCTTCTTCCGTTAATTGCCTAGGAGAATTAAGTACTGAATCACCTTTCAAAATATCATATAGGGGTCTTATTTCATAATTTGGTAGCTTTAAATAGCCTCTTACCCAATTGATATCTCCTAACAACTTTTGAAAATCATTTAGAGTCTTTAAATTATCTTTTCTTATCTCAATCTTTTGAGGTATTATCTTTTCAGGTCCAACCTTCGCTCCTAAATAATCAACCACATTTTCCTTTTGAACCTTATCAGGAGCAATAAACAACCTTTTCTTTTTTAATAATTGAACTAATTCTTCATAGGCCCGATCTAACATTTGTTCACTCTTAGCTGCTAGTAAGATATCATCCATATAATGAACACATCTCAAATCTGGAAAATTCTTTCTCAAGGGAGCAATGGCTTCCCCCACATACAGTTGGCACATAGTGGGGCTGTTTGCCATGCCCTGGGGTAATACTACCCATTCAAACCTCTGATCAGGTTCCTCATGGTTACAGGATGGAACAGTAAATGCAAATCTCTCACTATCTTTGGCACACAAAGGGATGGAGAAAAAACAATCTCTTATATCTATAACTATAATGGGCCATGAGGCTGGCAAAGATGATAAAAGCGGCAAGCCGCGTTGCACTGGGCCCATGATCTGCATTTGTTGGTTTATGGCACGCAGGTCATGCAACAATCTCCATTTTCCACATTTATTTTTACTGACAAAGATAGGTGTATTCCAGGGAGATACAGATGGTTTTATATGCTTTAAAGACATCTGTTCATCCACCAACTCTTTGGCTGCATTCAATTTTACAAAGGAAAGTGGCCACTGAGGAACCCATACTGGGTCCTCCGTCTTCCAAGTTATGGGAATGCCCTCCTCAGCGGCCCCTAGGAAAAACACAGGCCCTGTCTCTTTTGTCTTTGCTGCATAGATATGGGACTTTTCCGCCCTTGCAAATATTTTCCTATTCAAAAGCCTGGAGCATATCCCATATCTTGCATCATACGTTGGGCTGAATCAGAATAGTCATTACTCAATTTAAATCCCATATCCTTTAAAAGGTCTCTTCCCCAAAGGGAGATAGGGAGCTCAAGTACATATGGCTGCATTTCTCCTGAGTGGCCTTCTTGGTCCTGCCACTTTAATAATCTTGCACTCATATCTGGAGTCTTAGCATAACCCAGGCCTTGAAGTGTTTGAGAAGAGGCTTGTATGGGCCAACCTGAAGGCCAGTCTTTCTTTGCTATGATACTCCTATCAGCCCCAGTATCCAAAAGGCCCAGGATCTTTTTACCATCAACTTTTAACTCCAAGACGGGGTGTTGGTCCAAATCCAAGGAGAGAAAAGTCAGATCCGTGCCCGTGGACCCAAAACCATCCTTTCCTCTCTCTCGATCCTTTGCCGCATAGAGATCATGTAATCTCGGCAACATGATCAACTGAGCAATTCTATCTCCAGGAGAGATAGCTGTTATACCATGGGGGGAGGCTACCATGATCTTAACCACTCCTGTATAATCTGGATCTATAACCCCAGGATGGACAATAAGTCCTCTCAAGGTTGATGATGACCTCCCTAACAGCAAACCAACTGTACCAGGTTCAAGGGGTCCTTTAAAATCTGTTTCAATTAACTGGACCCCCATTTGGGGCATTAATACGAGTCTGGTGGTGGAGCAGAGGTCCAATCCTGCTGAGCCTGCAGTGGCTCTCCGCGGTCTCTCGGATGGCGGAGGGTTGGCCATCTCTCTTGATTCTGTTCTTTGTCCTGATTCTCTACTGCCCCATATATTTGTGGGCCCTGAGGTCGTGGGCCCCACTGTCCGTTTTTTGGACGAGCGCCACCATAACCTTGAGTTAAAGGCTGGCCATGGATGTCTGTCACTGAACGGCATTCATTAGCCCAATGGTTCCCTTTTTTACATTTTGGGCATAACCCCGGCCACCTGGGGCGTTGTACACTTCCTGTACTTTCTGTACTCCTTCCCCTGGGGCACTGTCTTTTAAAGTGTCCCATCTTGCCACACCTAAAACAAACTCCTGAACTTCCTCCACCTTTTCTGGTCAACTGTACTACTGCGGCAGCAAGACCAGCATTAGTTAACGGCCCTCCAAGTTCTCTACACACTTTCATCCAGGCTTCTAATCCCTTATTCTTGTAAGGGGTGATAGCGGCTCTACACTCTTTAGTACATTGCTCATAGACCAACTGTTTTATTAGTGGCAAGGCAGCATCCGGGTCACCAAAAATCTTCCCTGCTGCTTCCACCAATCGTGCCACAAAGTCTGAAAAGGGCTCCATGGGGCCCTGTAGAATCTTAGTTAAGTTCCCACTCACCTCCCCTTTGTTAGGAAGAGATCTCCAAGCCTTGATAGCTATCTGGTTTATTTGTTCATAAACCTGATTGGGATATCCTGTCTGCTGGTTGGCAAATCTCCCCTGCCCAAGCAGCATATCTCTATCCCAGGCTGGATTTCCATCTCTCTGATTAATGGCTGCTTGCTGAGTGGCATACTCAATCAAGAAAGCTTTCCAGTCTAAGTATTGCCCTGGACTTAAGCAGGCGTGGGCCAGGCCACTCCAATCACTCGGAGTCATACAATGTCTGCTTAATGCTTCCACTTGAGCCATTGTAAAAGAAGCGGTAATACCATAGGTACGAACCGACTCTGCAAGGGATTTAACTACCTTAAAATCAAGTGGTTCCTCGTACCTGTTCCCTTGTGGGTCTTGGTATACCGGATAGGTAAACTGTAATTCTGTTCTTACTTGTGTCCACATCCCCGGGCAGAAAGATCTCCCTACTTTCAGGGACTGAACAGGCTGATCTATCTGAACAGCTTCTGGGTATGGAGGGGGAGTTGAAGGCACCGCGGCAACGGCTTTACTTACACCGACCGCCGCCAATGTGGCTGAAGGCGCTGCAGCAACGGCTTCACTTACACCGACTGCCGCCAATGTGTCTTTCTCTTTTACCCTTTTCTTTTCCTTTGTTCTAATAGCAGTCCTCTCCAACTGTTCTATTAGAGCGTGTAGCTCCTCTTCAGAATCCGTGCCCTCTGAGTTTTCAAAATCTCTAAAATCTCTAAGATCGGGATAGAGAGGGACCTTCCTTTTACTTCCCTTTTCACTGTCTGCCTGCTCAGGTCTTTTGCCTTTGTTACTTTCCTTTTCACTATCTGCCTGCTCAGATCTTTTCCCTTGCAGCAGTTCCATGGCTGATTCTCCCTCCTTGATTGCATTACAGCATCTCTGATCTTCTAAACAACTCCTCACCATCTTCCAAATCGGTCTTACTCCATGCTTCAGAGTCCCTTGTTCCCAAGCAATATCCAAGTCCCTGCCTAATTTGTCCCAGCAGGATACCGTAAGATTCCCGGACACCGCAAACCACGGAGCCACGGAATCGCATTCATTCAAAAATCTCTCTAGGGTAGACTTCTTAAGTTTCAAATTCCTAGCTAAAAGTAGCTCCTGAAGAGCCAGAAAAATTGGATGTGACTGAGACAATCCCATGATTAAAAATTTACTTTCGGTTCGCAGTTTCCCCAGAAAACTTTACCTTTTGTTCGCAACTTCCTGCGAAACTTTACCCTTTGTTCACAATCTCCGCGAAACTTTACCGTTTGTTCACTATCTCCGTGAAACTTTACCTTTTGTTCGCTATCTCCGCGAAACTTTACCTTTTGTTCGCTATTTCCGTGAAACTTTATTGTCCCAATTTATCCCAGGAACTTACCAGTTCACTGCCCCTGACTGCAGGAGTTCTGAGTCAGGGAGTTCTTTTCTGGGTCCCCGTACGGGCCACCACTTGTCGCGTCCCTCTCGACCAGCAACTCGCAAAAGCTCTTCTGAAGCAGTTTATTCAGGTCCCTTGAAAAACAGTCTTCCGAATGCCTGGGCAGACCCAACCCACAGGCTAAATACTATATGAACATCCTATCAAGTAAAGCCACGTGGTGGTATCTTAGAGGCCCACGTAGGCGGAAGCAAGCCAGATCAACTGTCTTAGCCAAATATGGACTTGTTTACCACTGAGAGCGCTCACCGTCGGGCTGGTGGAAGGCGGAAACCGGCGCCATCTTCAGGGCGCGGCACGTCACAGCTCTCTACAGTTACCGCAGCTCTCTACACAGGACTTCAGGATGCATCTTCTGAGACCAGCAACATTTTCACTCCAGAAACATAACAATTCAGATCTCCAGTCTTGATTTTGGGCCCTCACACCTGACATCAGTCTCTAAGTTTCTTCAACAACATTAACCTTTCTTTTTCTCATTTTCTTCTCTTTTCTATCCTTATTCTCTCTGATCTTGGTGTCTTTCTAGGGCATCAATGGGCCACTCTGTCACTAATCAAACAAACATAATTCTGTTTGATTACTTTTAAATAAATCCTTGAGGATTTGGAAAAGCACTTGGTAAAAGAAACAGGAGTTATCTTTAGAACAGAATCCACAGAATAGTGTATCCACTCACAATTTTTCTTAAAGCGAGTCACTTCAATATGACTCAACATGGTAAAGGTACTTATTATCTACCAAATCTTAGTTTAAACTATGGGAACCACATGATGGAAAAAGAGAATCAATTTTGACAAGTGGTCATCTGATCTTCACAGACTCACTATGATACATGTGGCCCCACTCTCACACTAAATTTATGAATAAATGCATTTTTAAAGAATTCTGATTTTTTTCCTATATTAGAAATGCCTTCCTTGGATATCTGTTTCACTCTATGTCCTCTATCCTAGATTTCTTCTCTTTCATGCCAAAATAAAATATTTTGATAATGCTGAGGAATATCAGAAACAGATAGATTCTAGAATTTATATTCAATTACAAAGTAAATATGCGACTTATTTGTGTTTAATAATGTATGAACCCTTAGCATGTGTTCTTTGTTCAGATATGAGGAAGAGCATTAAGACAGTTCACAACTGAATAGAGAAACAATTAAGCATCTACAAGTCTCAACTGTTGGAAATCTTCACCTGTACTATAGGCCTGCAGGTTAGTTTGTAAAAAAAAACATTGGTAATGTATGCATTGTAAACTTGGGTATGAATTTTCCAAATATGACATGATGGGATAAATAGGATTATTTTCAATAACAAATTTCTCCACATAAGCTTTGCTAATGAAAACAAGAATTGTCTTTACCCGTAGAACATGTTAGACTATCCAAAGTGGATGGCTCATTCACATATTTGGCTTCTTTACTGTATATTTCACTTCAGCCATACTGATGGTGTTGATGAAGTATAAGTCAGAATGTCAATTTGCATTCTGTGGTGTTAACAATTTAACATGCAAATATACACTTTATTTAAATACTGTTTAGCCTGACATTCAAAAAGTGAATATGCCCAGGAATGCTTAAGATACCATAGCTTTCTAAATTTCAGTATATCTTCTTGTCACCTCAAGTCAGCTAGCTCAAATATTTCATACTTGAAAGAAATTAGACCTACAGGGAAATCAAGCCTCTAGAACTCACTGTGTTGAAAGTTTAAATACTCTGCTTTTCCCTCAATCCCTTAATATTTCTCTGAGAATCAGAAGAAATAGCATTAAAATCACTGTAGTATTTTGAATTCCTACTATTATTTATAGTCACCAAAGCAATATAATAATCTAGAAATTGTAAGAAAAATAGCAATAATGGTTTTTATTCAGGTTATATGACAAATGCCCACCCTTTGCCTAGATGGTTGAAAGTTCTTGATATATGTACCAGAGACAGAAAACATAAATATTTATGTTTATGTTTTCACCTATAAGCTTCATTACTGATAGAGATAATTTAGGAGAAGTAGACTGAAAATATTACCACAACAGGACCTGCATGTATATTATACTCAGAATAGATGACTCCTCAGGTCATTTTCAGAACAGCCCGCCTTCCATGCATTCCCTGTCTTGCCCTCTAAGGAATCCTCCTTTAATACTTCTCACACCTCTCCTGTATCGTAATGTTACTGAAACTTTTTGAATCTCTTAAAACTGTACTACATGCTTTTTTTTGTATACCTAATAAGTTTTTGATGAAAGCAGCATGTCTTAGTTAATCTTCTATTGCTGTGAAGAGACATCATGACCACAGCAGCTCTTACAAAGGAAGACATTTAATTGTGGCTGGCTTACAGGATCAGAGGTTTAGCCCATTATCATCATGGCAAGATCATGGCAGCATGCAGGCAGACATGGTTCTGGAGACGTAACTGACAGTTCTACACTTGGATTGTCAGGCAGAAGGAATAAAGAGAGACATTGAATCTGCTTTGAGCATTTGAAACTTCAAAGCTCACTCCCAGTGACACACTTCCTCCAACAAAGCCACACCTATTGCTACAAGGCCATGCCTCCCAACTGTGCCACTCCCTGGTGACCAAGAATTCAAATCTTTGGGCCTGTGGGGAATCAGTCTTATTCAAACATCCATATAATAAGATATAGTGGATATAGTTTAAGGTACAAAGTCCTTTCATGCTAGGATCTAAAGGTCTGAGAAGAGAGGAACATTCTACACTTGTATTTAGATCCCAGCCTTTTCGTGTGTCTGTTGTCCCTAGGTGGCAAGCTTCAGGAGCCCTTTCCAGTTCCTCAGACCCCACCTCTACAACTAGGTAGCTCAAGGCATGAATGTTTCCTTTTATTCACAGAGAAAGATGATTCTAAATGGCAGTGGAAGTTTCCTTTCACCCACAGGGAAGGGCATGTGGAAGTTGAGGTGGATATTTCCTTCCTATTGCAGGAAGAGCTTGATGGGAATGGAAGTGGGTACCCCTTGTCCTATTTAAGTAGATTCTTGTTGTATGGAAATTTTATTTTATTAATTTTTTGAGAATTACATACATCAGTACTGTACTTATATTATTTTCACCCCACACTCCCCACTCCAGCTCCTTCTATGTCATCTTATTCCCTCTCAACTTTATGATCTCTTCTTTACTATTGTGGTGTGGTTGTGTGTGTGTGTGTGTGTGTGTGAGAGAGAGAGAGAGAGAGAGAGAGAGAGAGAGAGAGAGAGAGAGGCAGAGACATAGACAGAGATGAGACAGACACAGAGAAAGAGTATAAATACACCATACTGAGTCCATTTAGTGTGGCTCATATGTACATCAGCTGTTTAGGACTATCTGCTTGAGACTGACCAAACACACCAAAGAAATACTGATTCTCCTTCTCATAGCCTTTGGTTGCCTGCAGCTCTTCACCTAGGAGTGAAACCTTGTGAGATTTCCCATCTACATTGTGGTGCCAAGTGTTGTTATCATTGTGCTGTTATTATTTAAGTGAGCATATTGTTAAGATTGTATGAATCCAATTCACTGTCTTAGATAGAATATACTTTCTTGTAGAAGATGTTCTTGCCTATGGCTTTTACAATCTTTTCAACTCCTTTTCAGTGATATGCCCTAAGCCTTGAGTATAGAGGTGGCGTGGTAGATATATGTCCATTGGAGACGGGTAAGCACAGCTCAGTCAATTAGTTGTTTATTCTGCATTTTGACCAGTTATGAGTATCTGTAATGACTCTTTTTGCTGTGTAAAGAAGTTTCTTTGATAAGGTGTAAGAGCTACATTTATCTATAAATACCAGAATAGTAGTCTGATTGTAGTTAGGAATTATGCCGGTATATGGATAGGTTTTCCTTTAGAGTTTATAACCTTAACAATACAGGTAGTTGTAGGCACTACTGTGCCTACAGTAGTAGGCACAGAGTCTGTCCTATTGAGTCGGCATAGATGATAATTTACCCCACATCCTGTCAGCCTATCATAAGCTAGATTCTCAGAGCAAAACAGAATGTCCCAGCACTTTCTTTTCCACACAAAGAGGGTTTGTTTATTCATGTGTGTATGTGTACATGTGTGTGCCTGTGTGTTTTGTTTTATATTTTACTTTAATTTTTCTATTTATTGACAAAATCTGGTAAAGTTCTTGGAGGCAAAACTTAAAAACTGTGCCCCACCTCCCATAAATGGATATCTGGGAATGTTTAACTCTCACTCATTCTCAGAAATTATGAACTGTTTTTTCTGATCCAAAACTAGTTCCTGAAGAGGGTTCCACTAATGGGTTTTTGTTCTGGGAAGTAGTTATTTTTTAAAATCTCCTTGTTTCACTTGCCAATTTGGAGGGAGGCTGATTGCCCTGTAATCTCATTCTTCTGATGAATGCCAGAAGAACTATTTATTTTTCAGTTTGTTTGGGATTTTACTTCTTCTTAGTGTGAATTGGCAATGTCTAATATCCTTACATGCCAACTCTGGAACTAGAATTCGCAATAGTTTTTAATACTTAATGTTCCAAATTGGATGGCTTCAAGAACATCTGGTGTCATTCTAGTGCTCCTCCAATGGAGACTTGGAGATCTCAAATATGCTTTGGAAGAATTTTACCTAGTTTACATGTGAAGTAAAAGGAAAACATCCTTATCTTCTTACTATCTGTTTCCCCAACCCTTTATCACCACAGAGGAAAGGTGGTGTAAACTAGATTCATCCTAGTTTATTTGTAGCTATGGCAGTAGCACTCTAAGAGAATGATGGGCATTTTTACCTGATACCCACATTTAAGACAATTTGTTTTATTCAAATGGAAAGAAGACAGGTAGATTACAAGCAAGAAGTCAGTTATGTTTCTCAGGCAAGAGATTCTTTTGTCTCATCCTTATGAAAGTGCAATGAAAACACCCAAGGAGACGACTTTTCTTCCTTATGACATCCGAATTTCTGGTTTCAGGGCAGTCCACATCATAGATATTCCTAGACCTACAGGATGACTGTGTTGGACACGAGCTTATCTACTGAGCACAGTTTGTAAGAACCATGTTCATAGGACAGCTTTTGACAATAAGAATTATTGTCTATAGATAAACATTAAATTAGATTAGTTTCATGTTGGGAATAAGAGAGGCTTCACAAAGTAAGATGTCATTTAATTTTTTAAAATCTGTTGTGAGCAGAAGAACTTAGTGCTGACTTTTCCTATTACTTGTAGAGAATTACAGAAAGAAAATTACTATAAGCTGGAAGAGGAACCTTGCTGATAAGAATATATGATAAAGATCTAAACACAATTAGATCAGATCCCACTTGGATCTTGGAATAATTCAAACTTACCCTATCCATAAAACAGACCTTCTCTGGTTATCAGGATCCTATTGGGCATCTATGTTTGCCCATTGTTTCTTTGATTGAATATTTGGTCTACTTCAAGGATAGAGCAGCACACAAGTTTGATAAGAACCGTAAAGCTACTTTGTCCATTTGTCTGTTTTATTTTTATTTTGTTTCAAACTCAGGCAGGAAAATGGAATTCACATTCTGTATTGCCCTTTGCAACATCATTAGTAATATTTTAACTGAAAAAGTAATACATAATATGGTGGAAATAAATGATTCCAAGGGCTACACAATGAAGAGCTATACTTCTTTTTTTTTTTCTTTTTTTTAATGAGGTACAATGCAATGTTTTTATACTTATATGTTTTTTTCATTCCTTTTTTTTCTTTATTTTTTAATTCTTCAAGTTACATCTCAATGGCAATCCCCTCCCTACTCCCCCCTCCAGTCCCACCCTCCCACCCTCAACCCCCCATCCTCTTCCCTTTTTTTAAATAATTTATTTTTTATTTCTTCAAGTTACATCTCAATCACAATCCCCTCCCTACTCCCCCCTCCAGTCCCACCCTTCCACCCTCCTCCCGCTCAAACCCCCATCCTCTTCCCTTCTTTTTTTTTTTTTTTAGTTTAAGGTATTTCTTTTTCCCCCCAACAGCTCTCCCTTTCAGTCCAACAAATGGTTCTTTTTCTTATAACTATAAATACAATACAAAACAACAGAAATAAATAGGCCACAATTATAAGAGTTATATGGCTTAGCATACATTCCCAGTGTCCAGTCCATATGTATTTGGCACCTGACTTTAACATTCTACTATCTAACCATCTCAATGAGTTAAAGTTCTATATCTGACTCAGCTTTCATACTAACTTGCATCACAATTTTAAAAATATCTTCTTAGATCCAGAACACCCTCTTGATTCCTAAAAAACTCAAAATTTAATTATGAGACTCTAGCTATCTATTCTTCAACCACCTCAGAGACCTGAGAGGGATAAATATATCTGATTATATAGGAAGTGCAGGGCCTGCAGCTTCCAAAACTAAAAAATGACATACCAGTGGCTGCCTGGACAGTTCCCATTTTCTCTCCATACATTACAGTATCAATCTTCAGCCATTTGGCCCCATTTCTCTGACAGACATTGGTTGTAGAGCAGGAATTATGAAGGACTTACCTACCCTGTCTTGGCAGAGCTAGGCTGTCGACTTATCTGCTTCCAAGTTTTGTCCTTTTTAGACAGTAGTCTGTCTACAGTTGAAGCAAGGGGTTTTTCTTGCCAAGAGAACAGCTTACCACCAATTCAATCATCATCTCCCACTGGAGATTCTTCGATGCTCATCTTCTACATGGAGTAGAATAGGGGGTGCTGTCAGGAGCACAGACTACTCCAGCAAGATCTTCAGTAAAGCACTGAAGATCAGCTTCTGTCTATGAACTTCTTAGGACATCTAAATAGCTGAGCACAAAAGGACTGAATATCAAATGATTCTATTAACATTTTTAACCATTTTTCCATTCTTATTTGGGCTCCAAACAGGTTTACTATGTCCCAAATCAGCAGGAAGTCATTTTAAGAGAACAACGTCCCATCCCCAGAAGGTGGGGAGGGTGTTCTCCCCCTTTGGTTATTTGATATATAATAGAAAATTTTGTTATTTAGGGGAAAAGACTACAAGCTGTTAAATGGTCTTGTTAAATGGGTTTTGGAGGTTAGACCCAGGGACTTCTCTCTTTTGCTTTTCTGTATCCTCCTTTCTCTCCTATATAGGAGTGAACAGACTTGAGAAAAATGGGACATAGACATAGTATAGGAAAGATCAAGAAAAAAGGACAGATTATTGAATATAGCCTTATACCTTTGTATACTGATACAAAATTAATATTATACTTGGCTAAATTGGTATTGATCATTGTATATTAATGCAAAATTAAGATTGTATAGGGCTACATCGGTATTGATCTTTGTATATTGATACAAAATTAAAATTATATTTGGCCACAGTGGTATTGACCCTTGTATATTAATGTAAAATT
Source organism: Lophiomys imhausi (assembly GCA_907164525.1). Taxonomy (NCBI): domain Eukaryota; kingdom Metazoa; phylum Chordata; class Mammalia; order Rodentia; family Muridae; genus Lophiomys; species Lophiomys imhausi. Next base: position 16,413,056 of record CAJQZJ010001694.1, on the reverse strand, counting down.
AAGATTGCATTGGGCTACATCAGTATAGATATTTGTATATTGATACAAAATTAAGATTATATTTGGCCACATTGGTTTTGATCTTTGTATATTGATACAAAATTAAGGGTAACGCTTCTTAAAGGTATTGTTCATAGTAATACCTAAAAATGAAATGTCAAGTTTTGACCTCTCGCTACCAACTGACATAAACTGCTTAGGATAATTAAGAAACGGAAACTAATAGTCATGAAAACCTGTCATTTTGTTAGTTACTATGACAGTCTATCACAGTTATTTTCTAAGCTACTCAGAAATCAAGTTGCTAAGAGACAAGCAATATTTGCTTATCTAAATATATGAGATAGATAGGGCATCTTCAAAAACCTCAAGAGATCTGCAGAATATGGCATTCAAAGATGTTTTCTTAACTTAAGATTTTTTTGATATCGAGACATGTCAGCTCCTGACAGAGTTATACTTCTTGCTTTCAGTTTTAATCTGCCTTTCCAGAATAAACAACTATTACTGGAAAATTTAAGAAATATTCCATGAATAATCAATAGTGCATGTGTATGTGTATGATTATTCTATGTAAATTGTTTCTTAACATTCAAAATTTTTCTTTAATATGTATCCAGATAATCAATCAGCACATATATACATATGTGTATGTGGGTGTGGGTGTGTGTATTTGAGGTCTATTTCATTTATTAATTATATAAAGAAACTTTGGCAGTACATTTAACCAGTATACATTATTAATTTGAATTCAAATTATTTCTGTTCTTTTGTTGCTGACATGTTGTATTAATATTTCCTATATACTTTTGTACATCCCTAGAAATGGATATGCCACATTAAGTGTATATGAGAATTAATAGACTATATATCACTGTCAAACACTTTTTTATAAAATATCACTATTTCAAAAGGGTATACTTGAAAATAGAAACAAATACCATGATACAATATTTTGATTTTTTGACATAGAAAGCAAAGATACATATCATAGCACAATTCTCTTTAAGAGTTAATGCTATATGCATAATGAAAAAAATGTGTGCATCAGTGTAGGTGTGCATGTGCATGTGTAGGTGTATGCATGTATGAATGTGGGTGTGTGTAGGTATGTATGTGAGTGTGTAGGTTTGTGAGTAGCTGTGTGTGTAATTTTTTGACTGACACTGTCATTCTTCATGGAAATTGGAACATTCATTTCGATTCTTTTGGAAAAAAACTCTTGGACACAACACATTATTCTTATTTCTAGTTTAGACAACACCATTTGCAAAGAGCAAAACTAACTATAACAGGTATGTGATTCCATAGTGTCTCATGTAAGTGGTCATATTTTGTGGGATGAAAATGCCAATGAGGCGTACCTAAAGGTCACATATTCTAACGAACCAGTGTCTGAGTCATGGTTCATTTGTCCTTTGCTTTTCCCTTTGCCTTTTTGTAGGCTATGCTCTGATTAGCAAAAAAGATCGTCTAATACGTGTAGCATTTTAAGTTCAAATGATTCTTTTCCCAATTTATTTCTTTGTCCAGAATGAAAAGCAACTGAGTTCTTATAAGCTTTTAGGAAGAGACCTGCTGCTCAGTGGCTAATGCTAGAGTCTAACATGCATAAAAAAAACTACATAAAATTGGGTATGGTGATAGAGGCTTGAGAAACAGAAGTTCAAGGTCATTCTTAACTACATTGTAACTTGAAGGCTAGTATTTTGAGACCCTGTCTCAAAAAAGGAAGAAAAAAGGAGGAAGAAGAGAGAAGGACAGAGATGGGGATGGGCAGGAAAGGGGTTACAATATTTAAGAAGGGAGTAAGTTTGAGTCTATTTTGTTAGATGCTTTTGAATTATCATCAGAAAGGTTATCTGAAAAATGGAAATGAATCACATGTATCAGAATTATGATTCAGTGAGTACTTTCTCAGGCAACTGCTCTTCGTCTCTCCTGTTTTACTTGATCTTTTGCTTCTGTGCTACCGACTGTTGGTGACAGTACATGAACATCACATAAGCAGCCCAAACACAATTTTTCTCTGCTGAAGATAGTGATGGCCATCAGTTCCTGGTCCAGTCACCTCCTGTTTTCCCCCTTCATAGTGCTGAGTACCACTGAAATTCTGCTGTGATGATTTTCAAAGATTCACTTATATTTTCTCATCATATGAAATTCAGAAAGAGTTGCATTGTCTCCCTGTGGGGTTTCTTGAAGTGAGGTATGAGGTGAGTTTATATAACTTGAAAGCTGTCTATACACCAAGTTTATGTGCCATTTAAGAAACACCTCTTAAGCTCTCCATGAGTGACCATTATTTTTTTCTAATTTGATAGATCAGCATACAAAATAACTGAAAATAATGCTTTGGTAAGAACTTAAAGATGAATTTTTATACTTTATCATTTGGCCTAAATGAATTAATAGTGATGGACTCATGAAAGAATATAAATAAAGGCATCTACAAATTATAACTGTTAGCAAACTGTGGATTAGTAAGCACTAATAGTTTCTCTAATACATTTCACATGATTTCATTTTCTTCTGATATAGAGGAAATGGAAGCGAAAAATAAATTAATTAAAAACATTCCATATATAGGAAAAATATAGTAAATAATATATGCCCATATGCCCATGGCTGAGGCTGGTAAGTCCCACCCCATGCAATACAGATCTCTCCTCTTTCCTTCAGTAGCCCAATCCTGTTTTGTTCATCTTCTTGCAGAGGCAATTTGGGTCTTAAATTTTGGAGTTATAATTTCCATTTATGTCTACAGTCTGCAAAGTCTATAGGATAATGTTGTGGTTCTTTAAAATAGGTGTTATCTTTCTTTCATGTTTTACCTAATCACTTAGAACTAGCTTTTTATATTCACACTTAATGTTTTAGATTCACAGATATTAATAAGTTTGCTTCTAGATCCTTAAGTAAGAACTTCTAAAATGTTTTTCTTAGATATTGGTAAGAGAAATAATAACTTGATTGTATAACACAGGAGCTGAATTATACAATTTCTGTATTGATTTATTTAAGGGTTATAATAAAGGGGGCATATGTTATTATTTTTATATTACTACTGAAGCTCAAAGAGTTTCTTACCTTTACTAAGTAGTAGCCACCGAATTCAGCTTTGATGTTTTAATTTCTACCCTGTTCTTTTAATATTACATTGCACTCCATATTGTTTTTTTTTTTTAGTTTCAATTGTTTTTTTTATAATTTATTTTTATTTCTTCAAGTTACATCTCAGTCACATTCCTTTCCCTACTACCCCCTCCTGTCCAAACCTTCCACCTTCTTCCCGCCAACAACTCCCCCTTTCAGTCCAACAAATGGTTCTTTCTCTTATAACAGTAAATACAATACAAAAAAAACAAATAAATACGTCACATTTATGAGAGTTATATGGCTTAGCATACATTCCCAATGTCCACTCCATATGTATTTGGCCCCTGACTTTAACATTCTACTATCTAACCATCTCTATGAGTTTAAAGTTCTATATCTAACTCAGCATTCATACTAACTTGCATCACAATTTTAAAAACATCTTCTTAGATCCAGAACACCCTCTTGATTCCTAAACAACTCAAAATTTAACTATGAGACTCTAGTTATCTATTCTTCAACCACCTCAGAGACCTGAGAGGGATAAATATATATGATTATATAGGAAGTGCAGGGCCTGCATCTTCCAAAACTAAGAAATGACATATCAGTGGCTGCCTGGACAGTTCCCGTTTTCTCTCCACATGTTACAGCATCAATCTTCAGCCTTTTGGTCCCGTTTCTCTGACAGACATTGATTGTAGAGCAGGAATTATGAACGACTTACCTACCCTGTCTTGGCAGAGCTAGACTGTTGACTTACCTGCTTCCAAGTTTTGTCCTTTTTGGACAGCAGTGTGTCTACAGTTGAAGCAAGGGGTTTTTCTTGCCAAGAGATAGGTTTGCCACTAATTCAACCATCTCACACTGGAGATTCTTTGATGCTCATCTTCTACTTGGAGTAGAATGTGGGGTGCTGTCAGGAGCTGACATGTCTTTATATCAAAAAATCTTAATTTGGGGGGCCAAGATGGCGGCGACCTACACTGACGCATTTTGAACGTGGGAGAAAAGAGCCATAAAAAAAACAGAGTTATTGGACACTGTGCAAAAAACGGAGGGGCTAGACCCTCAGGGAACACTTACAGCTCCCAAGGGACTGTTAAAAGTCCCAGGATAAGGCTCTCCCCCCATCTCTCTCAGACACGTGTAACCAATCTTTTATATTATTATTTAACACTTATTTATTTATTACTAAATTCACTTATAACAAACACCAACAATTTCTTAACTATTAATCCTATAAATTCCTACAAACACTTTAACCTATCCACTAAACCTATTGATAATTATATTTCTAACCTTTTAGAATGATACAGTCTCTGGGGCAGGTCCTCAGTCGTCAGGAACACAGTCTTTGTTATAGATTCTTTAACGCACTTAGCAGTCCTTTTTCTGGATATCTCAGATGCAGGTTTGTCAGGGTAAGTTGGTTATTGCAGTCTCACTTTAAATAAGGCTTCATGCTTTCTTCTCTTTGGGAGACCCCAGCCGTCTGGGGTCAACTTACTTCTTTTGAATCAGGAACTCAGCTGCTCTGCCTCAGTTCTTAAAGCCAGGCACAGTTTCCCCTAGGCCACTGATCGTACAGATCAAACCCCTCCAGGGAAAAGCTGAGCCACAGGGTCCAGTCCTTGGCCTTTTGGTGTCTTGCTCAGGCTTTCTTTGCTCACTGGCTTCTTTCTGCTTCAGGGAGAGAGCTGGCCATCAATGGCCAGCCGTTTTTTCAGCAGGACTCTTGGAGCTCTCTAGCATAAGGGGCCTCTTCTTCTTCTGAGCTCCATGCACTGTCCTTAAATAGGAGGAACTCTGTTTCAGCTTAATTTGGGCTCCGCCCACTTAGCAGGTGAAAACAATGTCAGGCCAGATACTTTGTTTCTTCAAGTCTATTGAGTCTTTCCTGTTTTTCCTGACTTCAACCTTGTTTTTCAGTCTATTAAGTCTTTCCTGTTTTTTCTCACTTCATGCTGATAATGCTCTTCAAGCCCCGAATTACGAGACAGTATCAGAAACTCCTATATATTTTCTAAATCTAATTTATCTAACCACTACAGACACGGAAGCCACTAAATCCCGGATTCAGGAACTCCAATTTGGAGAGGCGCCTGGTAAGATCTACCCCAACTCACAGCAGGCAGAACCAGATGCCACATGGCAATCGCCCACTGGCCTACTGGGGTCCCCACACCTCAGGAAGACCTTATAGCTACTTAGGAAACTTTGCGGGATAGTGGAAGTCTTAGCAAGGAAGAAAAAGGGCACTCAGCGGGTGGTCCACGGGAAGCTGGTGGGCAGACTAGTCAGGGTGGGAAGCAGGCACAAGCAAGTGGGCGGGGCCGGGGATCTGCATACCCGTGGCTGAGCAGCTAGGGAGGGAGGCCCACACAGGCGGCAGGAGGGGCCAGGGCTACGGGCACCCACGGTAGAGCAGCTGAGGAGGGAGACCCGCACAGGCAGTGGGAGGGGCCGGGGCCACGCGCACCCATGGCTGAGCAGACAGGGAGGGAACCCGGCACAGGTGGGCGGGGTTGAGGGGCCAGGCTTGTGGCTAGAAGCCTAGTGAGAAACCAGAAGTCAGGTGACCATAGCTGTATTCTGGAAAATCCAGACATATTAGGTGTGAAGCCGGGCCCTGTCAGCCTCTATGACGACAAACAAAGCCCACAGAATCTGTGCTTGGGCAAACAGGTACATACCATCAGAACCATTACAGGCTGATAACTCAGTGTGCAACAAAGAGAAGTTTGAATTGGGAGCAGTGAAACAATCCAGGACCATTACTCACTACCTGGGAATAGGCTGCACCAGCTCACAGTGCTTCAGGATATTAAAACCACAGTGACTCTGAGATCCCACTGTAAGCAACGACAGATAGCCAAGCAACTCGTCCCCTGCAACAAAGCATCCCATGTGGATCCAAGCACAGAAAACGACAAGAACAGACAGCTAAACGCATCCATATGGCCAAAGGTCCAAGAAAAAATAGAAATCAAGGAAATATTACTCCAACAAAGCAGAATTATCCTAGCTCATTCAATTCAGATGACCTCACACCAACAGAAACACATGAAAGCGATGACAATTCTTCATTATGGAAAGTGATAGAGTCCCTTAAAAAAGAACTTAAATCTTTGAAGGTATTCAAAGAAGCCACAATTTTACAAGCCAAAACAATGAACAACACCATTAAAGAACTCCAAGCCAAGGTGACAGAGTTTGAACAGGAAAAGGACAAAGCAATGAAAGATTTTCAGACAAAAAAAAAAAAAAAAAAAAAACAAGCTGGAGAAGGAAATGTACAAAACGAACAATACCATACAAGACATGAAAATAGAAACAGAAACAATAAAGAAAACACAGTCAGAGTTAAAAGAGGAAGTGGAGAATCAAGGGATGAGAGCAGGAACTACGGATGTGAGTATGAAAAATAGGATGCAAGAGATGGAAGACAGGATCTCAGGCATGGAAGATTCAATGGAAGAAATCAGTACAATATCCAAAGAAAATGAGAAGGCTAAAACATCTCTCACCCACAACATCCAAGAAATCAAGGACACAATGAAAAGACAGAGCCTAAGAATTATAGGTATAGAGGAAAGAGAAGACTCCCGACTCCAAGGTCCAGGAAATATCTTCAACAAAATCATAGAAGAAAACTTCCCAAACCTGAAAAAAGAGATGCCAATAAAAATTCAAGAGGCTTACAGAACACCAAACAGATTAGATCAGAAAAGAAACTCCTCTCGCCACATAATAATTGAAACACCAAATGTACAGAACAAAGAAAGAATATTAAAAGCTGTAAGAGAAAAAGGTCAGGTCACATACAATGGCAGACCCATCAGAATTACACCTGACTTCTCCTTAGAAACTTTAAAAGCTAGAAGGGCCTGGACAGATATACTACAAGTCCTGAGAGATCATAGGTGCCCAGCCAGACTACTATACCCAGCAAAACTCTCTATAAACATAGATGGAGAAAACAAGATATTCCATGACAAAATCAAATTTAAACAATATCTACCCACAAATCCAGCCCTACAGAAAATCCTAGAAGGAAAATTCCAACCCAGAGAAGAAACCTCCACCCAAGAAAACAAAGGGAATAGAAAACCCCTCAGCAACTAAACCAAAAGAGGCACAAAACCATCACCTGTACCAAACTAATGGGAAATAACAACCCCAGGTCACTAATATCCATCAATATCAATGGACTCAACTCCCCAATAAAAAGACACAGGTTTAAAGAGTGAATCCGCAAGCAAGAACCGTCCTTTTGCTGCATAAAAGAAACACATCTCACTACCAAAGATAGACACTACCTGAGAGTAAAGGGCTGGGAAAAGGTTTTCCAAGCAAATGGACCCAGGAGGCAAGCTGGAGTAGCCATCCTAATATCAAACAAAACAGACTTACAAATGAAGTCAATGAAAAAAGACAAAGAGGGGCATTATATACTCATTAAACGGAATATTCATCAAGAGGAAATCTCAATACTGAACATCTATGCCCCAAATACAAAGGCACCTACTTTCGTAAAAGAAACACTTCTAAAACTTAAATCACACGTAGATCGCAACACATTAGTAGTGGGAGACTTCAACACCCCACTCACAACAATGGACAGATCATCAAGACAGAAGACAAACAGAGAAATATTGAGTCTAACAGAGATCATGAAACAAATGAACCTAACAGATATCTACAGAACATTTCACCCAAACACAAAGGAATATACCTTTTTCTCAGCACCCCACAGAACCTTCTCCAAAATTGACCACATAGTTGGACACAAATATAGACTCAGTAGATACAAGAAAATTGAAATAACACCATGTATCTTATCAGACCACCACGGAATAAAACTGGTCTTCAACAGTAAAAGAATCAACAGAAAGCCTACACACACATGGAAATTGAACAGCTCCTTACTGGATGACCACTGGGTCAGGGAAGAAATAAAGAAGGAAATCAAAGACTTCTTAAAATCCAACGACAATGAAGACAGAACATAGCAAAACCTATGGGACACAATGAAAGCTGTGCCACGAGGAGAGTTCATAGCACTAAGTGCTTTCAAAAAGAAAATTGTGACAGCTCATATTAGTGAATTAACAGCTAAGCTGGGTGAATTGGAAAAAAAGAAGCAAACACTCCCAAGATGAGCAGAAAGCAGGAAATCATCAAACTTAGGGCTGAAATCAACAACAGAATCAAAAAGAACTATACAAAAATCAATGAAACCAAGAGTTGGTTCTTTGAGAAAATCAACAAAATAGACAGACCCCTAGCCAAATTAACTAAAAGACAGAGGGAAAGAACCCAAATCAACAAAATCAGAAATGAAAAGGGAGAAATAACAACAGACATTGAGGAGATCCAGAAAATATTCGGGTCCTACTTTAAAAATCTATACTCCACCAAATTTGAAAACCTAAGCGAAATGGACAATTTCCTTGATAAATTCCTCCTACCAAAACTAAATCAAAATCAGATTAACAGCTTAAACGGCCAAATAACCCCTAAGGATATAGAAATAGACATTAATAATCTCCCAACCAAAAAAAGCCCAGGGCCAGATGGCTTTAGCACGGAATTCTACCGGACCTTCAAAGAGGAACTAACACCATTACTTTTCAAACTCTTCCACCACATAGAAACAGAAAGATCACTGCCAAACTCATTCTATGAGGCCACTGTCATTCTGATTCCTAAACCACACAAAGACCCAACAAAGAAAGAGAACTTCAGACCAATCTCCCTCATGAACATGTATGCAAAAATACTTAATAAAATACCAGCAAACCGAATTCAACAACACATCAAAAAAATCATACATCAGGATCAAGTAGGCTTCATCCCAGGAATGCAGGGGTGGTTCAATATACGAAAGTCTATCAATGTAATTCACCATATAAACAAGATGAAAGAAAAAAACCACATGATAATCTTGCTAGATGCAGAAAAAGTATTTGACAATATCCAACACCCCTTCATGCTAAAAGTTCTGGAGAGAACGGGCATACAAGTACCATACCTAGAAATAATAAAGGCAATATACAGCAAGCCAGTGGTCAACATCAAATTAAATGGAGAGAAGCTTGAAGCATTTCCTCTAAACTCAGGGACAAGACAAGGATGTCCACTTTCACCATATCTCTTCAATATAGTACTTGAAGTTCTTGCTAGAGCAATAAGACAACTAAAGGAAATCAAAGGGATAAACATTGGAAATGAAGAAGTCAAATTATCCCTATTCACAGATGATATGTTAGTATACATAAGCGACCCCAAAAACTCCACCAAAGAACTCTTACAGCTGATAAACAACTTCAGCAAGGTGGCTGGATACAAAATTAACTCAAAAAAATCAGAAGCCCTTCTTTATACAACAAACAAATATACCGAGAAAGAAATAAGGGAAACAACCCCCTTCACAATAGCCACAAACAACATAAAATACCTGGGGGTAACTCTAACCAAGCATGTAAAGGACCTATATAACAAGAACTTCAAGCCCCTGAAGAAAGAAATGGAAGAGGCCTTTAGAAGATGGAAAGATCTCCCATGCTCATGGACAGGTAAGATCAGCATAATAAAAATGGCTATCCTACCAAAAGCAATATATAGATTCAATGCAATTCCAATCAAAATACCAACACAATTCTTTATAGCCCTGGAAAAAGCTATTCTCAACTTCATATGGAACAACAAAAAGCCCAGAATAGCTAAATCAATCCTGTACAATAAAAAAGCATCTGGAGGTATCACCATCCCAGATTTCAAGCATTACTACAGAGAAATAGTAATAGAAACAGCATGGTACTGGTATAGAAACAGACTAGTGGATCAATGGAATTGAATTGAAGACTCAAACATGGACTCACACACCAATGGCCAACTAATCTTTGACAAAGAAGCCAAAACCGCACAATGGAAGAAGGACAGCATCTTCAACAAATGGTGCTGGTCCAACTGGATGTCCACTTGCAAAAGAACGAAATTAGACCCATACCTATCACCTTGTACAAAACCTACATCCAAGTGGATCAAAGACCTTAACATAAGGCTGGCAACACTAAATATACTAGAAGAAAAAATAGGAGAAACCCTCGAACTCATTGGCACAGGTGACAACTTCCTGAACAGAACACCAACAGCTCAGGACCTGAGATCAACAATCAATAAATGGGACCTTATGAAACTGAAAATCTTCTGTAAGGCAAAAGACACTGTCATTCGAACAAAACGGCAACCAACAGACTGGGAGAAAATCTTCACCAACCCCACATCTGATAGAGGGCTATTATCTAAAATCTACAAAGCACTCAAGAAACTAAATGCCAAGAAACCAAATAATCCAATAACAAAATGGGGACAGAGCTAAATAGATAATCCACAAAGAAGGAATCCCTAACGGCCGAGAGACACCTGAAGAAATGCTCAACATCCTTAATCATCAGAGAAATGCAACTCAAGACGACCCTGAGATTCCATCTAACACCTGTCAGAATGGCTAAGATAAAGAGCTCAAATGACAGCACATGCTGGCGAGGGTGTGGAGAAAGGGGAACCCTACTACATTGCTGGTGGGAGTGCAGGCTTGTGCAACCACTATGGAGGTCTGTCTGGCTATATCTTAGAAATCTTGGAATAACCTTGCCTCAGGACCCAGCCATACCACTTCTGGGTATACACCCAAAGGACCCCTCACGGAGACATAGGGAAGTCTCCTCATCTATGCTCATAGCAGACTTATTTGTAATAGCTAGAAATTGGAAACAAACCAGATGTCCCTCAACTGAAAAATGGATTAAAAATCTGTGGTACATCTATACAATGGAATATTACTCAGCTATCAGAAACAATGAAATCATGCAATTTGCAACCAAATGGATGAATCTAGAGAAGCTCATCCTGAGTCAGCTAACCCAGACTCAGAAGGATGCACACGGCATCTATTCACTTATAGTAGGATTTTAGCTATATCTTACAGGATATCTGTAGTATAACCAACACACCAAAAGGAACATGGACATGAAATTTTTTTTCTTTTCTTTTTCTTTTTCCTTTTCCTTTTTTTTCTTTTTCTTTTTCCTTTTCCCTTTTCTTTTTCCTCTCTTTTTTGTTGATATTCTTTGTTTTTGTGGGTTTGTGTGTTTGTTGGTCTTTTTTTAGTATTCCTCCAGTAGCAAGGAGACACCTTTCACTGGCAGTACTGCCTCGTAGGCCCCCGGTGAATGAAGAGGCTCTTGGCCCTCATATGACTCCTGATCTGTGGTGGGAGACTGTTATGCAGGGACACTCCACCCCAGAGGAACAAGACCAAGACGGAAGGGTCAGGGGGTAGAGCATGAGAGGGTGGGGCTGGGAAGCGGGAAAAGAGGACAATATGATAAGGATGTAACCTGAAGCAACAAACAAATAAATTTATTAATTAAAAAAAGCAGGTAACAATGCTAAAACACTGTAAATAAAATAAAGGATGCAGCCATTCAACCTGGTTTTTAAACTTCCAATGTCGAAAAAACATAGAGCTAAGGTAAAATACATGAGAATTGTGGTGTTAACCCATGCCTTTAGCTTCAGCAGAGACGGGAGGAGCACCATAGAGTTAGTGGTCTTATAAATTCTAGAGTTACACGGAACAGGGTGGTGAGGGTGCACATCCTTAATCCCATCATTCAAGAAGAGTACACCCTTAATCCCAACACACTAGAGACAGAAACAGGCAGTTCTCAGAGCTCAAGATCAGCCGGATACAAAACAAACTCTAAATAGATAAAAACTTCGATCCAGGAGTGGTGGAACACATCTTTAATCCCTTCAGATGGGAACCACAGGTCTCTGATCCCAATAATTAGAATGCAGAGACACACACATAGGATTTGGAAAGACCTAATTTTAAAAGCTACTTACAAAAGGCCTACTCAATACAAATTGTCCTTTGAGATCTCAAAATATATACACTAAAGCTGGTTTAGCTCCAAAATAACAAAATAATTTCTTCTTTAACCCAGATTGAAAGATAACACTTTATATATTGTCAAAAAAAACAAATTTGCTTCAGGAGAAATATTACCTAGCCCCGTCCCCCCCAAAATAAAAGAGGGTAATTGTCCCAGAGTTAGGATTAGGGCAAGGCTCTATTCTTATCTTTCTAGGAGAATCAAGCATCCATTCAAGGAACCCAGGGACAACTGGACAACGGAAACCTCAGCAGAAAACAGAATCAGACACCAAAGAAGACGAGTGACCCAGTTGATTCAGCCTGACAGACTCCCTCAATAGCTGTCTCCATCAAAAGCCTACAACCACAACAATTCAATACTGCTAAGACCGTTCAGCTCTACACAAGGCCCCAGCCAGAACCTCAGTAAAGCCTGTAAGATCAGCTTCTGCCTACAAACTCCTTAGGACATCTAAACAGCTGAGAGCAGATGGACTGAACATAACAGGATTGTACTAACATTTTTAACCATTTTTCCATTTTGGTTCGGGCCCCAAACAGGTTTACTACGACCCAAATCAGCAGGAAGTCATTTTAAGAGAGCGATGTCCCATGCCAAGAGAGTGGGTAGGGTGTTTCTCCGCCTCCCCTTTTTGGTTATTTGAAGGATAACTGAATACTCTGTTATTTAGAGGAAGAGATTACAAGCTGTTAAATGGTTCTGTTTAATGGGTTTTGGAGGTTATACCGAGGGACTTCCTACTTTTCCTTTTCTGTATCCTTCTTTCTCTCCTATGTAGGAGTGCATGGACTTGAGAAAAATGAGACATAGACATAGCACAGGAAGGACCAAGAAGAAGGGACATATTATTGAATATGCCCTTATACCTTTGTATATTGATACAAAATTAGTATATTTGGCTAAAGTGGTATTGACCATTGTTTATTGTGCAAAAATAAGATCATATTGGACTACATCAGTATTGATATTTGCATATTGATACAAAATTAAGATTATAGTTGGCCACAATGGTATTGACCCTTGTATATGGACGTAATATTAAGATTGTATTGGGCTACATAGGCATTGATCTTTGTATATTGATACAAAATTAAGAGTATATTTAGCCACAATTGAATAGATCTTTGTATATTGATACAAAATTAAAGGTAACGCTTCCTAATGGTATCATACCTAGAGATACTTAAATTAAAATGTGAAGCTCTGGCCTCTTGATACCAATCATCTAAAACTATTTAGGATAGTTAAGAAAAACACACTCCTAGTAATGCAAATATGTCACTTTGTTAGCTACTATGACAGTCTATCACAGATATTCTCTAAACTACTCAGTAATCAAGTTGTTAAGATACAAGCAACTTTTGCTTATCTAAATACAAGAGATGGATAGGGCATCTTCAAAAACCCCAAGAGATCTGCAGAATATGGCATTCAAAGATGTGGTCTTAAATTAAGATTTTTTTTGATATCGTGACATATCAGCTCCTGACAGCACCCCCTATTCTACTCCAAGTAGAAGAAAAGCATCGAAGAATCTCCAGTGGGAGATGGTTGAATTAGTGGCAAGCCTATCTCTTGGCATGAAAAAACTCCTTGCTTCAACTGCAGACAGACTGCTGTCCAAAAAGGACAAAACTTGGTAGCAGGGAAGTCGACAGCCTAGCTCTGCCAAGACAGGTTAGGTAAGTCCTTCATAATTCCTGCTCTACAATCAATGTCTGTCAGAGAAACAGGACCAAAAGGCTGAAGACTGATGCTGGAATGTGTGGAGAGAATAGGGGAGCTGTCCAGGCAGTCACTGGTTTGTCATTTCTTAGTATTGAAAGCTGCAGGCCCTGCACTTCCTATATAATCAGATATATTTTTCCCTCTCATGTCTCTGAGGTGGTTGAAGAATAGACAGCTAGAGTCTCATAGTTAAATTTTGAGTTGTTTAGGAATCAAGAGGGCGTTCTAGATCTAAGAAGATGGTTATAATAGTGATGCAAGTTGGTATGAAAGCTAAGTCAGTTATAGAGCTTTAAATTCATGGAGATGGTTAGATGGTAGAATGTTAAAGTCAGGGGCCAAATATGTATGAACTGGACATTGGGAAGGTATACTGGACCATTTAACTCTCATAAATGTGGCATATTTATTTCTGTTGTTTTGTATAGTATTTACTGTTATTAGAGAAGGAACCATTTGTTGGACTGAGAGGGGAAGCTGTTGGGGGGAAGAGGGTGGAAAGGTGGGACAGGAAGGGGGAATAGGGTGGAAGGGTGGGACAGGAAGGGGGAATAGGGAAGGGTTTGTGACTGAGATGTAACTTGAAGAAAAAAATAAAGTATTTAATAAAAAAAATCTCAATTTAAGAAATCATCTTTGAATTCCATATTCTGCAGATCTCCCGTGGTTTTTGAAGACACCCTATATATCTCTTGTATTTAGATAAGCAAATGTTGCTTGTCTCTCAACAACTTGATTTCTGAGTAGCTTAGAGAATATCTGTGATAGAGTATCATAGTAGCTAACAAAATTACACGCTTGAATGACTATTAGTTTGCATTTCTTAATTATCCTAAACAATTTGTGATGGTTGGTATCAAGAGGCCAAAGCTTCACATTTCATTTTTAAGCATTACTAGGAACAATACCTTTAAGAAGCATTACCCTTAATTTTGTACCAATATACAACGATCAATACCAATGTGGCCAAATATACTCTTAATTTTGTATCAATATTGTTATAGAACTTCAACTTCATCTCATATGCTTTATTTTGAAAATCCAGGTTCCAAACTCCTGACCATGGGAAAGGCATAGCACAAGACACAATAACTCATATGAGCAGGAGCCACCTTGGTAATGCAGTCCCAGGAGACATACCTACCCATTGCTGCTTATTACCGAGTCAGTTACATCTACTGTTTCTGTATTGTATAGTGGCATTTAGCATCACCCAGTGTACCTGCAGATACTTTTTGTATAAACAAATAACTGCTTTATGAATCCACACTTGCTAAAACCCACGCCAAATTTCTACCTAACATGACTGAAAAGATGCTGTAGGAAAATATAACAGGGCTTTACAACCAACTAATGGTATAATTGTTAAGTAAAATTGTTGTGTCTTACAATAACTCCTATCACAAACTATCCATTAAACAGCAGCCTCTGCCTCCCTCTTGACTCTTTCATTAGCACAATACTCCCACATTAGCACCCAATTATAAACAAACCCTATCTGAATTTACATTGCTCTCCAAATTACATACACAGACTGATTACCGTTTCTTAAAAGAGCAGCAGTTACATGAGCACTGACTACTCCTTTCCTATCCCAATCTGGTGGTTTTTGGAGTCAGACCTTTTTGAATACATGCAACCTGCATTTTCTTTTTACCTCTGTCTGCAGAAACAAGCCTCGAATGTGAACAGCACATGGGAGTAGGGGACAGGGATAACAGAACCTGGAGAAGTATTTTCTGTCTTCCAGAAATACATTTCTTTATTTCTTTCCTGCTCATTGTTTTCTTCACTTACCTTAAAGCATCTCTATGCTCTCATGTTTTAGTAACATGGCTCTTTTCCACTTCTGATTATGTTTTGACCTCTCCAAGTAGTTTTGAAACTTTCATCCCTTCGACATTCCAGTGAGACTGCTTCTCAGCAAGCTCACAGTCTACAAGTGCTTTGTCCCTGGTGACTCTTTACCATCTTCTGTGGGATCATCCAAAAGAGGCAGGGTACAGTTCGAGAATTTGTACTTGTGCCTCACCTCATTAGAAACCCAGATATTCAGTGCTTCAGACTATCTTACCTTGCCCCAGAATTCTGTTTCTTCTCAGAGTACAGGAAAGAACTAACCCACCTGTAAGTTATTTGACTCTTCCACAAAGTTATCTGAGCTTTGGACCAAGGCAGCTTGCATTTGAAACCTAAAAGCAAGATCCTTTTAATCTCTCCTGTTTACCTGTTGGATATCACTCACTAAGAGTAACAGGCCTCCCCACCATGTAGCTATGATTTCTTTTGTATCTGAAATTGTTAATTAATCAATTGCTGTATATTCCAATAGCAATATCATGATCATTTTCTACTCAGATGCTAAGACAATCATTCTTATCTGCTAAGAAATAGGTTGATTTTCAAAAGGGTAAATGTAGAAATAATTAAATTATTTGTCAGTATTTATATTGTAGTAAATGGGTCAGTGGTATTAATCCTAACCTTTCATTATAAATGAGCACACAAACACCTGATTAATTTTAAGTCCTTAGCCTGGATTGTACAATCTTGGCCCATTTAAGCTAGCTTATTATATTCTCCAAATAAAACCCAAGTATATAAATTTGTTCCCTGGGTTCTTATTCTTCATACAATGCTGATATTCCAGGCCACATGGAATGAGGTTGTTTTCTCAAACTCGTGGCATGTGTCCTCCTTCCTACTTTTCTGGCTTCTTCTTCCCAATATGCTCTCTGTCTGCCCCAGAAAGCCTCATACCTTTGCCCCATCTACCTTTCTCTCTGCTCAGTCCCAGGCCTTGCAATTTTATAAAAGCCAATCAGAGACAATGACTAGAAGGCAAGGTAACCGAGCATTACTTGATGTACAGCACGTAGGCTTCTGGGAGCAGGTTAATTAACATTTAGAATGGATAGCATCACCTTATCAAGTAAATGACATCACCATTTTTTACTCAACAATATTTCAATGGTTTCCTCTATATTCATTATATGATCTAAATTTTCAGTTGTTGTAGTATGCATCACTTTGATTCATATGCCTTGGAATTACCTTTTCATTTTCTCATTTAGAATAAATCTTCTCTCCCCTTTAACAGGATGCAACTATAGGTTTTTTCTTTGGAGGTCTTAGATTCATCAAGTTCAGTCCTGCCTTTAGGGCTTTGCTATTTTCACTTGTTTTTGTTATCTGAAAGGTTCTTTTTCTAGATCTCCAAAAGACTGAGAAATTTTCAGTCTTATCTTAGTACAACTTTTATCTGTTTATTTCCTGATGTTTCATGTCATGTAATAAACTCTCTACAAACACTTGTTGCCTTAATGAGTTAAGAATGACTGGCATGTTTAATTTCTCTCTAATATTTTATTCCTTTCTGAAGGATTTTGGTGGGAGAAGATAGCCTGTTGTCTTCTAATTGTGGCCTTCCAGCTCTTTCAGGGTATGCACTCCCATCTCTCCTTCATCACTCTTCTACTGAGGATTTCAATCCACCTGCTCAGCTTTAAGCTTTGAGAGAAGCATGCCCTGTTTTAAACAGTTTTCTTAACATCTGACTTCCTGTGGCTGTATCTGGAATAGAACACAATTTCACTCCAATGGTGAAGGAACACAGGTTTTTTTCCTTCACTGTGAACTTCTCAGTCTTCTTTGCAGGCCTTTTAGCAAGTGGTCAGTGTGCATTCATGGACAGACAAGGAGATCTGTCATGATATCATTCTTCCTTGCTTTCTGTTATTCTGCTTAAAGTTATTATTAAACATTTTTTCAACTATGTTTTTAGTTCAAGAAAAGCATTGAAATGTTTCTATAAACAGAACATATCTTTCAGCTGTTCAGAACATAACACATCTACTAAGGCTGCACAGAGGTGGAAACAAATAAGAACAACAAAAATGTCTTCCTTTCTCAGCCTATGGTATATCTGTCTTTATTGGTACAGGTATAAACTTGGAAAACAATGTCTCTATAACTTTTTGCCTCTTCATCCCAAATCTTGAATCTGAGAATAAAGCTGATCAAAGTGTTCATAAAGTTTGCATAGTATTTTAGGAACATTACTACTGACATAATAAATTCCTTCATTGCTGTGGGATAATACTTTTGGTCCAGCCCAAAATAGAATTGGCCTTTTCTTTCCTGTTTCTTTGTCAACAGCTATTTTTGCAAAGTTTTCATTACTTCTTAATTGTTTAAACTTCCTATCTTCATTTTTCTTATTAAGGACTGATTTTACAAATGAGTTCATTATCTCTACCATTTTAGAGTCATCATTAATTTCATACTCCTCATTTATTAGTGGGACTGTTTCTTTCTGGTATTTGCAGTATTTGTTAAATGACCCTTGTTTTCTTTGAATCCCTTATGATAGGTTTATTGCACTATTTTTATGCTACTAGTACCTTTCTTATGTTTAATTGATGCATATCCATTTTATTACAAATAGCAAGTTTTCCCTCACTGACTTTAATATAAGGTGTTCAAAAGACCTTTATGTTTACCCTTTGTATTTGCACACCTCATTCTTCAAACACACTTTAACTCTGCTCTAGTCTACTTAAAATATCAATAGAGGCAGTGCTGTCAGAAAGAATTGACTCAGTTCCTCATCTTCTAAGTGCAGTACTGTATACAATAAATTTCTTAACCCTTAATTAGTAAAGAGATTCATGATAGTTTTATCTGTTAGGCTGATAGCAGTTCATTATTCAATAATGTCATTGGCCGGGATACATAGCAAAACAAGGGAACAGAATATCTTTTGCTGAATTTGGAGGCATTAAGATAAAAATGAACATGGTAACTCTAAATAGGCCCAAGATATCGAAAGCCTGGTCTAAACCATGGATATTTCTGAACAACATCAAACAAATCTCTTGCCTTTTCTTTCTAATAGAATCACTATCTTCCTTTTGATTCTTACTTTTCCGAGTCTTTGAAATGTGGAAATGGCAGATGGGAGAGAATAAAGCCATGTGTTTGTAAGGAAGGCTGAAGATTATATGCTGCAACACAAAACAAAACAACTTTACCTACTATGATACAAAAGAGATTTGTATTAGGAAACAAGAGGCAGGGGGTTCCAAGATGGTAGCAGCCTGCACGGACGTACTTTGATCTCAGGGTCAACAGTCAGACAAGGCGGCAAGTGTTGCAGGACGCAGTACAAAGGGCACGACCCCTTATAAATCTCACCCAGCTACATAGGGACCAAGGAAGATCCCTGGGCAGGATGCCCCTTCCATCTCTTGGACACTCTAGGAAGCCACTGGACCAGGGAAACTGGATCACCCATCCCCCAACAGGAGAGACTCCCAGTAAGTTCCAACCTAATACCCAGCCAGCAGATTCAGAACCCATGCAGAGATAATCCCCACCCTGCTGGGCATGCCCAGGTCTCACACAGACAATCCAATTATCTGGCGAAAGGCTGTGATCCTTGGAAGTGAGCGCAGCGCTGCTGCAAAGTGCCTTCAGAAAACAGATCACAGTCTGTGATGTCACTGGCCAGTTTCCAAGCATCGGGAGCAGCAAGGCTATTGGAGCTGAACTGCAGATTTACCCTCTATAGGAACCAACCCCAGGCAAACTGCGAGATATTTGAAACTGTCGTATATCAGACTTTTGTACTAGTACGGGCCCTTCTGGCGGGGAACCAGAGCTTACTTGTACACAGCTTGGCCACCTGGATTAGTTAGGTCTCCACCTGGGAGGCGGGGCTGAATGACTCACCTTATAGGGGTAGAGTAAGGCAACACTACTCCTACACCAAAACGCCCCCTTAGGACCCAAGTCTAGAAGACAGCAAAAAAATTCCACGTGGCCAGAGGCCCCAGAAAAAAAACAAACAAACAAACAAACAAAAAAAAAAAAAAACAGAGCTAAATGTCTCCAACAAAAGAAGGCAATGCTATTCCGTCCAGCCCGAACCACCTGAAGACAACTGAAACACATGAAAACAATGACAATTCTACATTATGGAAAGTGACAGAGTCCCTTCAAGAAGAACTTAAAACTATGAAGGAATTCAAAGAAGCCACAATTTTGCAAGTCAAAACAACGAATAACACCATTAAAGAGCTCCAAGATAAGGTGACCGAGCTTGAACAGGAAAAGGATAAAGCAATGAAAGATCTTCAGGCAAAAACAAGCAAACTGGAGAAGGAAATGTACAAAATGAACAATACCATTCAAGACATGAAAATAGAAATGGAAACAATAAAGAAAACACAGTCAGAGTTAAAAGAGGAAATGGAGAATCAAGAGAAGAGAACAGGAACTACGGATGTGAGTATGAAAAATAGGATGCAAGAGATGGAAGACAGGATCTCAGGCATGGAAGATACGATGGAAGAAATCAGTACAACATCCAAAGAAAATGAGAAAGCTAAAAAATCTCTCACCCACAACATCCAAGATATCAAGGAATCAATGAAAAGACGGAACCTAAGAATTATAGGCATAGAGGAAAGAGAAGACTCCCGACTCCATGGTCCAGGAAATATCTTCGACAAAATCATAGAAGAAAACTTCCCAAAACTAAAGAAAGAGATGCCAGTAAAAATCCAAGAGGCTTACAGAACACCAAACAGATTAGATCAGAAAAGAAACTCCTCTCACCACATAATAATAGAAACTCCAAATGTAGAGAACAAAGAAAAAATATTAAAAGCTGTAAGAGAAAAAGGCCAAGTCACATACAATGGTAGACCCATCAGAATCACACCAGACTTCTCCTTAGAAACTTTAAAAGCTAGAAGGGCCTGGATGGATGTCCTACAAGCCGTGAGGGAACATAGGTGCCCAGCCAGACTACTATACCCAGCAAAACACTCTATCAACATAGAAGGAAAAAACAAGATATTCCATGACAAAATCAATTTCAAACAATATCTCCTCATAAACCCAGCGTTACAGAAGATCCTAGAAGGAAAATTCCAACACAGAGAAGATAACTACACCTAAGAAAATAGAGGAAATAGAAATCTCCAAAGCAACTAAACAAAAAGAAACACAAGACAGCCAGGTATACCAAAATAATGGGAAATAACAACCCCTGGTCACTATTATCCATCAACATCAATGGACTCAACTCGCCAATAAAAAGACACAGACTTACAGACTGGATCCGTAAACAAGACCCATCGTTTTGCTGTATACAAGAAACACACCTCACTATTGAAGATAAACACTATCTCAGAGTAAAGGGCTGGGAAAAGGTTTTCCAAACAAATGGACCCAGGAAACAAGCTGGAGTAGCCACGCTAATATCAAAGAAAATATACTTCCAATTGAAGTTAATAAAAACAGACAGAGAAGGGTATTACATATTCATTAAAGGAAATATCCACCAAGAGGTCATCTCAATATTGAACATCTATGCCCCAAACACAAAGGCACCTACATTTATAAAAGAAACGCTTCTAAAACTTAAATCACACATCGATCCAAACACGTTAATAGTGGGAGACTTCAACACCCCACTCACAACTATGGACAGATCATCAAGAGAGAAGACAAACAGAGAAATAATGAGTCTAACAGAGATCATGAACCAAATGGACTTAACAGCTATCTACAGAACGTTTCACCAAAACACAAAAGAATACACCTTCTTCTCAGCACCTCACAGAACCTTCTCCAAAATCGACCATATAGCTGGACAAAAAGATAGCCTCAACAGATACAAGAAAATTGAAATAACCCCTTGTATCTTATCAGACCACCATGGAATAAAGCTGGTTTTCAATAGCAAAAGAATCAACAGAAAGTCTACACTCACATGGAAATTGAACAACTCTTTACTAGAGGACCACTTGGTCAGGGAAGAAATAAGAAATAAATCAAAGACTTCTTAAAATCCTACGAAAATGAAGACAAAACATACTCAAACCTATGGGACACAATGAAAGCTGTGCTACAAGGAAAGTTCATAGCACTAAGTGCCTTCAAAAAGAAAATTGTGACAGCTCATATTAGCGAATTAACAGCTAAACTGGGTGAATTGGAAAAAAAAGAAGCAAACACTCCCAAGAGGAGCAGAAAGTAGGAGATCATCAAACTTAGCGCTGAAATCAACAACTTAGAACGAAAAAGAACTATACAAAGAATCAATGAAACCAAGAGTTGGTTCTTCGAGAAAATCAACAAAATAGACAGACCCTTAGCCAAATTAACTAACGGACAGAGGGAGAAAACACAAATCAACAAAATCAGAAATGAAAAGGGAGAAATAACAATAGACATTGAGGAAATCCAGAGATCCTACTTTAAAAATTTATACTCCACCAAATTTGAAAAAATAAGTGAAATGGACAATTTTCTTGATAGATTCCACCTACCAAAACTAAATCAAGATCAGATAAACAAATTAAACAGCCCTATAACAACTAAGGAAATAGAAACAGTCATTAAAAATCTCCCAACCTAAAAAGCCCAGGGCCAGATGGCTTTAGCACGGAATTCTACCGGACCTTCAAAGAGGAGCTAAAACCAATACTTTTCAAACTCTTTCACAAAATAGAATCTGAAAGAACATGCAAAACTCATTCTATGAGTCCATAGTCACCCTGATTCCTAAACCACACAAAGACCCAACAAAGAAAGAGAACTTCAGACCAATTTCCCTCATGAACATAGATGCAAAAATACTTAATAAAATACTAGCAATACGAATTCAAGAACATATGAAAAGTATCATACACCATGATCAAGTAGGCTTCATCCCTGGAATGCAGGGATGCTTCAACATACAAAAGTCTATCAACGTCATTCATCATATAAAAAAGATGAAAGAAAAAACCCACATGATAATCTCGCTAGATGCAGAAAGAGCATTTGACAAAATCCAACACCCCTTCATGCTAAAAGTTCTGGAGAGAACGGGCATAGAAGGACCGTACCCAAAAATAATAAAGGCAATCTACAGCAGGCCAGTGGCCAGCGTCAAACTAAATGGAGAGAAACTTGAAGCATTTCCTCTAAACTCAAGGACAAGACAAGGATGTCCACTTTCACCATATCTCTTCAATATAGTACTTGAGGTCCTTGCTAGAGCAATAAGACAACTAAAGGACATCAAGGGGATAAACATCGAAAATGAAGAAGCCAAATTATCCTTATTTGCAGATGATATGATAGTATACATAAGCGACCACAAAATTCCACCAGCGAACTCTTACAGCTGATAAACAAACACCTTCAGCAAAGTGGCTGGATACAAAACTAATTCAAAAATTAAAGAAGCCCTTCTTTATACATCAAACAAATCGGCTGAGAAAGAAATAAGGGGAACAACGCCCTTCACAATAGCCACAAACAACATAAAATACCTGGGGGTAACTCTAACCAAGCAAGTAAAGGACCTGTAGAACAAGAATTTCAAGCCCTTGAAGAAAGAAATGGAAGAGACCTTTAGAAGATGGAAATATCTCCCATGCTAATGGATAGGTAGGATCAACATAATAAAATTGGCCATCTGACCAAAAGCAATATATAGATTCAATGCAAATCCTATCAAAATACCAACACAATTTTTTATAGACTTGAAAAGAGCTATTCTCAATTTCATATGGAAGAACAAAAAGCCCAGAATAGCTAAATAAATCCTGTACAATAAAAAAACATCTGGAGGTATTACCATTCCAGATTTCAAGCTGTACTACAGAGCAATAGTTATAAAAACAGCATGGTATTGGTATAGAAACAGACCAGTAGGTCAATGGAATAGAATTGAAGATCCAGAAATAGACCCACACACTTATGGCCACTTAATTTTTGACAAAGAAGCAAAATCAGCACAATGGAAGAAGGACAGCATCTTCAACAAATGGTGCTGGTCCAACTGGATGTCCACTTGTAAAAGAATGAAATTAGACCCATACTTATCACCTTGTACAAAACTTAAGTCCAAGTGGATCAAAGACCTTAGCATAAGGCCGGTCACACTAAATCTACTAGAAGAAAAAGTGGGAGAAACCCTCGAACTAATTGGCACAGGCGACAACTTCCTGAACAGAACACCAACAGCTCAGGACTTGAGATCAACAATCAATAAATGGGACTTCATGAAACTGAAAAGCTTCTGTAAAGTAAAGGACACTGTCATTCGAAGAAAAAGGCAGCCTACAGACTGGGAGAAAATCTTCACCAACCCCACATCTGACAGAGTGCTAACATCCAAAATCTACAAAGAACACAAGAAATTAAATGCCAAGAAACCAAATAATCCAATCAAAAAATGGGGACAGAGCTAAATAGATAATTCACAAAGGTGGAATTCCTAATGGCCGAGAGACACTTGAAGAAATGCTCAACATCCTTAATCATCAGAGAAATGCAACTCAAGTTGACTGTGAGTTTCCATCTCACACCTGTCAGAATAGCTAAGATCAAAAGCTCAAATGACAGCACATGCTGGTGAGGGTATGGACAAAGGGGTACCCTACTCCATTCCTGGTGGGAGTGCCGGCTTGTGCAACCACTATGGAGGTCAGTCTGGCGATATCTTGAAAACTTGGAATAGCTCTGCCTCAAGATCCAGCCATACCACTTCTGTGTATACACCCAAATGCCTCTTCACAGAATCATAAGGAAGTTTCCTCACCTATGTTTATAGCAGCCTTATTTGTATTAGCTAGTAACTGGAAACAACCCAGATGTCCCTCAACCGAAGAATGTGTTAAAAACCTGTGGTATATCTACACAATGGAATATTATTCAGCGATCAGGAACAACGAAATTATGCAATTGGCAACCAAATGGATGGAACTAGAAAAGCTCATCCTGAGTGAGCTTACCCAGACTCTGAACGATGCACATGGCATCTATTCACTTATAATAGGATTTTAGCTATATAGTAGAAGGAATCGATACTACAACTAACACACCAAAGGTAACTTGGACATAGACTTCTTATTTTTAATTTTTAATTTTTATATATTAGTTATATATTTTTTCTATTTTTTAGTCTTTTTTATCTATTGTCTGCTTATTGGTTTGTTTGTTTAGTAGTTCTCTCTCCCGGGCAACAAGACACTTTTCACTGATGGTACTGCCTCGTAGACCTCCAATGAATTAGGAGACTCTTGGCCCTCATACGACCTCTCAACTGAGATGAGGGACTGTTATATAAGGACACCCCACCCCAGAGAAATGGGATGGAAGGGTTAAGAGGTAAAGAAAAAAAATGAAATGTGATGTTTCGGCCTTTTACTACTAATTGTCATAAACTGTTTAAAATAATTAAGAAATGCAAACTAATGGTTATGCAAGCCGGTCATTCTGTTAGGTACTATGACAGCCTATTACAGTTACTTTCTAAGCTAATCAGAAATAAACTGCTAAGAGACAAGCAACATCTGCTTACCCTAATATAAGAGATATATAGGGCCTCTTCAAAAACCTCAAGAGATTTGCAGAATATGGCATTCAAAGATGTTTTCGTAACTTTAGATTTTTTATATCGATACATATCAACTCCTGAAAGCACCCCCTATTTTCCTCCAAGTAGAAGGTAAGCATCGAATAATCTCCAGTGGGAGATGATTGAATTAGTCGCAAGCCTATCTCTTGGTAGGAAAAGCCCCTTGCTCCAACTCTAGATGGAATGCTGTCCAAAAAAGATAAAACCTGGAAGCAGGTAAGTTGACAGCCTAGCTCTTCCAAGACAGGGTAGGTAAGTCCTTCATAATCCCTGCTCTGCAATCAATGTTTGTCAGAGAAATGGGGCCAAATGACTGAAGATCGATGCTGTAATGTATGTAGAGGAAATGGGAACTGTCCAGGCAGTCACTGGTATGTCATTTCTTAGTTTTACAAGCTGCAGGCCCTGTACTTTCTATAAAATCAGATATATTTAACCCCCTCAGTTCTCTGAGGTGGTTAAAGAACAGATAGCTAGAGTCTCACAATTAAATTTTGAGTTATTTAGGAGTCAAGAGAGTGTTATAGATCTAAGAAGATACCTTTAAAATTGTGTTGCAAGTTAGTATGAATGTTGAGTCAGATATAGAACCTTAAACTCATGAAGATGGTTAGATAGTAGAATGTTAAAGTCAAGTGCCAAATACATATGGACTAGACATTGGAAATGTACGCTAAGCCATATAACCCTCATAACTGTGGCCTAATTACCTCTGTTTTTTTTTGTATTGTATTTATTATTATAAGAGAAAGAGCCATTTGTTGGACTGAAAGGGGAAACTGTAGGGGGAAATAAGGTATACCTTAAACTTAAAAGAAAAAAAAAAGGAAGAGGATGAGTGGTTGATGGTGGGATTTTGGGACTGGAGTGGGTATAGGGAGGGGACTGGGATTGAGATGTAACTTGAAGAAATAAAAAATAAAGAAAACAAGAGGCTGGAGATTTTAATGTAGTATTTGTTTGTTTTTATTTCTCTGTTGGCAATTGAGATGTCTCATTTGTAAAATGTGAAGGTTAAATTGTGTAAGAATCAAGTCTCCTTGTACCTTTTAAGTGTTCTATGTGATTCTCAAAACTGGGGAGCTATCATGTCAATAGGAGTGGTCGGATAACTTTGTCCACTTTAGTGTCCTCCTTGGAACTCCAAATAAGCCTGGTCATTCTACACACTATACAGGTGGTAACTGAAAAAGTAAGGCTTGAAGGACAACTGTGTTTGGAGATATTGTTCAAGATTCCTTTTGCTTGATCTTTGGCTAATTTTATTTTCATTCAAAATTTCACTTACTGTTGAGCTTTGAAGTCAACATTCTGTCCTTGAGCAGGTACATCCCATCTACTATCCATATCACTAGGGTTCTCTGTGACACATAGCTTTAGTATTTCCTCAGATGAACCAGCTTATTTTTTGACTCTAGTCATTACACTGTTATGTGGAAAGGAACTGTCCATCATAGCTATGCATTGAAACAAATCACACTCCTTAATGACCTATTCATGGTTTTGAGGTGCCTTAGAAAACTCTTTATTTCATTTAGTTGTCTTGTTGCTCTAGCAAGAACTTCAAGTACTATATTGAAGAGATATGGTGAAAGTGGGCATCTTTGTCTTGTCCCTGAGTTTAGAGGAAATGCTTCAAGCTTCTCTCCATTTAATTTGATGTTGGCCACTGGCTTGCTGTATATTACCTTTATTATTTCTAGGTATGGTCCTTGTATGCCCGTTCTCTCCAGAACTTTTAGCATGAAGGGGTGTTGGATTTGGTCAAATACTTTTTCTGCATCTAGCGAGATTATCATGTGGTTTTTCCTTTCATCTTGTTTATGTGGTGAATTACATTGATAGACTTTCGTATATTGAACCATCCCTGCATTCCAGGGATGAAGCCTACTTGATCATGGTGTATGATACTTTTGATGTGTTCTTGAATTCGGTTTGCTAGTACTTTATTAAGTATTTTTGCATCTATGTTCATGAGGGAGATTGGTCTGAAGTTCTCTTTCTTTGTTTGGTCTTTGTGTGGTTTAGGAATCAGAATGACAGTGGCCTCATAGAATGAGTTTGGCAGTGTTCTTTCTGTTTCTATGTGGTGGAAGAGTTTGAAAAGTAATGGTGTTAGTTCCTCTTTGAAGGTCCGGTAGAATTCCATGCTAAAGCCATCTGGCCCTGGGCTTTTTTTGGTTGGGAGATTATTAATGACAGTTTCTATTTCCTTGGGTGTTATTGTGCTGTTTAAGCTGTTAATCTGATTTTGATTTATTTTGGTAGGTGGAATTTATCGAGGAAATTGTCCATTTCGCTTAGGTTTTCAAATTTAGTGGAATATAGGTTTTTAAAGTAATGCCCGAATATTTTCTGGATCTCCTCAATGTCTGTTGTTATTTCTCTCTTTTCATTTCTGATTTTGTTGATTTGGGTTCTTTCTCTTTGCCTTTTAGTTAATTTCGCTAGGGGTCTGTCTATTTTGTTGATTTTCTCGAAGAACCAACTCTTGGTTTCATTGATTCTTTGTATAGTTCTTTTTGATTCTAAGTTGTTGATTTCAGCCCTAAGTTTGATGATTTCCTGCCTTCTGCTCCTCTATGGAGTGTTTGCTTCTTTTTTTTTTCCAATTCACCCAGCTTAGCTATTAATTCACTAATATGAGCTGTCACAATTTTCTTTTTGAATGCACTTAGTGCTATGAACTTTTCCTCGCAGCACAGCTTTCATTGTGTCCCATAGGTTTGGGTATGTTGTGTCTTCATTGTCGTTGAATTTTAAGAAGTCTTTGATTTCCTTCTTTATTTCTTCCCTGACCCAGTTGTCATCCAGTAAGGAGCTGTTCAATTTCCATGTGTGTGTAGGCTTTCTGTTGATTCTTTTGCTGTTGAAGACCAGCTTTATTCCGTGGTGGTCTGATAAGATACAAGGTGTTATTTCAATTTTCTTGTATCTATTGAGACTATCTTTGTGTCCAACTATGTGGTCGATTTTGGAGAGGGTAAAGTTTGTATTCCTTTGTGTTTGGGTGAAACGTTCTGTAGATATCTGTTAGGTCCCTTTGTTTCATGATCTCTGTTAGACTCAATATTTCTCTGTTTGGCCTCCTTATTACACATTTGTTCTTTGGGAAATTTTCTCTAAATCATAGCTTTGCTGTTTGTAAACTGCCTACTAGCTCCATCAAAGCTGCTGTGAATATCAATTGATTTCTGTGACATTTCTTTTGTAAATACCTATAAGCAAATCTCTGAAATAATTTCTTTCTTAATACCAAGCCTTGTTCTTCTAGTGGATCTGTTGTGATTTGGTTACAAAGTCCCTTCCAGAGAAAGCCTGTTGTTGAAGGCTTGATCTCCCAACTTGGTGATGCTTTTGAAAGAAGAGTGGATCATAAAGGAAAACCTCTCCAATGGATTAACACATGCATAGCTGAATGATCTGCAAGTGCATGGGACCTAGGTGGAGGAAGTACAATCCTAGAATATACCTTTTAGAGGTACATCTTGTTTACAGGCCCTTCCTCTTTGTCAGGAGGTAAACAAGTCTGTGCTTTCACCCTTTTTTCTGTCTCTGGCTCAAAGCAGTGGAGCCAGTGAATCATGGACTGAAATCTCAGACATTATAGGACACAACATCTCCCCTTCCTCAATTGTTTTGTGTATTTTTCATAGTACCAAAAATTAATATAATATTCTTGATTTTTTGAAATGTATCTCACATCTTTCCTACTTATTCCTACTAATACCATTTGATATTTTTCTACCTTGAATAGCCCACTGATTCTTCAAGTCTCAACTCATAGATGATAGTCTATGTAAAGACTTTTTCCTCCAGCTACAGAAAACCATGTTCTTACCATTATTCCTTTGAGCTTTGTACATACTTGTAGTTATAGGATCCTTATAATACATTTTGTACATGTGTTGTGTGATCATATTGGACCTTCACAATTTCATTTAACCTTGTAATAACCATAAGATTTGAGTAGATTTACTATATTCATTGTTTTAGTGAGAAAATAATGATGAATAATTGCTGAGAATAAAGGAAAGATCTGGTAATGGTTTTGGACCATTGTCTTAGTCTTCACATTCTATCAAAAACATCCCCACAGGGCTTGGCAAAACCCCAGACTATGTTTTTTTTTTTTTCCACTATCCTAGTTGAATGGTAGAAGGTTTTCCTCCCTGCATCTTTTGATGTTCTTTTACCTTTCCCTCTTCTATTATTCAAAGTGTCTGTTTCCTTCTCAGGAAGCAGGTCAGAACTTTTAATACGAGTTATATTAAAACCTCCACTGTCACTGTTCAGAATTTCTTAAAGTTATATTCAATTTTGAAATGTGTTTCTGTTGCTTCCAATAAAGTTTGCGTTTGTATTTAGGAAATCTCTTCCTTTGTGCTGCATATTTTGATATTTCTGATATCTATCTAATTTAGCTCAGCTTAGTGTATAGATATATCCGTAATCTCCACTATAACAGGGAAGTTGTAGAGTGCTCTGAGTTTCTGGTGGAAAGAATGCAGTGTTCAGGTTAATACTAATCTTGGAAAGAAGCCCTCTCACACACATCTGAGCTGTTGTGCAGCTTCCTATGTGGTAATGCGGAATTAATTCGGAATCAGCTCCTATTTTACCTTTTAGTCCCAACTTGAGCGATAGGAAGTTGAACTAGTCACCAATTTTATGTCTACTGAGTCAAGGATCTACCTGCATATTAATACTTTTATTCTCCAAAATTTTAAACACTGAAATGTACTTATAGTTAATGTCAAACTTCTACAAAGTTTGACATTCCCCAGTGTTTCCTTATGTGTTGGAATGTTCCAAAAGACTGGTTTACCAGGAAAGAATGAGATCATTAGTAATTAAGGAAACCGTACAGAGAAATATTGATCAAGTAACTAGGAAGTGAATAATGCAAACTCAAGCTATTTATGTGGAATACATTCTGGGGTGAGAGGAAATATTCCATTAACAAACTCTTAGACATATATGGAATCCAAAACTTTATATATGTATACATAATTATATGTGTGTATGTACACACAAATATATAGTCTTTTAAATCTTGTACAACTATGAGAATTTATGGTGATCTTGGTATTCACAATGATGATTTTATAATTTTACAACATCAAAGACATGTGAATTTATGATCCATGTGGCATTAAAGAGAGAAGAATTATGCATTTGAGAAATATTTTAACTAATTAAAACAGAAAGAGGCATCATTTCCATCTCAGAATTGAAATAAGCAGGAAATGCCATTTTAAGCATTTACACCGACTTTTTAAAAATATATTTTAAAATAGGCAGCCTAATCAAGAATATCTGAGAACTATTTAAACTACCAAGGATTTTGGGCTTGCTTTTCAGCTTTCAGATCATAAGTTCTAGGGAAAGTTCTTCATCCAGAAAACCACTAGCTTGTATAATTTAACATAGAACTTTTAAACACTTGCCCCTTGAACCCCATTTATTTACCAGACAAAAATGGCATCCTTTGTACACTCAAGTGGAACTACACATGAGGCACACAAACTGCAAAAGCACCTAGAAGGAAGTCAGGCAGATTTGAGAAAGGAAGAGGACTTTCTGAAGTCAGCACAACCTGTTTCCTAGATTTAATCATTCCTTGCACACTTGAGTGACTCAGGCCGAGAGACAGTTTTGGCGTATTTTGCTTCAAACTGTATCATCCATTACTTAAGTGCATGTTATCCCCCAAGATGTGGGGGAGCCAAGGGTTTACAACATGGTATAAACATTTCCCAATCAGAAAATCTTGATTCTGATTATGGTTTTTTTGAGAGGTATTAACATGCTTACACATGTCTGTCCTTTTTTGCATCACCCCAAATTCCCAAATACAGTATGAATATTTTATAGTGATGTTTAGTAATGAGCACCAATTCCAACCTTAAAATGACTCCTCTCTTAATTAGCACATTAGTCACTCAGTAAAAACTGAGTGGGATGAATTATTCAAATATAATTCAACAGAGACTCAGAGTAAATCTAAGGGACGAAGAAAAAGGGAACAAAGCTGCAGAGTTGCTTTTCTACTCAGAAGGTTAAAGAGGGACCCTGCAAAGCTAGGAAGTGGGAGTCAGGGGAGTCACTCATTAGTAGAATGACTTAGGGATCTACAGCTGCCATATCAGTGGTGACCTTGAAGCTCTGACAAACAGCAAGTGCGGAAGTGGAAAAGCACAGTGACTAGTTAAGGACTCCTTATCTTCTGCTGTCACAGCTTCAGTTAAACCACAGTGAACTGTGCTGTCTACATCTTGGGGAGGACATTCACCTGCTGCCTAAAATATTTTCAAACTGCAAACAAATGTTCATGTTGAAGGTTCTTGCCCCAGGATAATTCTCTAGTCTATTGTGGAGAAATAGTATTGTTAGCAGTTGGGACCAGCTAATGGAAACTACCTAGTGTGTGGGTATGTGTGTGTGTGTGTGTGTGTGTGTGTGTGTGTGTGTGTGTGTGTCTGTGTGTCTGTGTGTGTGTATCTGTGAGACAAAGAGAGAGAGATTGAGACTTCAGGACTTTGTTTTTGAAGCACAAAAACTTGATAGAGGAAGAGAGACTAGGACAAATAAGGAGGATGGAAAGTAGATTTCAATAAGATAGAAGCATTAGCAATTGAGAATAAAATATTTTTAAAAAATAATTTATTTATTTTTATTTTATATACATTGGTGTTTTGACTACATGTGTGTCTGTCAGATTGTTTGGAACTGGAGTTACAGACAGTTGTGAGCTGCCATGTGGGTGCTGGGATTTGAACCCACGTCCTATGGAAGAGTAGTTAGTGCTCAATTTAAAAAATATTTATTTATTACTTCAGGTAACATCTCCATCTCCTTGTCCTCTTTCTGCCCCTCTCAGTCCAGCCCTCCCACTTTCTACCTCCTATCCTTTCATACCACTCCTCTTGAGTAGAGTGTCACTACATAACATTCCCCACTCCAGAGCACCAGTCATATGAGGGCCAAGAGCCGCCTGATACACTGGGGCCTACAAGGCAGCACCACTAGGGCAAAGTGTCTTATTGATAGGAAACAAAGTCTATCTTCCTGTTTCCCTTGGTGCATTGGTTGTAGTATAGTTATCCTGTACTATACAGCTAAAATATGATGTGAATAGATGCCATGTGCATCCTTCTGAGTCTGGGTTAGCTCATTTAGGATGAGCTTCTCTAGTTTCATCCATTTGGCTGCAAATTGCAGGATTTCATTGTTTCTGATGGCTGAGTATTATTACATTGTGTAGATGTACCACAGTTTTTTAATCTATTCCTCGGTTGAGGGACAACTGGGTTTTTTTTTTTCCAGTTTCTAGCTATTATAAACAAGGCTACTATGAACCTAGATGAGGAAACTTCCTTGTGATTTGGTGAAGAATCATTTGGATGTATACCCAGAAGTGGTATGGCTGGGTCTTGAGGTAATGCTATTCCAAGTTTTCTAAGATATAGCCACACTGGTTTACATAGTGGTTGTACAAGCTTGCCCTCCCACCAACAATGGAGGGGTGTTCGTTCCCCTTTCTCCACATCCTCGCCAGCATGTGCTGTCATTTGAGCTTTTGATCTTAGCCATCCTGACAGGTGTGAGATGGAATCTTAGAGTCATTTCTCTGATGATTAAAGATGTTGAGCATTTTTTTCGAGTGTCTCTCAGCCATTAGGGATTCCTCCCACACACCTATGTTCACTTAACTTTTGAAAAAGAAGCCAAAACCGTACAAAGGAAAAAGGACAGCACTTCAACAAATGGTGCTGGTCCAACTGGATGTTCACATGTAAAAGAATGAAATTAGACCCTTACTTATCATCTTGTACAAAACTTAAGTCCAAGTGGATCAAAGACCTTAACATAAGGCCGGTCACACTAAATCTATTAGAAGAGAAAGTAGGGAAAACCCTGGAACTCATCGGCACAGGTGACAACTTCCTGAACAGAACACCAGCAGATCAGGACCTAAGACCAACAATCAATAAATGGGACCTCATGAAACTGAAAAGCTTCTGTAAGCCAAAAGACACTGTCATTCAAACAAAATTGCAACCTACAGAATGAGAAAAAATCTTCACCAATCCCACATCTGACAGAGGACTAATATCCAAAATTTACAAAGAGCTCAAGAAATTAAATGTCAAGAAACCAAATAATCCAATCAAAAAATGGGGAACATTGCTAAACAGAGAATTCATAGAGGAGGAATTTTTTAGGGAAAGTCTGAGAGACACTTGAAGAAGTGCTCAGTTAGTGCTCTTAACCACTGAGCCAAAAATACTTTTAAAACTGAAAAATCAAGGCCATAAAAACAAGAAAGCAAAAACAATACCCTCAAGAAGTTAGAATTTCTCATGAAATTCTTCAAAACATAAGTAGTAAACCAAATGTGAATCCCACATGGTAGATTTCACATCTCTGATTTGTGTGAATACAAGAAATAACAAGACTGATGGGAGAGTAGCAGTAAAAATCAGCATGACTCTCAGGGTAATTTATCTACAAAAGATATTCCTCATCTCTGTGTAGTTTGTTTGGTTGCTAGTCTCTTGCCATTTTCTGGTATTTTAGTCCTAGAAAAACATTTGTAGAGAGGAAACCTGATGGGTTGGGCATTTTCATGCTGCATGAGCTATTTACCTGGGCTTAGTAGGAACTAGCTTGACTTTAGTCTGGTATTTTCCCTTAAGGAAAGAGCTTGACATTGAGATACCAGTCCCTTCAGTGGGTGTATTGTGCAGATGGGCTATTTTATAATAATCTTGATTGCTCATAGAACATTATGATAAGTTGAACCCAAAGAGTGTTATAATCTAACAGTTGAAATCTATATCCCATGCTAAAACTGCTCCAGATTGACCTCAACAATCAATGCTCTTCCATTTAATCACAAGCCCTCCTGGACCATCAGGCCAAAATGTAACTAAGCTTAATCCATAAATAACCAGCATTTGACTCAGATATTCTGTGCTTCTATCAACCATTTGTTTGCAATACCTTTAGCCCAGAATAATCTTGGATCAAAGTAATCTATTCTTACCTACAAGCAACCATTGCAGAGCAAGCAAATGCTTCTAGAGCAGAGAGCCTCTCCTTCCAAAAGGCCTTCACAAGCCCTGAAATCCCTATTCTCAGCTCTAGCTTAAGAGAGATATGTGAAGGACAGTTTATGTTAGCTACAGTTCTATCTCTTACATGTTACTGAATTGATCTATGCTGATGTCTCTTGACAGCTTTACTGTCTGTTCTATGGTTCCTTCTTTCTTTTCCTTTCTTTTATTTCCTTCATTTTTTCTTGTCCTGAAAAACAGTATATAGACAAGGCTAGTCCTGAACTCTATCTTCCTGTCTGTACCTCATCACATCTGCTGCCACGTTGCCAATGTCAGCTAGTACAATTAGCAGCAGAAAGTTGAGGACTTCTTACTCTCAGTACAGTATAAACATTAGAATTTCCGAAGTATGAATGAAAAGCAAGCTTGTTTCTAAGCTTCCAAAATTTAAACTTTCTCACGATCAAGAGTCAGTTCACCTAAAAATAGGATCATTTTTATATAACCACACTATTATATGAACTCTATTTTTGCAGTTTTATTAACAACTATATAAAATATGTTTTCTGACCTGTATGTACAAATCATCCTGCTGTTTTTCTGTCCATTGACTAACTATGATAACTTGAGCATAATAAAAGCCAGTTTTTCTCATTTGAGTGTTATATGACTATTGCTTACCCTAGCTTTGAGGTGTGGCTGAAATGTTAGAGGAGGGAAATACGATTCTGTTATTAATCCTTGTTCAAATGGCAACACTCTGTGTGTCAAGCCCCAGTGGACTTCATTCTAATTTCCTCTTGCTCTGTTTTACCCAAGCCACACTTCACCATTGTCATTTTTAAATCTTGAGCTCTTCTGCTCACTTCACCCCTTTGCTGCCTGAGAATGTCCTCTTGAGAGTCTGTGTTGATTTAGTGGTCTATGCATGTCCAACACTGACTCCATGTTGCCTTCACATCCAATTGTGGAGCTTATTTTAGTTGGAATTGTCTTATCTTTTTGATTGATCATTTGATTGCTGCTAATGGTTTCTCTGTCTCTGTTAGGTAGCACAGGCTTTGGGCAGCTCTGGGGAAGCATACCACAGCATTGTATATTTTTCATAAAATGCAGAAGGATTAACCTAAAGATTGTTAAAAGTCAGACTCTAAAACCAGGGCTGGTACTGAAAAGGACTACATGGAGAATATAAGGCCTTGAAAGTGGTAAGGTAGATGCTACCATTCTACTGTATATGTCCCATCCCATCCTGTCCTATCAGCCATAGGATAAATATAAATAAATGAACAAGGCTATATTCAGGTAAAGCTTTATTTGCATACTATACTATTTGTACTATGAATCTCATGTCCTATTTGTATACTATGATACTTATTTTAAAACTCTACTAAGACAGGGTGGGCAACTCCTTCATAATTCCTGCTCTACAATTAAAGTATGTCAGAGATACTGGGCCAAAAGGCTGAAGATAGATGCTCCAATGTAATAGAGAGAAATTGGGGATTGTCCAGGAAGCCACTTGTCTGTCATTTCTTTTCTTTGGAAGCTGTTGGCTGTGCACTTCAT
Source organism: Lophiomys imhausi (assembly GCA_907164525.1). NCBI lineage: Eukaryota > Metazoa > Chordata > Mammalia > Rodentia > Muridae > Lophiomys > Lophiomys imhausi. The sequence goes on along the minus strand of CAJQZJ010001694.1, from coordinate 16,377,198 downwards.
GTTTTATTCAGATATGTTTATCCTTCTTAGGTCTCTGATGTGGTTAAAGACTAGATAGTTATAGTATCAAAGTTAAGTTTTATGTTATTTAGGAATTAAAGGGATGATCTAGGTCTAAAAAGATGTTTTTAAGTTGGTAATACAAGTTATGATGGAAACTGATTTAGATATAGAACTTTAAACTCATTGAGATGGATAGATAATAGAATATTATTATTAGTTGCAAAATACATATGGACTGGCCATTGGGAATGTTTGTTATACCTTATAATTTTCATAATTGTTGCCTAATTGTTCTTACTATTTTGTATTGTATTTATTGTTATAAGAAAAAGAACCTTTTATTGGACTAAAAGGGTAAGCTGTTGGGGGGGAGATACACCTTAAATTAAAATTTTTTTTTTCTAAAATTTAAACACTATTCTCAGCCGACATATAATAGTGATACATCAACACACAGAATTCCCAAAATTCTCATCCAGCAAATATATAAGTTAATGAATTCATTAGACATTTCTGAAAGGAAGAAATATAAAAGGCTAATAAATATTTGAAAAAATGTTTGGCATTTTTACCCACAGGGGAATGCATATTAAGAATATATATTGAGATTCTATCTCCTCCCAATCAGAATTGCTACCATCCAGAAAACAAATGACAACAAACATTTGTGAGCATGTGAGCAAACATGTTGTAAACTAGTGCAGCTACTATGGAAATCACTAAAACAAAACAAAATTGGAAACCAGAGTTAACATTGGCACAGGTGACAACTTCCTGAACAGAAAAACCAACAGCTCAGGACCTAATAAGACCAACAATCAATAAATGGGACCTCATGAAACTGAAAAGCTTCTGTAAGCCAAAAGACACTGTCATTTCAACAAAACAGCAGCCTACAGATTGGGAAAAAAATCTTCACCAACCCCACATCTGAAAAAGGGCTAATATCCAAAATTTACAAAGAGCTCAAGAAATCAAATGCCAAGAAACCAAATAATACAATTTAAAAATGGGTGAAAGAGCTAAACAGAGAATTCACAAAGGAAGAATTCCTAAAGGCTGAGAGACACTTGAAGAAATGATCAGCATCCTAATCATCAGAGAAATGCAACTCAAGAGGACTCTGAGATTCCATCTCACACCTGTCAGAATGGCTAAGATCAAAAGCTCAAATGACAGCACATGCTGGCAAGGGTGTGGAGAAAGAGGAACGTTCCTCCATTGTTTGTGGGATTGCAGGCTTGTGAAGCCACTATGGAGGTCAGTCTGGCGATACCTTAGAAAACTCGGGACCCAGCCATACCATTTCTGGGTATACATCCAAATGACTCCTCACTAAATCCCAAGGAAGTTGGCTCACCTATGTTCATAGCAGCCTTATTTGTAATAGCTAAAAACTGCAAACAACCCAGATGTCCCTCAACTGAAGAATGGATTAAAAAACTATGGTACATCTACACAATGGAATACTACTCAGCTATCAGAAACAATTATGCAATTATGCAATTTGCAGCCAAATGGATGGAACTAGAGAAGCTCATTCTGAGTGAGCTAACCCAGACTCAGAAGGATGCACATGGCATCTATTCACGTCTAGTCGGATTTTAGCTATATAGTACAGGATATCTATACTACAACCAATGCACCAAAGGGAACAGGAACATAGACTTTTTTCCTCTCAATGAGACACTTTTCCCTAGTGGTGCTGCCTTATATGTCCTCAGTGTATGAGGAGGCTCTGGGCCCTCATATGACTGCTGAACTGGGGCGGGGGACTGTTATGTAGGGACACTCCACTCCAGAGAAGTGGAATGGAAGGGATATGGGGTAGAGAGTGGGAGGGAGGGACTGGGAAGGGTCGAAAGAGGACACTATGATGGAGATGTATCCTGAAGCAATAAATAAATAAATTAAAAAAAGAAGAAGAGATCAAGGCAGGAAGAATGGGAAAGAATACAAAAAAGCTGAAGAAGTAGAAGGCATTTAACTATCTTAAAAATATAATCTTATATCTTACAAAAACAGATCTGGTTAATAGAAGTTCTTAAAGTTTAAAAAGTATGTCTGTCATTTCTTAGTTTTGGAAGCTGCTGGCTCTGCACTTCCTATATAATCAGATATATTTATTCTTCTCAAGTCTCTGATGTGGTTGAAAACTAAATCGTTATAGTGTCACAGTTAAATTTTAAATTTTTAGGAAATTTTAAGTTGTTTAGCAATTAAAAGGATGTTCTAGGTTTAAGAATATGTTTTTAAGTTAGTAATGCAATTTAGGATGGAAAGTTAGTTAAATATACAACTTTAAACTCATTGAGATAGATAATAGAATATTAGTATCAGCTGCCAAATATGTATGGACTGGATATTTGGAATGTATGTTATACATTATAATTTTCATAATTGTGTCCTTACTATTCTTATTTTTGTATCGTACTTACTGTTATAAGAAAAAGAGCCTTTTATTGGACAAAATGGGGAGCTGTTGAGGGGTAAAAGATACACCTTGTATTAAAAAAAAAAGATGGGAGGGTGGAACTGGGAGGGGGAGGAGGGAGGAGACGGTGATTGAGATGTAACTTGAGGAAATAAATAAATGTAACAAAAAAAAGACAAAAAAGAAACAAACAAAAACATATGATCTAACTATACTGTTGTGGGTAAATATCAAAAGGACTCAGCTAGTTTGTTTCTACATTACTCATAACATAATAACTCATATAGAGAACCAGTCTATATATCCATCAACAGATAAATGGATAAAGAGATATAGCATATGGAGACAACATAATGTCATGCAGCTGTAAAGAAAAAATAAAATTACATTTGCAGAAAATGAATGTAACTACAAATTATTATGTTAAGCAAAATAAAGTCAAACTTAGAAAAATAGTATGTTTTTTCACATGTAAAATCTAGATTAAGTTTATGTATACTCATGTGTGTGTAAATGTGCATGTGTGTGTATGTGTTTGCACAGGACATGAAGGCTAAAAGCAGAGTATGAGAGGGGAAGTAAAACAAGAGAAGAAAACAAAAAAGCAAGAGAAGAAAGAATAGTGGAATCTAAGCTTTATGAAAGCCGAGGGAGATTATTTGCTCAAGGAAGTAGTTTAGTAAGGGGGGTTGTACACTAAGGGTACCAGAAAGATGACTAAGAACATACTATGACATATGTGTATGAAAATGTCATAAGGAATGGAATCAGCTGAATGGTAACAAAATAAAATAAAGTACAAAAAAACAAAGCAAAACAAAACAAAAAAACCCAAAGAACAAAATCTGGCAGACTTTACATTAGGCCCAGATATCATGCTTGCTGCTATGGTTTATTAAAAGGAAAAAGTTGCTTTGCTGTTGTTGTTTTTTGCAGCATTTTGTAATTGTTAGGACCTGAAAGACTCAATTAACTAGGCTCCATTTTTCTAGTATTCAAGATTGTAGGGCAGTTAGATGCAACTGTGTGCTGAATACTTCACTAAAGGAGTTGCAAACTCCCTGAGTATTTTCAAAATTTCTTCTTTGAATTTTTTTAATCTTACAAGAATCTTCACAATTGGGGTACTGCTCTGTTTAATGAGAAGCCTGTCATGCTTGGTTCTGGAAGTTTTTTTGTGTTTGTGTACTATAATAATTTTTCTTTACTTTGATATATATACATACACAAAATTTCTATATAAATATATAAATGCATATATAATGTATATAATACACACATACATATTTTGCATAGTGTATTTTATATTATTATATAATATATAATTATGTGCATTATACAAAATATATTATATATAATACATATATGCATATGTAATTCTTATTAATGTACAAAGATATGATTACATATATGCATATATATAATTATGTATATACACACAAATACATACCTACAGGCACACACACACACACACACACACACACACACACACACACACACACACATATATATATATATACATATATATGATTTCCGTAATTTCTAGCTCTCTGGTACCAGAGGGGTTAGAATTCAGCACTGTCTGTGATTACTAGTAAAATATTAATTTCATGACTTTTTCATTCATAAACCTTAATTTTATTTTTTTCTGACTCATATTTTATAATGCATTCTGGTAAATTTCCCCAAATGTTTGTCACTATGTTTTTCATTAGCCTTACTCAAACACATGGCTTTTCTTTATATATCCTCAAAACATTAACTTATTTTTTCTTCCTTTTTGTTTTATTTTGTGTTGAGACAAGTTCTTGTTATGAAGCTCAAACCAGCTTTGAACTTATGATCCTTCTACCTCAGCATACCAAGGGTTAGGATTACAAGCCTGGGATCCTTTTGATTCACTTACTTTTGTTCTCCCTTCACAGTTTATCTTTTGAGGGTGCTGCATGGATTCTTAGTATTTGCAAATCTTTTTTCTATTGTTACCTTCTTTTGCTGAAAAATTAAAGGTCAGTCTTATGCCTCTTTTTGTAAGCAGGAAATAAGGATGAAGACACAAAGTTGGCGCGGGAGTTTGGAGGAAAAAGCAGAAGATAGGATTCCTACGCTATCATTTGGAAAGAAATAAAATGAAATATGCAAGCTTCAAGGAAAAGGGAAACCAGGCTTTGTTTATAAATCTTAGCCAATACTACCTTATAGGTAGACCACACACTGTGATAAAAAGCTACACATCTGAGAATATTTGCACAACACAAATAGGGAACAAGATAACACAAACTTAGGTGGGAATAAAGGGGAATGCATCTTGGGAGAGTTGGGGAAAAAGAGAATGAATATGATCAAAATACACTCTATGGATACTTAAAGAACTAATAAAAATTTTTTTCAGATTTACTTTAAATGTCTTCATTGAACTAATTTTTGTGTGTCTTAAAATCACAGGCAGGTTTTGGGGAAAGAGTTTAAAAAGGAAAATGTTTTCTGTTATCTTCTATCCACAGTAATACAACAGTTATTGTCAGTTTTCATCTTGTTGTTTTTCTTCATTCAATTTGTTTGTTATATGTATTTATGTGTCTGAGTGTTTTTCTTGCATGAATGTTTATGTACTATATGCACATTAGGACATCATATCTTCTGAGACTGGAGAAACAGATCATTATGAGCCACCTTGGGGGTGCTGGTGTTGAACCCTAGTATTTAGCACCAGTAGCCAGTGTTCTTAGCTGCTGAACCATCTCTCCATCCCCTTAATTTTAAATAAAATCTAATTAAATCATTTTCCCTTTCCCTATCCTCCTTCCAACATCTCCCATGTTCCTTCCTTCCAACCCCTCACAAGTGTCTCCGACACCTTTTCAAATTGATGGCCTCTTCCTCCTTTGATTATTATTGGTGTGTGTGTGTGTGTGTGTGTGTGTGTGTGTGTGTGTGTGTGTACTGCTGAGTCTATTTATTGAGTTTTGTGGGGATATGATTTCAGAGCTAAATGGAAAAGGGAGCAGAGTTACAGTGAGATCACCAGACATGACCACTCAGACACAGTTTACCACATGAAAGTCTTTTTTAAAAAACATTTATTTATTATTTCAAGTTACATCTCCATCACAGCTCCCTCCCTTCATCCCTCCTGGTGCCACCCTCTCACCATCTACCCCCTCTCCCACCTATTCTACACCTCAGTGTGGAGGGCTTTCACATATCAGTCCTCCTCAGGTTGTCAGTCACATAAGTGCTAAGAGTTTCCTCTTGCACTGGGGGCCTACATGGCAGCTCCAGTAGGGCAAAGTGTCCCACTAACAAGTAACCAAGTTCATGTTCCTGTTCCTTTCAGTGTAGAATTAATTAATTAAATTATGTTGGACACCATTTGTAGAAAGAATTAATTAAATTATTTACTTAGTATTTATATTATATTTAATGGGTCGGCGGTGTTAATCCTTAAGCCACCATTATAAATCAGCACACAGAGACCTGATGGATTTTTAACAAACTTAGGCCTGGATTGTGTAATCTTGGACCATCTAAGCTAGCTCAACATTCTATTCCCCAAATATGATTCCGTATATATAAGTATGTCCCTTTGGACTGCTATTCCAGGCCACGTGAAATGCTCTTCTTTCATCTACCTCATAGTGTGTCTCCTTCTTCCTGCTCTTGCCTTCTACTCTTAGAGGCTTCTCCTACCCATCAACCTCTCTGCTTCAGAAACGCACACCTTAGTCCTGCCTGCCTGTCTGTGCTCAATTTCAGGCCTCAGCATTTATTCAACCAAACAGAGACAATGGTTAGCAACACAGGTATAATAGTTTCACTTGGTGTACAGCAAGTAGGCTTTTGGGAGCCGGTTAATTAACATTTAGAATGTATAACATCACCCCATCATTTCAGACTGTTGATTATAGGATAGTTGTCCTGTATTATATAGCTAAAATCCATTTATAAGTGAATAGATGCCATGCGCATCTTTCTGGGTCAGGGTTAGCTCACTCAGGATGAGCTTCTCTAGTTCCATACATTTGCTTGCATTCCAACTGTTCAGAAACCTGGTATTGCCCTCAGTATCCTGACACAGGGTTTTAAAGGCAGAAACCATGTCTTCTGGCATCTCTCTAAGCAGCTGCAGTGGGAAGGGGGGACTTCACAGAGTAATCAGCTTGAAAGAAGCAGTTTTAACAGAAATTATGTTAGCTATGACCTTCTGACTTTGGTTCCTAGAATAGAGTGGAATAGTTTTCTATGGGATTCTCCATCATGGAGATCAGATTCTAGTTAAATTTGGACTGGCCTCAGCAAGAATACAAGATGGAGAAACCTCTGCACTGCCTTGACCCATCACAGGCAGAACGCTTTGTAAGAGCTGGAAGACTAGGGAAGCCTGCTAGGAAATTGCTTCTCCTAGAAATGACAGTGAACCTAAACTCATGATACCTCAATAATTTGCCTAAAGAAAGCCTGAACAAAGACAAGATCAGGGAACAAACTAACTAATAAGGGTAAATCTCAAGGGACACCCCATCCATGGACAAACAACTGAGCACAGCTAAATGTAGGAAAATGATTGTCTCCCAGAAATAAACCCTTTACTTGGTTACTCAAAAAAATTAAATTCTGGGGCAATAATATTTGTAGGATAGAATCTGTAAAATTATAGCTAATACTATGTTTTAGACACAAATATTGGGATGGAACATCACGACCCCAAACAGCCAAAATGAACAAAATATCTTCAGGTAAATAAGCAAAGCTGAAGATATCACCATACTAAATTTAAGATATGTAACCAATACATACAAACTCAAACAATATGGTATTGGCATTAAAATAGATAAATAAATTGATGAACTCAGTGTAAATCCAAGAAATAGACCCAAACATCTACAACCAATCGATTCTTACCAAAATGCCAACAACATGCACTAGAGAATGGACAACTTCTTCAATAGAGGATGCTGACAAAAGTGGATGCCCTCATGCAGAAATCTGAAACTTGACTCTTACTTTCACCCTCTGAAAAGATCTACTTAAAGTTGGACATGAAGCTGTGAGTAGTGAGTGGTACATGCCTTTAATTCCAGCTACTCAGGAGCCTGAGGCAGAAAGGCCTCACATTTAAGGACAGCCTGGGTGCAAACTAAAGGCCTAGGGACATTAATTTAGTGAGAGAACCCTTGATTAATATATGTGACTTTCAGTTGTAACTCTTAGTACAAAAGAGAAGTACAATATAAGATCTGAAACTTTAAAATTATCAGAGAAAAGTATGGGTGTCTATTTTAATACAAATAACAATTTCCTAGGTAGGATGCCTTTAGTTCCAGAAACAAAAGCAAAGGATGACAAATGATATGATTGCAGCAAGCTAAAAGCTGCTGCTCAACAGAGAAGCCAGTAAATGAGTGGAAGAGACATTAGGAAGAGGAGAGAGCTTCATTTGACACAACACATGAAGACTGAGAGCTAGGAACTGAAAATATTATATTTGAAAGAATTGGCGATGTTTTAGATGCATATTCAAATAGTGAGATAAAAACAGCCAATGCATGCATGAAAAATGTTTAGCTCATTAGTGTCATTAGGTATTAGGGAAATGGAAATCAAGACTACAATAAAATACCCAACTAGAATGCATGCTTTCTTTCTTTCTTTCATTCATTCATTCTTTCTTTCTTTCATTCATTCATTCTTTCTTCCTTCCTTCCTTCCTTCCTTCCTTCCTTCCTTCCTTCCTTCCTTCCTTTTCTTTCTTTCTTTCTTTCTTTCTTTCTTTCTTTCTTTCTTTCTTTCTTTCTTTCTTTCTTTCCTTTCTTTCCTTTCTCTCTCTCTCTCTCTCTCTCTCTCTCTCTCTCTCTCTCTCTCTGCTCCCTCCCTCCCTCCTTCCTTCCTTCTTTCCTTTTCTCATTTCTGTATTTATTTTAAGACAGGGTGTCTCTACATAGTCCTGTTTCTCACTATCTAGATGAGGTTGGCCTGGAAGTCAGAGATCCACCTGCCTCTGCCTCTCCAGTGCTGGAATTAAAGGCCTGTGCCACCACACCTGGCTTAAGAAGGTTATTAAAAAAAAAAAAAAAAAGAGGCTAGCAAATGGGTCAGTTAGTAAATGTGCTTCCTGCCAAGCTTGATAACTTGAGTTTGATTCTCCCAGAACTATATAGTGGAAGGAAAGAAATAACTACCCAAAATTGAAATTTATGTGTGTTCCATGGCATGTCTAGGTGCACATCTAGGTATATACATATGAATGTACTTTTTTTATTCTTCTCTCATATATTATACCTCAACTGCCATTTCTCCTCCCTTCTTTCCTCTCCCTTTTAGGCAGGATTCCTCAAGCCCCACCTAGTTTTTGGCTGTGGTTCTCTGTATCTTCTCCCATTAGTTGCCAGAGGAAGCCTCTGGGATGATAATTATTGTAGGCTCCTGTCTACAAGTACAGCAGAGTATCCTTAGAGATCTTTTTTTTTTCCAGGCATGTTTGGTTCTATCCTAGGTCTCTGGCCTTCCAGCCTCTGGTTCATGGCTCTCCAGGGAGTATCTGACATGTGCTTCCTATATGGTATGAGTCTAAAGTTGGACGAGTCATTGGTTAGCCACTCCAACAAGTTATGTACCACCCTTATGACAGCACATCTTGGTGGTAGGGCAAATTATAGGTATAAGGCTTTGTGACTGAATTTGTGTTGAAAACAGTCCACTAGAAGCCTTACCTGGTTATAGAAGATGATCAATTCAGGCTCCATATTCCCCATAACTACAAGTCTTCCCTAGGGTCACTCTTGTAGATTCCTGAAAGTACCTGTTGCTTTTAAAAAAAGAAATCCCAAACATTCGATTTTCCCAATGACAACTCAGGAGTCAGACGCTGCGGTGAAAACTTGCAATTTCAAAGAGGCAGAGAAAGCACCCAGCTAATTTTCCTACTCCACTGATGTCCCAGGAGGAAAAAGCCTGCGAGCTTACCCAGGTGACTTTCCTACTCAGCTGACATCTTTGAAGGTTAAAAAACAAACAAACAAACAAAAAACCCTTTCTTCTTCTCCACATGTCATAAATACCCTTCAGCTCCATGTCCCTCCTTTCTGCTTACTCCTTGTCAACCGGTTAGGTTACTTGTCCCTGACCTGTAGTTGACTTTATTTAGCTATTGGATTAAAGGTGTATGCTAGAGCTGAGCTACACCACAAGTACTTGTTTACAGTAAATAAACACTCTAGGATCAAAAACTGAGCCAAAAAACAATTAGAAACAGATTTTTCCAGTTCACAGTCTGAAAGTTCACAGTGTGATAAAATATCCTGCAACACTCTGTTGCACTAGGTTTGTGCCTCACCCTGGAAATGCCACCAATTCCAGGCATCCCTCCCAGTAATCTCTCCCCCCATTCCTATTCCCCACCTGACCTTCCTACTCTCATCCTTACCCACCCCCAGAGCACACACAAAATCTATTTTACTTTCCTTTCCCAGGGAGATTCATTCATTTCCCCCTTGGGTCATCCTTGTTAGTTAGCGTCTCTAGGTCTGTGGATTAAAGCATGATTGTCCTTTACAGCTAATAACCACTTACAAGTGAGTATATATCATCTTTGTCTTTCTGGGTCTGGGTTACCTAACTCATGATTTTTTTTTTTTTTGAGGTTTCATACATTTGGATACAAATTTCATGATGTCATTGCTCATGACAGCTGGGTAGTACTCCTTTATGTAAATGTGGCACTTTTTCTTTTTCCATTCTTTGGTTGAGAGACATCTAGGTTGTTTCCAGTTTCTGGATGTTACAAATAAAGCTCCTATGAACCTAGTTGAGCAGGTGTCCTTGTAGTAAGATGGGGCATCCTTTGGGTATGTGTCCACTAGTGGTATATCTGGGTCTTGAGGTAGATTAATTCTCAGTTTTCTGAGAAAGTTCCATATTAATTTCCAAAGTGGCAGCACAAGTTTACACTCCTACCACCAATGGAGGAATGTTTCCTTTGCTCCACATCTTTGACAGCCATGTGTTTTTTATCTTAGCCATTCTGATAGGTATAAGATATAATCTGAGTCATTTTGATTTACTTATCCTCTGTTGAAAATTCACTGTTTAGATCTCTACCCCATTTTTAACTGGATTATTTGGTTTGTTGATGTCTAGTTTCTTGAGCTCTTTATATATTTTGGGAATTAGCCCTCTGTCAGATGTGGAGTTAGTAAAAATCTTTTCTCATTCTATACATCACCATTTTGTCCTATTGATTGTGTCCTTTGCCTTACAGAAGATTTTCAGTTTCATGAGGTCGCATTTATTAATTATTCATCTCAGTGTCAGTGTAATTAGGGTTCTGTTCAAGAAGTTGTCTCCTGTCCCAATAAGTTCAAGGCTATTCCTCACTTTCTCTTCTGTCAGGTTCAGTGTATCTGGTTTTACATGAAGTGTATGATCTACTTAGTGAGAGATATACATCTATTTATATATTTTTATATGCAGACATCCAGTTAGAATAGCAACATTTGTTGAAAATGCTTTTTTTCCATTGTATAATTTTGGCTTCTTTGTCAAAATTCAAGTGTTCATAGGTATATGGAATTACTTCTGGTCTTTAGTTCAATTTTATTGATCAACCTGATTGTTTTTATGCCAATACCATGTGGATTTTATTCTGATAGCTCTGTAGTACAGCTTGAAATCTGGGATGGTGATACCCTGGAATATCTTTGATTGTACAAAATTGTTTTAGATATCCTGAGGTTATGTTTTTTCCATAGAAGATGAGTATTGTTCTTTCAAGGTCTCTAATAATTGTGATGAAATTTTAATGGGGATTGTGGTGGATATTGTTGAGGCCTGCTCATTTAGCATAACTGCAGCTACTTTGTATTCAGTTTCCATTTTGATCATAAGGAGAAATTAAGTTCAAGTTATCAGGCTCCACTCCCTAGATGCTGACAAAGGAGAAGTCCTTCCATTGGGTCAAGTTAGCCATTCATCCTGACTTTGTTATATTTCTATAGTTTTTGTTATTCATGTCCCATGTCCTATTATTTTGAAATATTCTTGAAAAACCCCTGAGCATGACTGTGCCAGATCATGTTGATCTACTGTTCCAAATGTCTTACTATGACTCTATGGTACTCATACTCTGTTAACTTAGTAGTATGGGAACTCCTGACCACAACCCTTCTCACATCACTTAGGACCAATAAGTTTAAAGGTTAACTAATAATGCTTTGTCCAATTAGCCAAAGACACTTGGAAAGTAATATTGCCCTCTCCTTGCCTTCTACACTTGGTTTTCCTATAAAAAGCCTATTCTGAGAGCAGACCAATGCCACAGTCTGGCTCTCAAGTCCAGAATGTGTCCCTGATTACAATCAGTCCTGTGGTGAGCATTCAATAAATCATTCATATCTGACTGAGACCAGTAGTTATGTGGTTTGTGTGGCTATTCCCGAACCCTAACAGATATGTAGATTGCTTTTGGTAAGATGGTCATTTTTACTGATGAAAATGTTGTCTTTATATCCTCAGATGTTGGAGGATGAGATGAAAGCCATACCCAAGCTTTATAATACATGATTTGGACTTAGCCAAGAACAATTCCATCTCTGTTCTCAATATCCCTAAGCATAGGACTGGAAGCTTCTAGCCTCCACACAATGTAATCTTCTGTAATCCAGAATCTTGAAGCCTACAGCTTTCAGCCTCTGTCTGATAACCAAGGCCTAGAATGTTTTCAGCCTCTGAGACTTACTGCTGAATAAGATCATCCTTACTTGTTCCTTCTGAACTAGGGCTGGCTGGTTCAATGTAGCTATTCTGACTCAAAACTCTTCTCCAAGGTGACTGATTCAAATGGTTTCCTTCAGATTTGATGAGGTTATCTGTTATATATTCAAAATGTTAACTAACTGCTCCCAGAGGCCTGCTTGCTTCTGTTACTTTGCTTACTAACCATTATCTCTGATCAGCTGTAATAAAATGTTGAATTATATATAATTACATATATAAAATATGTAATTATATATAACATAATGCTATTATATATAATATAATATATATTATATTATAATGTGTTTTCTTTAATGTTTTTATTTTCGATTTCATGTTTTAAGCAGTTTTATTTGTTTCATTCACCTGTTTGTTTCTTGGCTTTCTTTAAGGGATTTATTCATTTAATCTTCAAGAACATCTATCATTTTTATAAAGTTGTATTTATGGTCATTTTCTTGTGCTTCTGTTTTGTAGAAATATTCAGGTCTTGCTGTAGTAGAATAGCTAGCATCTGGTGGCGACATTTTGCCCTGGCTGTTGTTGACTTTTTTTTATGCTGGCTTCTAGGCATCTGTGTTTGGGGGTTATATAGGTTTAGAAGCTGATTTCTGAATTTGTCTTTGTTAGAAGGATTATTTTTTCTTGGTTTCTGTTTCCTCTCTGTCCTGAGCGGCCTATGGTTCTGGTAACTGGTTAGTCCTCTGGTCCAGTAGGGTTCCTCCATTGGAGTTTTGGTGGCCTGTGTGACCTCTGGGATTCTGCAAGACAGTGTGGGCTCTAGGATTCTCAATGCCATTTGCCTCCTGGGTTCTTGGCTTCAGGTACCTGGTGTGGCCTCTGTCAGGGGCTTCTGCTGGAGTTGTGAGCTAAGATATGGTGACAACAAGAGGGTCTATCTCTGAGGAAGTGTCTATCTGCCAGTAGATGCTTACCTGAAATTCTGGGTACCTGCTTTGTGTAGCAAGAGCTTCTGTTAGAATTGTGGGGTCAGATATGGTAATGAGAGTGATGGGAAGGAAGGGTAGCTCTTGAGGAAAGCTGTGTGAACTCTGAGAAAGTGTTAGTGGTCTGTTAGTGGGGTCTTACTTGGGGTTCCAGATACCAGTATGGCCTCTGGCAGAGCAGGAGGCTTCTGTGAATTTTATTTTTAAGAACATTTATTGGTAGAAGCTAAAGATGTGGCTCAGTGGCTAACAGCACTTATTGGTCTTCCAGGGAACCTGAGTTTGGTTCCTGGCATCCAAATTTGACAGATCACAATTACCTGCAACTCTAGCTCTAGGGGATCCAATGACTCTGGCCTCTTCCTGGCATCTGCTCTCCTAGTCACATACTCACAGGCAGACACACACATACAAACACACATACACATGCACACAGGAACAAATGCATGCACACATAGTTAAAAATAATGAAATAAAATAAAATTTTAAAATGTAAATGGAAAAATAATTGATCAAGAATATAGGAAAAAAAGCAACTCTACACAATCTTGTTGGGAATATAACTTAGCACTTCCACTTTAGGAATTAGCATATAGGCCTTTACAAATCTATAAACAGCACAAGTAATTTGATAAAGATGATATGGCAGACATGTTGAATGAATTTAATCAGCTAGAAGAATAATATAATTATTTGCAGTAAATGGATAGAACAGGAGAATGGCAGGTTAAGATAAATAAGCCTGACTCACAAAGAGATGTACAGCTTCTCCCTCATATGTGGAAATGATTTAGAGAAATACAAAATTATTTACCTTAAAGTAGAGTAATAATCTAAGAGCCTTGGAAGCATGTTGATGTGGAAAGGGGCAGGAGAGGTAAAAGGATATGACCAGCACAGACAATATCCTTGTATTGAAAAAATGGTGGATCCTGTTAATATTTACAGTTAATATCTGTTATTTTAAAGGAATATAAGTTCACAAATTAAAGTAGAACCATTGATTTGGCATAACTATTGACTAATACTTATACCAATTGGTAAATTTAGTCACATAGCTGTGAACAAGCTAATTTAATTTGATTTCTTGGAAGCCTGGAAATCTAGAGATAGGAACTCAATACCAAGTGTGAGAAATTCCACTTAGTAACTTGTTAAATAGGAAGAAGTGAGTCATGCTTATTTAAATATGTTATAAAATCTCCATGGAATCCACACTTGTGTTCTCAATCACTACTAGGTAGATTTAATGTTTCCTGTATTTCAAAGCATTTTAATATTCTTGGTGAAAGCATAGGCACTCCACTGCAAAACCACATCTGGGTGTTGTCAAAATGTTTGTGACAGTGGCTCCATGCTACTCCTCACTCAGATCCTTTCATGGCACTGATAACCAGCCTCAGAGTGCAGTTTTCTGGCCACTCTGTATCACCTTTATGCTTGCTCTTCCTTCTGAACAGTCCACAGTTTGCATGAATGAGGCCTAGAAGAGCACTCTATCTTTTAACGATGTTCATGAACTCAGCATAACTTGAGAGCAAGGTAAAGGATATTTAAAAAACTCTCCTGAGCTCCAAACTTTATATGAAACTATTTCTAAGTGGAGTGAACACACTGAAATGTTCACTTAGTGTGTAAATGAACTCTAATCTCTCTCTCTCTTCTCTCTTTCCTTCTTTATCTCTTATCATGTAAACCAGCCATAGCACATTCATCTTGTCCTTTGAGCGCTATGTTGCACAATTGAGTAATAGACTGCAAATCAACCTGTAGCACATTGAAGAGAAACTGAGAAATTAATTCCTCGTCCTCTATTCTTTACATCATCTGTGTGACCCTTAATTGTGTTCATGGGGGTACTATTCAGAATGTATAATGCAAGCTTAGGAGATGAGGGAGCTTCAAGGCAAGTCAGGCAAGAAAAGATAACCTTGCAAAGCCTTTGTTTGTGAAGTAATAGTGTACTGGGTTATAAGTTTTACAAGGCAGAAGAACATATGAATCTGTACATCAATTTTGCTTCAAATTTGCCACCTTGGATTTGAAAGACCCGGGGGAGGGAAGTCCCTCTCCCAACACTCAGGATATCTCAGCCACTCCTGTGGCTCTTTGCTCTCAGGCTAGATCTTAGGCGGAGCTGAAGGTGTTGTTTCCGAAGCTGGCTTTTGTTTTAATTTGGCCTCTGTGCCATGGAGAGCCAGGGATCTGGAGCCTGGCTTTTTTTTTTCTCACCAAAGGTTTCACCTATGAGGTTGGGTCCTGGACCAGGTCTTGCCAAACAGTAGTGTATGGCTGTTAATCGGGATGAGACCCTGGTCTTTCCTTGTAGACAATAGCTTTTACCTCAAAGATAATGGTCCAGTCAAAAGGCCCTTCGGGTGGCCACCCGATGTCAAAAGCAGGCCACTCCAAAGCACAAAAAGTCTATCACGGTCTTTTCTTAATCTCAACTGACAAATTATGAGCCCTAGTTCTAACTTCAGTCCAATGATTCAGTGTCAACCTTAGAGGAGTCATTACGGTCTGTCCCATTGTCATAAGTAACACAAAACATAAACACAAGATACACAGAAAAGCATTACGAAAAATCCTTCTCAATCTCGAATGCCGGCACCACTCCAGAGAAACAAACGGCTGGGAGGTCTCTCAGTCCCCTCTCTCAAGAGGACCACTGTATCCTCCCGGCACCCAAATGGGGCCCTCCCAGGTGTCCCTGGGGTCCCCTGTCCTCCTGGGACGTCTCCTAGAGCTACAGCCGCTGATCCAGTAGCACGTCTGCCTGATCACCCCATCTCTCCTCAAGAGACGGAAACGGCTGTCAAACCGAAAGCAACCTACGCCAAGTCAACTTTTGCGCAAACCATATAAAAGAACCAGTCAACAGAGGCAGAAATTTCACAAACCAGACAACAAAAATAGGCCCAAGACACAGAAATCTCACGTCCAAGTGGGTTCTCATGGAGAATGGGGTGGCCGCAACTTCCCGGCGGCCAATGCACCAAATGAAAGACCTGGGGGAGGGAAGTCCTTCTCCAGACACTCGGGATATCATGGCCACCCAAAAACTCGCAAGAGACCTTCTTGATGCAATCACAAAAGGTTTATTTTGGGGATCAGTGCATGGAGGGCACAACTCGTATCCCACGCAGGGGTACAGGAGTTCCTGATGACAATTTGGGGGAGAGTAGGGTATTTAAACCACAACCCAAGGGGTGAGGGGAAATACAAGTGGAAAGTACCAGCCCATTGTTTAGTTAGTCAGCAGGAAACATCCTATACTTGTTTTTCTCAGGAATGAATCTAATCTTATTTCGCTATCTACTTTGTGGTCAGCCAGTTCCTGAAACCCAGGGCCCATGACTCAATTGACCTTCATTCTTGGTTCCACTCTTTTTATGATCAGCTAAATTCCTGGAACCCAGCTGGCCTAGCTTCACTGCCTGCCAAGGGGGTCTCTAAAAATTTCATTCCTTTCAGATTCTCCAGTAAAATTCAAAGCAGTAATATGTGAATTTATTTTAACCTTTTAATCAGTGGTAAATTTAAGTTGCGTTATGTGAAAAGCAGAGAACATTGCATTCTGTCCATTTTTAGAATGGCTCTCAGTATGACTATAACTAACCTTGTAAACCACACTTATTGACCTTTAGGATTAATGTGTTTGTTTATAGGTGACCATCAAAATATTTTATATAGAGTCTTGCAGGAAATTGATATAAATCACTTGCACTATTACTCACTCCATGCACAGAATTTGTGTGCATGTGTGTGTGTGTTTGTGTGTATCCATGTGTGTGTATGTTAACCACTTCCTTATGTGCACTGGAAAGAAAAGTGTCACCGCTCACTAAGATCTGCAGTAAATCTAAACTACAGCTTGATCATAATCCCCGATTCCTATCTGACTGGCATGTGGCAGAAACTGATTGAAAGGAGACACAATGTCAGCTTAATTTCCTGTACTTGTTTCCTTATTAACTGAAGGAGGAGTTGAGCTCCATTGTTTCTCAGTTCTCAGCACTTAGAATCAACTGCCATAATTCATAATCAGCTTATGTCATATAACTTGTAATCAGAAGCCTGGGAAAATAAAAACTGATCTCAAATCAGAAAGGAAGAGAGGTCAATCCTTGACCCTTCCTTAGATTTCTGGGCTTTTATATAATAAAGTAAATGTTTAAGTGGTTATGTATACAATACATTCTACATTTTATATAACATATTCCTTCCTCCATATAGAAATTCTGTAGTTCTTCTCTACTTCACTCTCTTCTTCACTAAGCAGGCCCCTGAGCTGTTTACTAAATCCTAGTGTGCTATTGAAGGCATTAAGGATTAAGCATATTCTTGTATAATTGGAGGCGGGCTTTAAAAAGCAATTGTCTAGTGAGGCTTTGTTAATTTCAGTTCAGAATAAGATGTAAAAGTTCATAAAATTGCTTTTGAGGACAAGTTTCTTACAATGTCATTGAATATAATCATTCCAAAACGCAGCTTAGATATTTGAAGTTTAGAATCTTTGTGTGCATGACCTGTGTTCACTTTGAAACCATCACCACTGAAACTGAGTATTCAGTGTTTCCATCACTCACAGAAAGGTTCTTCCCTATAGCCATTTGTAATCAGTCCTTCTCTCACATAATTAGGCATTTTCTGCTGTCTTAAACTAATCTCCATAAGTAGAATTTACTATAAACAGAACCATTCCCCAGGTGTAACTGAGCATAGTTATTTAAGAGACATTCTCTGCTGTACATTAAGAGCTTATTTCTCCATAGGGCTGAAATTCCATTTCTTAGATATACCATCTCTTTACTTTACTATCCATATGCTGATTAATGTGTGAGTTGTTTCCAGTTTGCTAGCAACAACTATACAGGTCTTTTTGTGGTCATGGTCAGCTTTTCCTCTTGGATAAACATGAAAAGGAAAAGAGCTGAATCAGATGATGCATGCATAGTTAATACTTTAAGAAATCGCTGAATACTTTTCAAAGCAGTTGGATTATTTTAAATTGCCACTTGAATTATCACTTCACATGAAGGATCTACAGGCTATGTCCTACTGGCTGAATTTGGCTTGCCATCTACCTCAGTATTTCTTGTGAGTTAGAAATGTTTTTCATACATTTTATTAATTAGGAAAAATTCAAAGAAAATTAATGAACTTTATGAAATTTTCATCTTAGTAATCACAAATCAATTTTATTTCTATATAGCCACATTCACAAATTTATGCATTATTTGTGGCCAAGGTTGAATAGTTGAATCTAGGACCACATGGGCTCCAAGTGTCATCCTAGGGGATATTTAGTTATTATATTGTGATTTAAATTGCCTTTCTTTAATGGCTAGGATTGACCATAAATATGCCCTCTTATTCAAAAGTATATTCATACTTGTGGCCATTTTGCAGTTGATATTTTGTGTTGTTTTGTCTGTTTTTGAACTGTTAGGATCTATTATATATTTCAGGTAGGAAAAGTATGCATTTACCCCAACTAAAGGCTTCAGGTTTCCAAGTATTTGCCCACTAACCTGTAAGTCTAGTGTTTGTGATGATGTGTGATGATTTGAATGAGAAATGTCCAATAGTTTCATGCATTTGAACACTTGGTTCCCACGTGATGTTGTTTGGGAGATTTAGGAGGTGTTATCTTGATTCCCATTCTGTTCCGTTGACGATTTTAACTGTAAAGAAAAAAAAAAACATAAAATCAGGAAGTGTGTGCGTGTGTGTGTGTGTATGTGAGAGTTAGAGAGAGATCCATAGCTTTTTGTTTAAAAATGTCATAGTTATATTATATTTTTACATTTTTTATATAAATTTTAAAATCATCAAGACAATAATTTTTATTGAATTCATTGTTTTTGTAGAGTAACTTGGAGAGAATTGATAGCAACACCAAAGTACCTTATAAGCAGTGAGTGTGCAGCATCAACCCATTTTCATTGTGTAAGGATGGAAAATATTCCATAAAATTTATTAGTTAGAGACCTGAAGAGATGGCTCACATGATTCCTGGCACCCAAATGTCAACTAAAAACTATCTATAACTTCACTTCCAGAGGATTGGTTGCCCTCTTGTGGCCTCTGTTGGAATTCCACACATGTGATACACAGTCCAAAACATCTATACAAATAAAATAAATAATAAAATTTTACAGTTAATATTTTCCATTTTACTCAATTTTATTATTAATGCATAATAGTTACATGAAATAATTATCTTCCTTGACACTTTTTATACATACATATAATATACTTTGGCTGTATTTTGATGTTGTTATAAAGAATATTTGATTTATTAATTAAATTTTCTGTTGTTAATTAACCACCAAGAAGCAAGCAATTGGATCTGAGGTATTGATTTTGGGTTCTGTCAACCTGCTAAACTCAGTTTTCAAGTCTTATAATTATTTACTGATTCCTTGCTATCATACATATCATAACGTGGTTTGTGAACAAAGGCAGGTTTAGTTTTTCATGAAATTCTAAAGAGTATTCATGTTTTTCCTTGTTATGCTATGCTGTTTAGAACTTCCAATATAATACCAAGTAGAGGTGGTAAGAATGGGTTATTTTCTCTTTAAAAGTTTTTGAGTATTTCATACATATATAAAAATAAGCATAATCATGTCAATTCTCTATTTCCTTCCTCTACTTTTGTCTTTCTTTGTTTAGATTCAGTTTCTCATTTATTATCACTGACATTCCTGTTAATTCCTTTAAACATTTTTACTAGCAAGTGCTAATGATACACCTTTTCTTCCTCTTTTTAGCTTTTGCATTTAAAAATTCTTTTTCTTCTTCCTACCCTTGAATTATAAGGTGATACCCTTCTCACTTCTAGGTTACATTGCGTCTGCATATAATTTTTCTCTTCTCTCTGTCTTTGCTACTCTGTATATATTTGTATTTTGCTCAAACAACCAAAAAAGATATACATATTTCCAATTGCTTTAAGCAGTTTGGTTATGAGATGTCATAGTATAGCCTTATACATATCTCTTATATGTATCTCTTATACATATCCCTTATACATATCTCTTCTACTTGGGCTTCATTGAGTTTCAGAGTTTATAATATTATCAACTTGGGGAAATTTTCAACCATTACTTATTTAAACATATTTTCCTAACCCTTATGTCCCCAATATCTCCTTTTGAGACTCAGTTTCATGTGGATTAGCTT
>CAJQZJ010001694.1:16279347-16356860 GCA_907164525.1 Lophiomys imhausi | reverse complement strand
TGTGTGTGTGTGTGTGTGTGTGTGTGTGTGTGTGTGTGTGTGTGCTGGAGAGTCAACCCAGGACTTCAGGCATTCCAGACAAGTGCTATATCACAAAGCCAGTCTGCCTGGAAAGTTTCAGTTGAATGTCTTACACTATGATGGTTGTTATCCTTGTTGGTGTTCTTTGTTTTGCTTTGTTCCGGTGAGTTTGGGACAGTATTTTATATGCTGGGGTTTTGCTGTGATACATAATTCAGTTACTTGAAAAATGTTTAATCCTTTTAATGCTTGCTTTCATGCACTTTTCATCAGAAGGTAGGCAGATCTTGGTTTAAGATTAATGCTATTTACTGTTGAGATATCACCATTTTGAGAACTCTCTCCAATAGACTGTTTTAGAGTTCTTTCCACCTACTATGCGTAAAACAATCTATGGAAAACCCTTGATGATTTCTGCTCCAGCACTGCTAGCTTCCTCACCAGCATGTCTTGATGGTACTTAGATGAAGGCTTCCTACAAGACATCTACAGACCCTCGATCTCTCTCTCTCTCTCTCTCTCTCTCTCTCTCTCTCTCTCTCTCAACCTATCTATCTATCTCTGTCTCTGCTACCATATCTCCAAAAAACTCTTTTCTATCTCATGCAGTGCTCAATGAATTGTAGCATGACTTTAAGTTGATATTCCTTAATATATGAATGTCTAAATTATCCTCCAACAACTTAAAAAGTCCAGCCTTGTTCCTTACCTTACCATTGTGACATGGAAAGTCCTTCCAACCACTAAACCCAATCAGTGAGAGGGCTGACTTTAGGTTGCTTGCCTTAGAGATCACTCTCCTATGGGTCTCTTTAAATGTCTGAGAACTACTGTTTCCTACCTTTTGCTTTTTTCTTATGCCAATTATGTCAAGGAATCTCTACAGGGAATGATCAGTGGAAATAAACCACAGTTTTTTGACATTTATGCCTGTGGCATGTTCTATGTCTAAATCCCACTCATTTGAAACTTTTCTGAGCATTGCATCATGCTTACTGGGTCTCTTCTGAAGGAACAGGTAAGTTTTATTACTGGTAAGGGACACTTGTCTGCAAAATGAAGATCTGAATAAGACTTCACATCAAATGTACTGCATTGGTGCCACGTGCTTTCAGATGATAGCTAAGAAGCTACAGTAATACAGTCCCATCCTTTAACTCTTTAGCTTGACATCCTCTGATGCCTTGATTTGCGAGTTGGTGACATGGTGCATAAACACCAGAGGCTTTCTCACTAAAATAGGAGACTCACAATCCATAATAATTTCAATATTTATACTTCATTTGCATTCATTGGGCCTCAACTGGGTGTTAAGTGCTACAAAAGAAATAGTAAGATTTTTATCTTGGCATGTCAATCACAGCAAGAAAAAGCTGAGGTCCCGTGATATGCTGCACATCCTTAGTTTTTATATCTATTCCTTGTAAAATTGCTGGTAAAGAGTGTTTTCATTTGTACAGTCTTTTTTTAAAAAGGGTTTGTTTGTTCATTTGAAAGAAAAGCCTAATCTCCCTCACAATTTCTTGGGTCTATATTTCATTTCCAGAAGACCATCCATTCACACTGTTGTCAATAGAACATAAGTGGCCAACCTGTGCCATGCCATGCTCTAGGCTTCATTATTATTATGTAACTACCCTAAAACCTTATATTAATTTTTGTTTTACAAAAATAGACTGAATTCCTACAAGAAAACAGTAAAATGTATATTTGTCCTATTTATATGACACAGAAAGCTGAAAGTTTTGACAGGAGACCAAACAAACAAAAGCTGGAAATGATGGTTTTGTCTTTAAGAGGTAGTGCTCACAAATATTTAAGAAACAGGTTATTGAACTTTTAAAAAGTTTCCACAAAATTTTATCTTTTAATTCATGTGAACTTACCTGTCTTTAAGTTACATGACCTTACCTGTCCTTTGAAAATAATATATTACTTTGTAAAGAAAATTATCAAATTCCAGACTTCAATTCACATGCAGAAGAAATTCTGACTAACCAGAAACTTGATCAGTTTTTCAGCCTTTTGTGATTAGACTTATGTTTTAAAACTTGAGTTTAAAATAATTGACTTTAACTGATTGGCTAAAAAACATGGATAATTATGAAAAGAGTCAATAATTCTAAGATAATAAAGTTTTCATATTCATTTGGCCCTTCTGTTCAACAATTGTATATCCTTTTCTCTGTCACCAATCTACCTCTTTTTTTCTTATTTTCCTTCCTCATAGGCAATTCATTCTTTTTCTAACGTATATCTTTTCCTCCCCTGTGCCTGTTCAGGCCTCTCAAACTCTCAGACAAAACTTCAATCCTGTTCAAATCTCAGTCTCTGACTCTTGCATTCTTTTATTCATATAACTCATCTTATCTAAGAAAAATGTACAGTTTGCTAATTAATCTTTTGTACATGGTAAGTTCAAATGAACTCTTGATATTCTCAGATATCTCAGTGTATTCTTCTATGATATTATTGTTATTTTAAAATAAATGAATTACTGAGATAACTAAAATTGTTGACAGTATTTTCTCTAATTTCTCTCTCTATCCTCTGTCAACTGTTTGTATCTTTATAGCTTCCTGCTTGCCTGGCATAATGTATCAAACAGCCTGTAGTTTGGGCAAATTAATGCCTTTGCCTGTGTGGTCATGGCTTTATAAAAGATTGCACAGTGCTGCTCTGTATCTCCAGTGTATATAATCACCTTTTCTCCCTTGACCAATGTAAACGTATCTTTTATTCTCCTCTTGCAATTGTTGCCTGCAAGGTTTTCCACATCATCTGCTAACCTAGTCCTAGACCTGGAAGCTTCTAGTCTCTGTACAATCTAATCTAAGCCTAGATGGTTTTTGGCCTCTGAGACTAACTGCTGAATAAACTTGGCCTGTCTAGCTCTTTCTGAACTCTGGCTGGCTGGTTCAAGTCAGCTGCACTAGCTCAAATTCCTCTCCAAGCTGACTTCTCTCAACTTCTGACTGAATGGTTCTGTTTGGCCTCAAAATAACTATAGCAATCTATTCTAATGATCTGACTCCTTCTCATTCTCTGGCTCATCTATCTTCATCTGTGTTTATCTTGTCATCTCTATAACCTGTCTCTTTAAAACTGTCCCAGTAAACTGCCTCCTCCTCCCTCACTCAGCACTACTTTCTCCTAAATTGCCCATCTTTCCTCTCTGTTCTCATGAGAGTTGGGAAGATCCTACTTTGTTAAATCTTTCTCTAGTTCGTCAATTTTTGCCTCTCATTTAGACATCACTCTCAAACATGGGTGCTTCCTTCTACAAACTAATTTTATCTTCATTATTTGGGATTAAATGTATATGCTAAAGGTGTGTCTGTATTCCAGCCAGAGTAGCCACGTTGCTGGATTAAAATGCCTTTACAGGCCAATTCATTTCCAATACAATTCAAAAGGGTTGAAGTCTATTAGGTTTAAAAAATCTTGTTTTACACCAATTCCTTATTTCTCTAATAAAGATTCCCCCCCCAAAAAAAACTCTCTCTATGTGCTGTTTCTAATTATCGTTGTTATTTTTATTGAATCCATATGGGTGAAATCTTTCTTTGCATGTTCTCATCAAATTTTACAGTAATCTTGTCATTTGTTCATTCTCAGACCCAATCAAATACACTGTAAGCAACATTTGGCAGAGTTTATTGTTCTCATCTCTGAGAGATATATCTCTCATTTGACTTCTGATGTCACCTTCTTCATATCTTTCTACTTTACTGGTATTGACTGAAATGTCTTACAAATGCATGAATAACTAGGGAGCCCAAGACTCAAACTCTTTTATGATATAGTAATCTCTGCACACCACTATAGTTTACACCCCCTTCCTGGACTTTTTCTTTAACTCCAGAGTCAAATGCCTACTTGCTCAGTACCTACATTTGGACATCTCAGAAACATCTCAGACTTCATTCCTCTAAAGTAAGCACTTTTTCTTCAGTCCTCATTTTAATAAATGGTAAAATAGTTCTTAATTCAGCTCTAAACTTTGGAATATCCTTTGACTTTAATCTCTCTTTCTTATCCTTGTTCTTCAAATCCTGGTGATTTATTTTCAGAATATATCTATATTCAACACAATATCATAACAGCAGTGATACCTTTAGCATGAAGCACCTTTTTCCACTGAATGGATATAGGATATAATCTTCACCTGGTAACTTGTCCAACTATTCATACACATTAAACTTATACTTTAAAATTTTAAACCTAACAATCTTCCCCTTCCTGTTCTCAAAAGCCAATCATGAATTGTCTCAACACTCAGAGTAATAATCAGAATCCTTGCAGTTGCCTCACATTATATCATGACTTTTTGTTGTTGATTTTGTGACACATTTTAGACATTTTTTTCAACCATCAACTCTAAAATGAGACCATTGCTAATTGTTTCCTATTTATTTTTTATAATGATGAGCAAATTCATAGAGAGTAGATCTCTCTCTGTCTGTCTGTCTGTCTGTCTGTCTGTCTGTCTGTCTGTCTCTATGTTCTTCTCTTATCTTAGAAATTAGGATACCCCCCTGATATTTAATATTTGTTGAAGCATGAAACTAACAAGGTTTTTACAGAAACCAATATATTCGGTCTTTGACAGCACCTTCTTCTAGCTAAAAATATTGTGAAGAATATGCAATTGATGATTTTGCCCATTTTGCTGGATACACAGTTCTTAATAATTAAACAAAAGCCTCTGTACTTCTACACGGATGTCAAAAGAATGATGTGTTTTCAGAAAAGATGTGAGTTAATGTGCACCTGTGTTTTTATTTTTCAGACTGCCCAAAACCTATTGCATCTTGACTTTGATCCGCAAGAGCTTCAACTTACACACACATGCACACACAACACCAGAAGGATTTTCATACTTAGGCATATCTACTTTTCAAATTTAGCTCACACGCAAGGACTATATTTCAAACCTTTTCCATGTCTTTACCAGCACAGTGCCCAAGATATCACCAATAGCTTCTCTCACCTACAATGCCCTAGAATTTTCCATCTATCTTGGAAAATTTTCATTGATCCCCTGGCAGTAGCCTCCAATACCGACTGGCTTCTCTTCTCCATGCTTATAGATAATCATTGTTCATATCATTCTTGTACCATTGTCATAATCTCTCAGAGTGAAATCATTACTGTCCTATGACTCTCATTACCTTCTGAATATCCACCTAATAATAAATAATCCTTCCTGAATTAAAATTCTCATCTTCTTTGAACTTACATGCCTAATGTTGAACACTGACAGATAATGAGTTTAAATGTTGTGAGACGTGTTTCTTTTTAGCTTTTCTGAGTTGGTGATATCCAACCACAACTGAGCTGATGCTGAGTTTCTAGTTAGCACTTGCCCCTGTGGGTTATAACAGCTAGTTTGAATCTTCCATCAATGTGTTAAATCTCAGTTCCTGCCAGTTTGCTAGTCACCTTTTCGTATATGCCAAAGCCTTCTGCTTCAAGAAAATATAGAAAATTCCTCCTAATGTACCAATCTTAATTCCATGATACCAAAGCTTTACATTTCACTTATCTTTTTTCCTCATCAACGATATCATTGTGTAATGACTTGATGGTTATCTTTCTGTCAATGAATCTTTCTTCTCTGATTTGTTGTGCTTCACACCACAAATGGGGGTAGATTCTTATCCTTTATCTTCAACTCTCCAATTACTTTGGGCTTCTTTTTTTTTTTCAGAACTAAACATGTTTGAGTGTTGTCTAACTACAAACAGCTTTTTCTTGTGATCACATTCTTTTTGGTCATTGTCCTTTTTTTCCTGCTGGCTCTGCACACACAAATTTTGCTAGCCAACAACCATTCTGGCTATTATTATTTTACTCCTGATACCAAAATCTGCTTGTGTCTTGCTTCTACTCCAGGACCATGCCCAGACTAATCAAACTTCTAAATTCTAATTTATAAAGTGACATAAATATCTGGTCTATTAAGCATAATTTTTAGGCAAACATTACTCAGTCTTCCCCTGTCTACCCCTGTCTTTCCCTCCAAACATACTGCAATAATTTACTGTAGTTCTTGGAAAGAATGAGCTTACTCCTTCACTGTCCTTCAGAATTTCTCATGGCTTGTGACTTTATCTGGGGAAATGAGTAAGTGGTAACACTATTTGTTTTCCTCACAGAGGACTCTGATTCAATCCCGAGTACCCTGAAACTACAGTTCTGGGGGATCTATAAAAAGATCTTTCAGTCTTTTCACTTCTATAGGCAGAAGGTGAGTATGTATATGTGGACATACATACATGTTGGCAAAGAATTCATACACATAAAAACACCAAACTTTTTTAAAAGAAAAAAGGAATGTACAGATGTTCCTTCAGAAATAAACCATCTCATCGGTCACAATCTGTTAATCAAGTAAATCACATTCAGAGAGGGAAAACAGGTCACCCTTGATGGGAGGAATGGCAAAGCCACCTTACAAGGACAGAAGCAAACTGGGATAACATGAATATTTGATTTTAGTCATTCACAGAGAAATATCCTCCACTTGTATTACAGTCATGCCCCAAAGTTTACCTTTTACCCTTGTATCTTTATTAGAACTACATTCGTATAAGCAAATATCAACTCAGTATTGAAGCAGACATATTCAATCTGGAGGTCCCATCTTTCCTATCTTGAAAACTTACCTCATCCAGTATTTTCTGCATTCCAACTGGTAACAAATGTATTTGAAGTGCTCTCTAACAGGCCCAACCATGGAAAACATGGCACCAGCAGGTCTTGCACTTCCATTCCTCTTCCTTGCTAAAATGTTAGATTGCATTCCTAACGCTAGCCCAGAAGCTTTATTCCCTTACTGACTCATTTCTGAAACTGAACATCAGTTTCCAGCTATTAAAAGACCAGGACAAAATTATTAAGATTTATTATTTGGCCATCCAATCAGGCCTTAACAAGGATTTACCCTTTTCTCCTTAAAAAACAATTCCACAGAAATATCTGCTGCCTATCTTTGTCTGATCCAGAGGCAGACAACCCCTCTCTCTCACTGTACCTCTTGGGTAATAAGTCTTTGTGCTGAAAATTTCATGTCTAGTGTGTTCTGTGCAGACTCTGAGGGGGTTTTACACACTTTATACAGTATTCCTGGCAAAATTCTGGTGCTACCTTCAATTACAGTGAGAGGGTAATTTATCATCCAAACTGAGACACACTTATGACAGGTAATGAGGGGGGGTGAAAATAATTATGAAAAGATTTCTTTTTTTTCTTATTTCCCATTTTTTCCTTTATTTTTTATTTCTTCAAGTTACATCTCAATCGCAGTCGCCTCCCTATTCCCCCCTCCAGTCTGACCCTCCCACCCTCAATTCCCCATCCTCTTCCCTTTTTTTAAAGATATTTCTTATTTCCCCTTACAGTTTCCCCTTTCAGTCCAACAAATGACTCTTTTTTTTCCTTTATTTTTTATTTCTTCAAGTTACATCTCAATTGCAGTCCCCTCCTTATTCCCCCTCCAGTCCAACACTCCCACACACAACCCCCCATCCTCTTCCCTTTTTTTTTTTCTTTTAAGTTTAAGGGATATTTTATTTCTCCTTACAGTTTCCCCTTTCAGTCCAACAAATGGCTCTTTCTCTTATAATAATAAATAAAATACAGTACAACAGAGGTAATTAGGCCACAGTTATGAGGGTTATATGGCTTAACATACATTCCCAATGACCAGTCCATATGTATTTGGTACCTGACTTTAACATTCAACTATCTAACCATCTCCATGAGTTTAAAGTTCTATATCTGACTCAACATTCATACTAACTTGCAACACAATTTTAAAAGTATCTTCTTAGATCTATAACACTCTCTTGACTCCTAAACAACTCAAACTTTAATTATGAGACTCTAGCTATCTGTTTTCAACCACCTCAGAGACCTGAGAGGGATAAATATATCTGATTTTATAGGAAGTACAGGGCCTGCAGCTTCCAAAACTAAGAAATGACATACCAGTGGCTGCCTGGACAGTTCCCATTATCTCTCCATACATTACAGCATCGATCTTCAGTCATTTGGCCCAGTTTCTCTGACAGACATCGATTGTAGAGCAGGGGTTATGAAGGACTTACCTACCCTGTCTTGGCAGAGCTAGACTGTCGACTTACCTGCTTCCAGGTTTTGTCCTTTTTGGACAGCATTCTGTCTACAGTTGGAGCAAGGGGCTTTTCCTACCAAGAGATAGGCTTGCGACTAATTCAATCATCTGCCACTGGACATTCTTCGATGCTCATCTTCTACCTGGAGGAAAATAGGGGGTGTTGTCAGGAGTTGATATATCTTGATATAAAAATATCTAAAGTTATGATAACATCTTTGAATGCCATATTCTGCAGATCTCTTGAGGTTTTTGAAGAGGCCCTATATATCTCTTATATTAGGGTAAGCAGATGTTGCTTGTCTCTTAGCAGCTTTATTTCTGATTAGCTTAGCAAGTAACTATAATAGGCTGTAATAGTACCTAACAGAATGACCGGCTTGCATAACCATTAGTTTGCATTTCTTAATTATCCTAAACAGTTTATAACAATTAGTAGTAAAAGGCCGAAACATCACAATTCATTTTTTTTTTTTACACACTAACCCTTCCATCCCATTTCTCTGGGGTGGGGTGTCCTTATATAACAGTCCCTCATCTCAGTTGAGAGGTCGTATGAGGGCCAAGAGCCTCCTCATTCATTGGGGATCTACGAAGCAGTACCATCAGTGAAAAGTGTCTCATTGCCTGGGAGAGAGAACTACTAAACAAACAAAACAATAAACAGACAATAGATAAAAAAAGACTAAAAAATAGAAAAAAAATAACTAATATATAAAAAATAAAAATTAAAAATAAGAAGTCTATGTCCAAGTTCCCTTTGGTGTGTAGTTGTAGTATCGATACCGTCTACTATATAGCTAAAATCCTACTATAAGTGAATAGATGCCATATGTGTCCTTCTGAGTCTGGGTTAGTTCACTCAGGATGAGCTTTTCTAGTTCCATCCATTTGGCTGCAAATTGTATAATTTTATTGTTCCTGATTACTGAATAATATTCCATTGTGTAAATGTACCACAGTTTTTTAACCCATTCTTCAGCTGAGGGACAACTGGGTTGTTTCCAGTTTCTAGCTGTTACAAATAAGGCTGCTATAAACATAGATGAGGAAACTTCCTTATGATTCCATGAAGAGGCATTTGGGTGTATACCCAGAAGTGGTATGGCTGGGTCCTGAGGTGGAGCTATTCCACGTTCTCTAAGATATCGCCAGACTGACCTTCATAGTGGTTCCACAAGCCTGCATTCCTATTAGCAAATGAGTAGGGTACCCCTTTCTCCATACCCTCGCCAGCATGTGCTGTCATTTGAATTTTTGATCTTAGCCATTCTGACAGGTGTGAGATGGAATCTCAGAGTCCTCTTGAGTTGCATTTCTCTGATGATTAAGGATGTTGAGCATTTCTTCAAGTGTCTCTCAGCCATTAGGGATTCCTCCTTTGTGAATTCTCTATTTAGCTCTGTCCCCCATTTTTTGATTGGATTATTTGGTTTCTTGGCATTTAATTTCTTGAGTTCTTTGTAGATTTTGGATATTAGCCCTCTGTTAGATGTGGGGTTGGTGAAGATATTCTCCCAGTCTGTAGGCTGCCTTTTTCTTCGAATGACAGTGTCCTTTGCTTTACAGAAGCTTTTCAGTTTCATGAGGTCCCATTTATTGATTGTTGATCTCAAGTCCTGAGCTGTTGGTGTTCTGTTCAGGAAGTTGTAGCCTGTGCCAATTAGTTCGAGGGTTTCTCCCACTTTTTCTTCTAGTAGATTTAGTGTGACCGGCCTTATGTTAAGGTCTTTGATCCACTTGGACTTAAGTTTTGTACAAGGTGATAAGTATGGGTCTAACTTCATTCTTTTACAAATGGACATCCAGTTGGACCAGCACCATTTGTTGAAGATGCTGTCCTTCTTCCATTGTGCCGTTTTGGCTTCTTTGTCAAAAATTAGGTGGCCATAAGTGTATGGGTCTATTTCTGGATCTTCAATTCGATTCCATTGATCTACTGGTCTGTTTCTATACCAATACCATGCTGTTTTTACAACTATTGCTCTGTAGTACAGCTTGAAATCTGGGATGGTGATACCTCCAGATGTTTTTTTATTGTAAAGGATTGATTTAGCTATTCTGGGTTTTTTTGTTGTTCCATTTGAAATTGAGACTAGCTGTTTCCAAATCTATAAAAAATTGTGTTGGTATTTGATAGGAATTGCATTGAATCTATATATTGCGTTTAGTAGGATGGCCATTTTTATTATGTTGACCCTACCTGTCCATGAGCATGGGAGATCTTTCCTTCTTCTAAAGGCCTCTTCCATTTCTTTCTTCAAGGGCTAGAAGTTCTTGTTGTATAGGTCCTTTACTTGCTTGGTTAGAGTTACCCCCAGGTATTTTATGTTGTTTGCGGCTATTGTGAAGGGGATTGTTTCCCTTATTTCTTTCTCAGCCCATTTGTTTATTGTATAAAGAAGGGCTTCTGATTTTTTGAATTAATTTTGTATCCAGCCACTTTGCTGAAGGTGTTTATCAGCTGTAAGAGTTCGCTGGTGGAATTTTTGGGGTCGCTTATGTATACTATCATATCATCTGCAAATAGAGATAATTTGACTTCTTCGTTTCCGATGTTTATCCCCTTGATCTCCTTTAGTTGTCTTATTTTTCTAGCAAGATCTTCAAGTAGTATATTGAAGAGATATGGTGAAAGTGGACATCCTTGTCTTGTCCCTGAGTTTAGAGGAAATGCTTCAAGTTTCTCTCCGTTTATTTTGATGTTGGCCTCTGGCCTGCGGTATATTGCCTTTATTATTTCTAGGTACGGCCTTTGTGTGCCCGTTCTCTCCAGAACTCTTAGCATGAAAGGGTGTTGGATTTTGTCAAATGCTTTTTCTGCATCTAGCGAGATTATCATGTGGTTTTTTTCTTTCATCTTGTTTATATGGTGAATGACGTTGATAGACTTTCATATGTTGAACCATCCCTGCATCCCTAGGATGAAGCCTACTTGATCATGGTGTATGATACTTTTGATATGTTCTTGAATTCGGTTTGCTAGTATTTTATTAAGTATTTTTGCATCTATGTTCATGAGGGAGATTGGTCTGAAGATCTCTTTCTTTGTTGGGTCTTTGTGTGCTTTAGGAATCAGGGTGATTGTGGCCTCGTAGAATGAGTTTGGCAATGTTCTTTCAGATTCTATTTTGTGAAAGAGTTTGAAAAGTATTGGTGTTAGCTCCTCTTTGAAGATCCAGTAGAATTCCTTGCTAAAGCCATCTGGCCCTGGGCTTTTTTTGGTTGGGAGATTTTTAATGACCGTTTCTATTTCCTTATGGGTTTTAGGGCTGTTTAATCTGTTTATCTGATCTTGATTTAGCTTTGGTAGGTGGACTCTATCAAGAAAATTGTCCATTTTACTTAAGTTTCAAATTTGGTGGAGTATAGATTTTTAAATAGGATGCAAATATTCTCTCGATTTCCTCAATGTCTGTTGTTATTTCTCCCTTTTCATTTCTGATTTTGTTGATTTGTGTTTTCTCCCTCTGCCTTTTAGTTAATTTGGCTAAGGGTATGTCTATTTTGTTGATTTTCTCGAAGAACCAACTCTTGGTTTCATTGATTCTTTGTATAGTTCTTTTTGTTTCTAAGTTGTTGATTTCAGCCCTAAGTTTGATGATCTCCTGCCTTCTGTTCCTCTTGGGAGTGTTTGCTTCTTTTTTTTTTCCAATTCACACAGTTTAGCTGTTAATTCGCTAATATGAGCTGTCACAATTATCTTTTTGAAGGCACTTAGTGCTATGAACTTTCCTCGTAGCACAGGTTTCATTGTGTCCCATAGATTTGGGTATGTTGTGTCTTCACTTTTGTTGGATTTTAAGAAGTCTTTGATTTCCTTCTTTATTTCTTCCCTGACCCAGTGGTCCTCTAGTAAAGAGTTGTTCAATTTCCATGTGAGTGTAGACTTTCTGTTGATTCTTTTGCTATTGAAGTCCAGCTTTATTCCATGGTGGTCTGATAAGATACCAGGGGTTATTTCAATTTTCTTGTATCTGTTGAGGCTATCTTTGTGTCCAACTATATGGTCGATTTTGGAGAAGGTTCTGTGAGGTGCTGAGAAAAAGTTGTATTCTTTTGTGTTTTGGTGAAATATTCTGTAGATATCTGTTAGGTCCATTTGGTTCATGATCTCTGTTAGACTCTTTATTTCTCTGTTTGGCTTCTGTCTTGATGATCTGTCCATAGTTGTGAGTGGGGTGTTGATGTCTCCCACTATTAAAATGTTTGAATCAATGTGCGACTTAAGTTTTAGAAGCGTTTCTTTTATAAATGTAGGTGCCTTTGTATTTGGGGCATAGATGTTCAATATTGAGATGACGTCTTGGTGGATATTTCCTTTAATGAGTATGTAATGCCCTTCTCTGTCTTTTTTTAATTAACTTCAATTGGAAGTCTATTTTGTTTGATATTAGGGTGGCTACTGCAGCTTGTTTCCTGGGTCCATTTGCTTGGAAAACCTGTTCCCAGCTCCTTACTCTGAGGTAGTGTTTATCTTCAATAGTGAACTGTGTTTCTTGTATACAGCAAAAAGATGGGTCTTGTTTACGGATCCATTCTGTAAGTCTGTGTCTTTTTATTGGCGAGTTGAGTCCATTGATGTTGATGAATATTACTGACCAGGGGTTGTTATTTCCCATTATTTTGGTATAGCTGGCTGTCTTGTGTTTCTCTTTTGTTTAGTTGCTGTGGAGGTTTCTATTTCCTTTGTTTTCTTGGGTGTAGTTGTCTTCTCTGTGTTGGAATTTTCCTTCTAGTATCTTCTGTAGGGCTGGGTTTGTGGGGAGATATTGTTTGAATTCGATTTTGTCATGGAATATCTTGTTTTCTCCTTCTATGTTGATAGAGAATTTTGCTGGGTATAGTAGTCTGGCTGGGCACCTATGTTCTCTCAGGGCTTGTAGGACATCCGTCCAGGCCCTTCTAGCTTTTAAAGTTTCTGAGAAGTCAGGTGTGATTCTGATGGGTCTGCCATTGTATGTGACTTGGCCTTTTTCTCTTACAGCTTTTAATGTCCTTTCTTTGTTCTCTACATTTGGAGTTTCTATTATTATGTGGTAAGAGGAGTTTCTTTTCTGATATAATCTGTTTGGTGTTCTGTAAGCCTCTTGGATTTTTACTGGCATCTCTTTCTTTAGGTTTGGGAAGTTTTCTTCTATGATTTTGTTGAAGATATTTCCTGGACCATGGAGTCGGGAGTCTTCTCTTTCCTCTATGCCTATAATTCTTAGGTTCTGTCTTTTCATTGAGTACTTGATTTCTTTGATGTTGTGGGTGAGAGATTTTTTAGCCTTCTCATTTTCTTTGGATGTTGTACTGATTTCTTCCATCGAATCTTCCATGTCTGAGATCCTGTCTTCCATCTCTTGCATCCTATTTTTCATACTCACATCCGTAGTTCCTGTTCTCTTCCCTTGATTCTCCATTTCCATTTTTAACTCTGTGTTTTCTTTATTGTTTCCATTTCCATTTTCATTTATTGAATGATATTATTTGTTTTGTACATTTCCTGCTCCAGTTTGCTTTTCTTTGCCTGGAAGTCTTCCATCGCCCTCTCTTTTTCTTGTTCAAGTTGACTCACCTTGTTCTGAAGTTCTCTAATGGTGTTTTCCATCGCTTTCATATGTGCAATTGTGGCTTCTTTGAATTTGACTCTATCACTTTCCATAATGTAGAATTGTCATCATTTTCATGTGTTTCAGCTGTGGTGAGATGGTTCGGGCTGAATGGAATAGCATTGCTTTCTTTTGTTGAAGTCATTTCGCTCTGTTTTTTGTTTTTGTTTTTTGTTTTTTGTTTTGTTTTGTTTTGTTTTTTTTGATCTGGGGCCTCTGGCCATGTGGAATTATTTAGCTGTCTTTTGGACTTGGATCCAAAGGGGATGCTTTGGTGTACCAGCCGAGTTGCCTTACTCCACCCTATAAGGTGAGTCATTCAGCTTTGCCTCCTAGGTGGAGACCTAACTAATCCAGGAGGTGGAGCTGTGTACAAGTAAGCTCTGGTTCCCCGCCAGAAGAGCCAGTACTAGTACAAAAGTCCAATATACAACAGTTTCAAATACCTCGCAGTTTGCCCAGGGTTGGTTCCTGTGGTGGGTAAATCTGCCCTTCACCCCCAATAGCCTTGCCACTCCCACAGCCTGGAAACTGGCCAGTGACGTCACAGCAGTGGGT
Organism: Lophiomys imhausi; assembly: GCA_907164525.1. NCBI lineage: Eukaryota > Metazoa > Chordata > Mammalia > Rodentia > Muridae > Lophiomys > Lophiomys imhausi. The sequence continues at coordinate 16,342,544 of CAJQZJ010001694.1, read as the reverse complement.
TGCAATCTGCAGCCTGAAGGCACTTTCAGCCAAGCTGCACTCACTTCCAAGGGTCACAACCTTTTGCCAGATAGCTGGATTGTCCATGTGAGACCTGGGGTTGCCCAGCAGTGTGGGGATTATCTCTGAGTGGGATCTGATTCTGCCTGCTGGGTATTAGATGGAACTTACCCGGAGTCTCTCCTGGTTGGGGATGGGGGGATCCTGATTCCTGGGTCCAGCGGCTTCCTTGCGTGTCCAAGAGTGGGAAGGAGGGTCGTGCCCAGAGACCCTCAGTGGTCCCTGGGTAGTTGCGTGAGATCCAGAGGGGGTTGGGTCATTTGTACAGTGTCCTACAACACTCGCCGCCCTGTGACTATTAACCCCGAAATCAAAATACGTCCGAGCAGGGCGCCGCCATCTTGGATCCCTTAAAAGATTTCTTAAATATACTTATTAACATTTAAAAATCTAATATATTTTTACTGTGTGTATCTGTTTCACTTGCATGTATTTCTGTGTACCACTCACATGCTCCATGTGCCCATGGAGGACAGAAAAAGTCAAGAGATCTCCTCTGACCAGAGTTTCAGATGGTCCTAAGTTGCCATTTGGGGGCTGGGAATTAAACTCAGGTCCACTGTAGAAGACCAAGCAGTGCTCCAGCCCAAATATTATCCCTTTCAAAAATATCATTCACTAGTAACCAATGTCATCTTCATATCCAGTATAATACCTATCAAAGTGCTAATCATGTTAATAACAGAAGTAAAAAAAAAACATACAAATGAAAAAAAACTACTCCTTGAAATTGTAGACAAAAAAGAAAAAAGAAAAAAAAAGAACTACAAAATAACTCAAGCAATCTTGAACAGGATAAATGAAGTTGGAAACAATCTTTCACAAATTTATAGTTAAAACTATAGTTTTAAAATAGCATGGTATTGGCATAAAACAGATATATGGACCAATGGGAAAGAATAGAGAACCCTGAATCAGCAGATATCTACAACTGAGGGCACATAGTAGGAAAGAAAAGCTTCTTGAGCACTGATCTAATACAGTCTTGATTGTCCTAGGGAGAAGACTGAACTGGATATATGTTTCTCTCACTGTGTCAAATTTTAATGAAAACGAATCAAAGACTTACATGTAAGACAAGCCAATATGAAACTCCTGGGGGAAAAAAACAGGAAATATATTTCTGGACACTTTTGGATATGACCCTAAAGCATTGTACAGATTGGCAAATAAGAATATATCAAAAGAAGTATTTGATTAGAAAAAAAAATTAGAATGAAGAGGAAAACTGACCAAATGGGAGAATATATTCATCTGACAGTCAAGAGATTAGTCTTCAGAATAAATATGGATTTCAACAACTCAACAGCCAACAAATCAAAAGCATACAAATGCACATAATTTAATTTTTAATTTGCAAATGACCAAAATAGATATTTCTCAAAAGAATATATAGAGATTGACTAACAGTATGCTAGGAAATGTGTAACATCACTGGCATAAAATACAAATGAAACACACAATATGCCCTGCCATATGAAGGTGGCTATTAGCAAGTAGGCAGTATACACAAATGATGTTGAGTGTTTAGAAAAAGAGCCTCCCACACACTACTGACAGAAATATAAACTAGTACAGCTCTTATGGGGGAAAGTATGAAGGTTTTTCTGAAAACTAGAAGTGAAATGATTTCATGATATATTCCGTTCACTTTCCAATTTCATGGGACAATCCCGATTTCACTTCAATGAAAGGAATCAGTATATAACATTTTTTTTCATGTATTACACTGCTATTCCCAATGCCTGTAGCACTGAGATCAATTGAAATATCTAACAGTTTTTGAAGAGATAAAGGAATATAGTATATAAATGTAGTGGAGTATTATTTAGCCACAAAAAGAATGCTATTCGATTACAACAGCATGAGTGGAATTGAAGAAAACAAGTCATACAGATGAAGAAAAATACAGATTAATTTTACTTATGTATGGAAGATAACATCTTTTTAGCACAGAAGTTTAGAATAGAGTTGTAGCGCCCATGGTCTAAGAAAGGTTTTGCTCAGGAAAAATGAGAGGGAGGGTTCAGATGGGTTAGAAGAGTAGTTTCTAGTGTGCCACAGCTCATTAGTACAACCATTTGACCACTGTTTATTGTACACCCCACAATAGCTAGCAGAGGGGGCCTCAAAGGTTTTCAGCAGAGACATGTTTGACCTGATGGAAATCCTAATTGTCTTCATCTGATCATTGCACATTTTGTACATGTATTATTACAATGCCACACTGTGACCTATGAGTTTGTGCAATTATGTGTTAAGCGAAACAATCATACTTAAATTGACATTCATTCTGAAGTAAAACCATCATGCCTAATCTAAGAATCACGGAGCAGGAAGTTTGAACTTTTGGTATCATCATTGCCTTGTTCTTTATATATGGCAATATGTTTTAAAGGAGAAAAATATTATCTCCAGAAGTGTCAAAACTCTGGGTTGCTAGGAATAGGGTTTGCCAGACAGACAGTACTTGAATTATGACTTTTTTTGTATGTGTGGTTTGTTTTTAAATGTGTCACAACTTTTTTTCTTTTCACCTCCATTCAGAAGAATTTACACGAAAATCTTGCAAAAATCATTTTCTCTAGATATGTGTCATTTATCTCAGCACATTTGAGTGTGAAATCACAGGACTTTGCATATTCCACTGGTACAGCATATGTATGCATCTACATATGTGTGTTTAAAAGGAGTAACACCACACGTGGTGATAATGCTCCCTGAAAGAATCATACATGAACATAAGCCCAGTGCCAGGCATGAGAAACCTTTCTTCAAGTTGTTGATCAGGGGAGTCCAAGAGATTCTCCAAACAGTATGGGTTACTGCCATTACCCTTGATTGCCTTACAGAACTTGAACATAAGAAACTAGTCCTTGAAAGCATCATTTATTTCAGATGCAAGACTTGGAAGAGTGGAGCTGGAACTGACTTGCAGGCTGCCTCTTTGAGGACTAGCTTTCATAGTATCTGATGGTATTATGCAAATTGCCAAGGAACAATAGGAAAAGTCCTAAGCGAGGTGTAAAGCCTCCAAACCCAACAATGACCAATTTGGCAAGATATAACCAGTGGTGCAATAATGGTACTTTTATCTTGGGAGTAGCCAACAGCTGTCTAATTTGACTTAAAGCCCACTCAGTACAAGGGAATTTGTGTCTGGTACTATAAACCTTGTCAACTACCCATGGTTTGGTGTATCCTTATGGCCATGGGTAATTGTAGCACTCATGTCTCATCAAGGAGACTTTTTTTTTGTGTGTGTGTGTGTGTGGGGGGGGGGTGTTTTGCAACAGATAAACACAATTGCATAACTGACCAGAGAATGCAGAAAATAAATGACCTTAAGGAAAAATCATAGAAGAGAGGATGGAAAAATTGTAAGAGCCAAAGGAGTAGGAAGTCCTGATATTAGATTGATCATGACCTCTATATATGAAAGGGAACCTGACCTCATGAAACCTCAACAATAGAGTCTCCTAAACAAAATCTGAATAATGACAATAATAGTGGACATGCCAACACGGACAAAGAAATTCTGAAATGTCCTAAGCCTTAGATGAAAAGCTAGCAGAAATTAATGGAGAGAATTACCCACTCTCAAGTATTCAACCTTAACACATGTACATATAAACAACACTAAACAGACTTTAACACACTAAATGTGTGTGTGTGTGTGTGTGTGTGTGTGTGTGTGTGTGTGTGTGTGAGTGTGTATAAAACAATAATTAAGTATAAGGGGCCATGATGTGAGAGAGAGTTTGGTGACACGAATGAATTGGATGGGGAAGAGTGAGGAATGGAAGTTATATAAATATAATATGCAACTTTAAAACATGAAGCTTTCAATTTAAATCATTAAAATATTTCTGGAGGAATAAAATAACAAAATTATTACTGAGTGAATTGTTTTTCTCCTTGACATCAATATCATATTAAAGTCATTTATTTACAATATACCGGAATTATCAGACCTCACCAAAATATAATAAACCTTGAAATAGAAGATGACCAAAAGTAAGCTTTTTTAATTTTTTTATTTTATGAATTTCACATCATGCACCCTGTTCCATCTCATCTCCCACCACCATATACACTCATCCTCTACTATTGAAACCTCTCCCAACATAGAGAAACTCATATAAAAAATCTCATTGTAGTAGCAGTAGTATGTATTAATGTGTCTCACAATATTCCATTTTGTCCACACTGTTTTGGTTGCAAATATTCATTATAATGATTCCTTGGTCTGCTAGAGGTCTCTGGTTTCTGCTACTTTGTCAATACTGGAACTTTACTGAGAGTCTTCTCAGATATACTGTTGTTGTTCTGTGTCATGGAGATCCTCTAGTTTTGGGTCTGTGGAACTGACCACTTCATGAACTCCAGCAGTTCATCCATGGGGCATATGTTGATTTGGCCCCTGGTTCTGAGCCTGCAAACTCCACATCCAGCGTCAGTTTTACTGTGCTACCCAGGGAAGGTGCAGGACCTGCTTTGCTAAGTGCTGCAGCAGGTAAGGGGCTAGACCAATTCTCCTCTCATGAGCCCATTATGGCCAACTCTCCCATCTGCTACCTGTGTCGAGGGCATCAGAATGTGGAGGGGATTTCTCTCTTGTCAACACCACGAAAAAGCAGAAAAAAGGAAGGGCTAGCTCTCCCCAGCTCAAACCCTCAGGGCCAGTTCACACACATCCCCCACATCCAGGGCCAGCTGTGCTATACTATCCAGGCAGATGTAGGGCCTGCTCTCTCAAGTGCTGCAACACGTGAGGGACAGGGTCAGATCTCCTCTCTGCCACTGGTGGTGAGGGCAAAAAAGAGTGGAGAGAATCTCTCCTTTGACAATACCACCACAAATCAGACATAAGGCAGGGTTGGCTCTCCCACCCTCACTCCATCAGGGCCGACTCACTCACAATCCTCATATCAAGGACCAGCTGTACTGTACTATTCAGGCAAGGTGTAGGGCCTGTTCTCCTGAGAGCTGCAGCATGTGAGGAGTTGGGACAGCTCTCCTTCTCCTGTGACCACATCAATTCCAGATCTCCTGTCCATCATTGATGAGGAGGGTAAAAGAGAGGAGGGACTCTCTCCTTCACCAGCACCACTGAAAAGCAGACAACAGACAAGGCTGGCTCTCCCACACTCATACCTTCAGGGATGGTTCACCTACAACCCCCACATCCAGGACCAGCTATACTTTGTTGTCCAGGTGAGATGCAGACCCTGCTCTCCCAAGTGCTGCAGCATGTGAGGGGCAGGGACAGCTCTGCTGCTCTTGTGACCACATCAGGGCCAGATCTCCTGTCTTCCTCTGGTGGTGAGGCCAGAAGCAGAGGGAGAAGAACTCTCTCTTGCCAACACCACTGAAAAGCAGATAAAAAGCAGGGCTGGCTCCCCACACTCACTCCCTCCGGGTCGGCTCACTCAGAACCCCCAAATCCAGGGCCAGGCAGGGTTCTGCTAGTCTCTGGTTTGCTTCTGCCCTGGCAGTCCACCTGATGTTTGCCTGGTGCTGGACTCGTGATCATCATAGACTAGCACCATGTCCAGGTCCCATGCACTGAACTAGTGTTTGTCTCTGTCTTAATATTTTCCAAGAATGTTAGGCTATTATTCTTTCAGATGCTCATAGGACATAACATAAATCTAGACATAGCCTCTCTCCACTCTGCCACATCTACTGATACACATGTACATAGTAGCCACAACTGCAACATCTCTAGAGGCAGGTGCAAAAGCAAGTTGAAATACTGAACATGGATCTTTAAAATCAGTCATTGTTCATGTATTAATGTATTGGTTTAAATTACGGATGAACACACAAAATCTTCTTTACATTATGAGTACTTTGATGAACACTGGTATCCTTTCACTGCATAATTGTCTCTGGTTCTTTCCCCCTGTAATATCATTAAGACTACCAGGGTCATGGTTGTAACAGGATTTTGCTTAAGTTCCATATATATCAACTTCTGTACTCAAAAAAACTCAGTGACACTTTCTTCAAAAGAGCTATTAAGTATAAATTTAGCTGTTTTGTTGTTGTTGTTGTTGAGCTTAGCTGAAAACAAAGTAAACAAGGAAGTCATTAAAATAACAAAGCTATTTCAAATTTATGTGTCATATCATAAACCATGGTGGCCATGGTCATTTACTATTAGTGGTGTAGAAGCACTTCATGCTTCATAGGTCCAATGGGCACAGCTGATTGTGCCACTAAGTGGTCAGCAGTTGTGCCAGGGCTCATTGCTTCTCCTACCTCTAGAAATTACGGTACCAATCTGTGAGTGGTGGTACACATGCCTTACCCTTCCATCCTGAGAGCTGAGGAAGTACAGTTGTGAATTCAAATCTGACTTGGGCTACATAGCAAGACCTGTTTCTAATTAGGACAGAAAGGAGCACACATGCTGCTGCTCATCAGAGAGTCTGTCTCATTTTATCAGAAGGACACTATTCTCTTTTTTCTCACCCCATACTCTTGATATCAGTGTATATCCTTTGCATATCTTAAACATAAAGCCAGAAGCTCAAAGTATTTGATGAATCCATAACTTATCTTTAGTTTGTGTAATTTTTGGTTCTAGCCTAGTTTCTTCTAGGAGTTACTTAACTAGTCTCCCTGTGCTACCTTCACTTCATAACTTCACACAGCAGCCTTAAAATGATGCTTTAAGATATTGTCTTTCACTCCTTTGTGGAAAACTCTGCAATGTCCCTCCATGACTTGCCCCAGGCTTTAAACCATATTACCCCTTATCCCTCTGAACTTGTTTCCTGTCCTTTTACTTGCTATAGACAAAGAAAATTCTTTGATGTTCACAAAGTCTCTAAGAAGTTTCTCACTTGAGGGCCTTGCTTCTAGCTGATCTTATACTTCAAGAAGCACTGGGAGTGCCACTCTCTCAGACATCATCTTGATAAATTTTCTGGTATTCTTCAGAATGCAACTACAATCTCATTTCCTCACTGATGTCTATCCTCACACTCCTATTCAGTGCTCGAATTAGAAAATGCCCCGCCTTCACTACTGTCCTCCATACTCGACTCTGCTATGGTTCTTTCCCAAAGGTACACAGTGTCTTTGAACTTGGTATGTTATTTACAGAGTTAATCTACCTAGCTTGTCACACTACAGTAAGAAAGAACTTCAATAAGTCACTCACAAACTATTTCCATGAATTGGCTGAGCCTCTTCAGTGACTTGTGTAATTCTGAGTAATCCTGCTGAATTGTCTTTGTCCTGACAGAAGAGAACAGAAGCTTCTCCTTGGAAATAACACTTATTACAATCACTAACATTTCCTTATCTAAAACAAATCATATTCAATGAAGGAAGTGTGTTTCTCCATCAAAGGAGGGGTGAGTAGTAGGTACTGGTCACTGTTTATTATCTGTTCTCTTTGCTAGAACCTAGAAGGCAGATCTCTTGGTCTATTTTTTGTTTTGCTTTGTTTGTTTTTGTTTTTACCTGATAAACATTCAGGACCTAGAACAAAATTTTGCATATAATAACTATTAAGTAACCAACAAATAAACACATGAATGAAAATATACTACTTATTACATGGTTTTGCATTTCCATAACCATTTAAAGATTTCAACAGTTGCTACAGCTAAGGCAAATGGAATTTCTCATTTTGAAAAATGGAAAAAAGTTTTGGTTTAAAAAAAAACAATTTATTGGTTATCACTTGACTTCCAGTTTGGATTTAGGACTATTGAAGAGGATAATGAATAACAGAGAAGAACAATTGATTGCTAATCATATGGTTTTGTAATTAGCTCAATGGTCTCCGATACCTTTCTCTTAATAATGGAATGCACATTGGAAGTTGTTAATTCAGGGCATATTTAATGGCTAGTCTAGGTAAATAATGTCTTTTTCTTTAAATTTTTTCTTAGAACTTTACTAAGTTTATTCTGGAATAATGTCTCTAAAAAGAATGTTTACTTAGAACATCTTGGAATTTATCTCCCTACTGAAGGAGAAAGTTAAAGAGGGGAGATGTATATTTTAGTTTCTTTCTGCACCATGAATGGTGTTTGGTAAAGATGACGCACAAGGATCTGTGGCAGCCATGTTCTGACCTTAAAATCACAAGCATAATGAAAAGGCAAACAAATCAAGAAAGAACAAGTATAGTTTGGATAGTCCTTTATCATGAATTCAGGTGCTAGCACAATCTTGCAATTGATAATCTATAGAATTTTTAGTGAGTGAACAGTACAGATTCTCACCTGGTGCTCCTAGACACTGTAGTTTTCATTCTGAGCTGAATTATCATGAAAAAATACCCAAAAAACTCATGATACAAAGGTATGTTTGAAAATATCAAAAATGGGTAAGAAATTACAGATCAAAGCATACCTCTGTGATATTGGTAGTGTATTTGATTGCTCAAAATACAAGAACATAATTTGGTTTGACTAAATACAAACAGGAAAATATTAGAAAATAAGATGACTTGTACCTCAATTGTTCTAGAGAAGGAATTTGAGTAATTTTGTGATTTGTAAGCCAGATGTTCTAATGATTATATACACTTGGTTATAACTCAAAGAATTCAATTCTGTGGTTTATTGCTGTATTTACTGGGAAATGCAAAATACAGTGGACCTTTGAAGTGATTTAGCAAGAATCTGAGGCTAAATTTGGCTACATAATTTTAAAGTCCATAGGACATAACTTTGGTTAAAATTACCAATCAATATTTGACTGTGGGTATTATGGATCACCTGAAGAGGGGAGAGATACAAGTCTGTTGTAACACAGGTCTGTGGTAGTTCTCAGAAGGAGCTGTATAACCTGTGGAAGTAGCTTTGCTCCTGTATAAAGAAAAAACAGTGTAAGGAGGCAAAGGTATTGCAATTATTCTGACTTAAAGTGTTACTTTCCTCATGAAGTCAGAAATAAGAATGGGAAAGTTTGTTCTGTTATGAAAGCTCAACTTAGAACTAAAGTGGTCCCCTTCCTGGGTCCCAAACTTTAGCACACATTCTAGACCCACATCCTGACTCCAGTTAAAGAACAGAGCGTTGTGCTGTGGTAGAAAGAATTAATTAAAATATTTATCAATATTTAGATTATATTTAATGTGTAGGCAGCCTTATCTTTAACTCGCCAATATAAATGAGCACACAGAGAGACCTGAAGGATTTTAATAAGCCTTAGCCTGAATTGAACAATCTTGCAAGCTTTTAATTCTATTCCCCAAATATGACCCCATATATACATACATCCCTTTAAACTGCTGTTCTCCAAGCTATGTCAATGTTTCAGGCTACATGGAATGATCTTCTTTCATCTACCACATTGTGTGTCTCCTTCCTCCTGCTCCTGACTTCTCATCTTTCGGAGGCTTCTTGTGGCTACTCAGGGAATCTCTGCTTCAGAAGCCAGGGTATTAGTCTTGCCTATCTCTGTCTTTGCCCAATTGCCCATCTCAGCATTCATTCAACCAATCAGAGACAATGGTTAGAAAACAAAGCAACAGGCAGTAAGCAGGACAAATTAATTAATATGTAGAATGTATAACATCACCCCATCATGCTGATGTTCATGGAACAAAGAAAACAAGAACTTTCTTGAACCTTGTCAGTGAGGCAGCCTTTTTTATCTTGAAGCAACAAGATCTCGGTGAATTTGGATGATGTTTGTTCAATAATATCTGTTTTCAAGTCTACTATAGAAACAGGTAGAATAGAAGACTTCAGCCATGATAGAATGATGTGCACATTCATCTTCCTAAATATAGAGGGAATAAAAGACTGTCATTCTTATCGTGCTTCTCCCATGTGTCTTTCCTGTGTGGAATCGTATGTGATCCTTACAGGACCACATCCTCAGAATCAACCTCATGATCTCCATTTCCAAGTAGAGTGAGAAACTGTGGGGCTCTCAGCAGGAATGAGATATCAGTCTCCCCTTCAGATAAGTATGTCATCGCAACCAGTTTGTTGCTTCTGTTCTGGAACATGTTTCTTAGTTAGCATGGGGGTAGGCAGCCAGCACTCAAGTTCTCCACTGAGAGTGACATCTTGAATTTTGCAGCACACAGGTCCCAGCTGTTCTCCTTGTGTGCCTGTGACTGTCTACCAAATTGTGAGCATCTTGGGTCTTTCCTGATGTTACAAACTTGACATTTTTTCACTCACCCAGTACATGCACTTTAGTAGATATTTACCATGTCATAATTATTATTGTCCTTTGTCTCTGATGAGAACAGAAGTAAGGATAAATCTTCCTCATCAGTGGCAAGAGTAAAATCTTGATGGGTGTTGTAGAGATAAATGTCAGGCACAGAGAATCTTCTACTTGCTCTCTCTGTGCCCAGGACAAACATTCTCCAGGGAATTCTATTTCCAGGGCCTCAAAGGGCTGTAAGGACATATACAATATCTCTGCTTTGAGAAACACTATGAAAAGAGAAATTGTTTTCCCTTTTCTGATATTCAACTTAGTTCCTGTCTCCCTTTCTTTCCTGTTCATAAATTGAGTCCTGCCATTGTCTAGTCTCTGTGCAATGTCACATTTGGGGAAATAGCTCAACATTCAAAACATAATTAAAAGCAATCCCATTCTTTACTGACATTTCTTGAAGAAGGGCCACAGGATTCAATACATTATTCATATCAATGTCTTCACACTCTGCTACTGCCCCCAAACCTTTCATCCACACTTTATAATCTATTCTCAGAAAATCTTACAATAGCACATTTCATATGAATCTTTACTACCTCTCTCCTATTCAATTTTCCATTTCATTTTCCTTATGTGTAGATAAATGGTTCCTTGATTTTTCTCATTGAAATATCCCTTCATGCAATAAGATATGTAGGGAAACCCGGAGATTTCTCTGAGGGGCTTAAAAGCTGAAACACACACACTACACAGCGCACATACAAACACACACACATATAAATAATGCAAAGCCACATAGAAAAAGAGAATGAGAGAGAGAGAGAGAGATAGAGAGAAAGGGGGTGACACTTAAAAGCCTGGCACAGATAGTGAGAGACAGATTTCAAGGAAGAAAAAAATAAGATTGAAACAGCCATAATTAAACATCTTTTAACATCCTCATGTCTCTGAGAAATCACTGCCTGTGCCACTGTTCAGTTCCTTTCCAAGTTAGGGAGAGAATCAGTCTTACTGAGCTCACACAATGCTGTGCTTGGGGCAGAGAGCCTAGACTGCTTCTGTTTATCATGAGAAGGAGCTCAAGGTATTTAGGTTTAAGCTGCACCAAATCTGGTATCATTCATCTGTTTATGTTACTTTTTTTAAGTCTTTAAAAATTGAGTGCAGAGCAACAACAACAACAACAAAAAAGCAAATTGTCCTTTGATTCTATAATGGCTTTTATTCCCTAGAACTGTGGTGTGCAAATAAAAGAAAGCAAATTATGTTCTGAATTAAATTTTTCTTGCTTCAGCTAGGCTGAGTCACCTTTGATGTTCTTCTTCTTTTCTTTTTTTTTCCTTTTTTTTTATTTCTTCAAGTTACATCTCAATCGCAGTCCCCTCCCTATTCCCACTCCAGTCCCACAATGCCACCATCAACCCCCCATCCTCTTCAGTTTTTTTTTTTCTTTTTAGTTTAAGGTATATCTTATTTCCCTCTACAGTTTCCCCTTTCAGTCCAACAAATGGCTCTTTCTCTTATAATAATAAATGCAATACAGTACAACAGAGGTAATTATGCCACAGTTATGAGGGTTATATGGCTTAACATACATTCCCAATGTCCAGTCCATATGTATTTGGTACCTGACTTTAACATTCTACTATCTAACCATCTCCATGAGTTTAAAGTTCTATATCTGACTCAACATTCATACTCATTGCAACACTATTTTAAAAGTATCTTCTTAGATCTATAACACTCTCATGACTCCTAAACAACTCAAAATTTAATTAAGAGACTCTAGCTATCTGTTCTTCAACCACCTCAGAGACCTGAGAGGGATAAATATATCTGATTTTATAGGAAGTACAGGGCCTGCAGCTTCCAAAACTAAGAAATGACATACCAGTAGCTGCCTGGACAGTTCCCATTTTGTCTCCATACATTACAGCATCGATCTTCAGTCGTTTGGCCCCGTTTCTCTGACAGACATCGATTGTAGAGCAGGGGTTATGAAGGACTTTCCTACCCTGTCTTGGCAGAGCTAGACTGTCGACTTACCTGCTTCCAGGTTTTGTCCTTTTTGGACAGCATTCTGTCTACAGTTGGAGCAAGGGGCTTTTCCTACCAAGAGATAGGCTTGGGACTAATTCAATCATCTCCCACTGGAGATTCTTCGATGCTCATCTTCTACTTGGAGGAGAATAGGGGGTGCTGTCAGGAGTTGATATGTCTTGATATAAAAAAAATCTAAAGTTACAAAAACATCTTTGAATGCCATATTCTGCAGATCTCTTGAGGTTTTTGAAGAGGCCCTATCTATCTCTTATATTAGGGTAAGCAGATGTTGCTTGTCTCTTAGCAGGTTTATTTCTGATTAGCTTAGCAAGTAACTATAATAGGCTGTCATAGTACCTAGCAGAATGACCGGCTTGCATAACTATTAGTTTGCATTTCTTAATTATACTAAACAGTATATGACAATTAGTAGTAAAAGGCCAAAACATCACATTTCATCTGGGTATAAACCCAAATGCCTCTTCAAGGAATCATAAGGAAGTTTCCTCGTCTATGTTTATAGCAGCCTTATTTGTAGTTGCTAGAAACTGGAAACAACCCAGATGTCCCTCAACCGAAGAATGGGTTAAAAAACTGTGGTACATCTACACAATGGAATATTATTCAGCTATCAGGAACAATGAAATTATGCAATTTGCAGCCAAATGGATGGAACTAGAAAAGATCATCCTGAGTGAACTAACCCAGACTCAGAAGGACGCATATGGCATCTATTCACTTATAGTAGGATTTTACCTATATAGTAGAAGGTATCGATACTACAACTAACACACCAAAGGGAACTTGGACATAGACTTCTTTTTTTTTAATGTGTATATTTTATTTTTATTTTTATTTATTTTTTTAAATACTTTATTTTTTTTTTCTTCAAGTTACATCTCAGTCACAAACCCTTCCCTATTCCCCCTTCTTATCCCGCCCTTCCACCCTCTTCCCCCCAGCAGTTTCCCCTTTCAGTCCAACAGATGGTTCCTTCTCTTATAACAGTAAATACTATACAAAACAACAGATATAAATATGCCACATTTATGAGAGTTAAATGGCCCAGTATACCTTCCCAATGTCCTGTTTATACATATTTGGCCCCTGACTTTAACATTCTACTATCTAACTATCTCCATGTGTTTAAAGGTCTATCTCTGACTCAACATTCATACTAACTTGCAACACACTTTTAAGAGTATCTTCTTAGATCTATAACACCCTCTTGATTCCTAAACAACTCAAAATTTAACTATGAGACTCTAGCTGTCTATTCTTCAACCACCTCAGAGACCTGAGAGGGATCAATATATCTGTTTATATAGGAAGTGCAGGGCCTGCAGCTTCCAAAACTAAGAAATGACATACCAGTGACTGCCTGGACAGTTCCCATTTTCTCTCCATACATTCCTGCATCAGTCTTCAGCCTTTGGGTCCTGTTTCTCTGACAGACATTTGTTGTAGAGCAGGGATTATGAAGGACTTACCTACCCTGTCTTGGCAGAGCTAGGCTGTTGACTTCCCTGCTACCAAGTTTTGTCCTTTTTGGACAGCAGTCTGTCTGCAGTTGGAGCAAGGGGTTTTTTCGTGCCAAGAGATAGGCTTGCCACTAATTCAACCATCTCCCACTGGAGATTCTTCGATGCTTATCTTCTACTTGGAGTAGAATAGGGGGTGCTGTCAGGAGCTGATATGTCTCGATATCAAAAAAAAAGAAAATCTTAATTTAAGATAACATCTTTGAATGCCATATTCTGCAGATCTCTTGGGGTTTTTGAAGATGCCCTGTCCATCTCTTGTATTTAGATAAGCAAATGTTGCTTGTCTCTTAACAACTTGATTACTGAGTAGTTTCGAGAATATCTGTGATAGACTGTCATAGTAGCTAACAAAGTGACTTCTTATTTTTAATTTTTATTATTTATTTATTTTTTATATATTAGTTATATTTTCTTTTTATTTTTTAGTCTTTTTTATCTATTGCCTGCTTATTGGTTTGTTTGTTTAGTAGTTCTCTCTCCCGGGCAACAAGACACTTTTCACTGATGGTACTGCTTCGTAGACCCCCAATGAATGAGGAGGCTCTTGGCCCTCATACGACCTCTCAACTGTTATATAAGGACACCCCACCCCAGAGAAATGGGATGGAAGGGTTAGGAGGTTAAGAAAAAAATGAAATGTGATATTCTTTTTCTTTTCTATTTTTCTTTTCTTTCTTCTTCTTCTTCTTTTTTGTTTTTGAGATTCTGGCTGCCCATCTAGAGCTATTAAAAAAAAGTCATGTACAAATCTGAAAACTTTAGGATGTTCTACTCCAGGCAAGTAATCTAAAGAAATGGAGCTGAGCTGAATTCATCCCTATATTTCCCTAGGCTTTAATTTCTTTCCAAATCTACTGTTATCTATGGTAGCAACCAAAAAATTAAAGCACAAGCAGTATAGACGTAGGCCTCTCTGGGCCTCTCGGATGTACCACAGATTGTAAAATGTGATCAGAGAGGGAAGATAGAAGCATTAAACTTCACCTTGCATCTATCCCATAAGAAAGAGAAGCAAATGCAATGCATATTTTAGTAAATGAGTTCAGAATTTTCTTCAGCCTTCTAAGTAGCCAAGAATACAAGAGGACTCTTACCCTAGTGCTATATACAAGCATGTGTCACTTCAGAAAGAATGCTTGGTGAACGGAAAGGAGAAAGACAGACATGAACATTTTTCAGCTTTAGTGTATTCCTGTGGAGTGGGAAGTTTGTTCTTCTAGCAAATGCTAGCTAAGGCATTCCTGAGAGCAGTCACAGCCCCACAGTTCCTTGGATGTACTTGGGGCAGTATTTTAGTGAGAAGGCAAATGGAGTCAGATGATATGTCCAGAGATGGTTTATACACGAGTACAATGGCTTAAGGTAACTATTCACTGTCTAGAAATTGAATGATAGTAATTATGCCATGTAGTGGCTGTTTACAATCCCTTCTCAGCTTTACTCACCTTTGGAACAGCTCTTCTTAAACCTGATCTACAAAAATTACAGTTATCATTTTAGGAATTTTATTGAGAAACACTAACTAAATGAAACCACAAGGAGACTGGGGACTTCTCATTCTCAGAATGGGATGTAAAGAGAAGCATTTGGGCTGTGGTTTACAGATTCTAGAGTCTATGAAACTTCTTCCTACATTCCACCTCTATGAGTTGTTAACTGTGAAATCTTGGGAAGCTACTTTGACTCCATGATTCTCAGATTCTTCAGTCTTAGCATCTAGTTTTTTTTTTTTTTTTACTTCATCCCCTCAAAAATTTTAAGTTAAATAACACACTTGCCTTAGGTTGTATGGGGCAAGGGAAAGTTGGTAAAGTTCAGAAGATATTTCTGGGTACATTTTAGATGGTTAGAAATGTATATATAAATCATCATCACTGGTTTCATCAATATCCTGCAACTAAATATTTCCCAATATATAACACTATTGCATGTGTTCTATGCATCCATTAACTCAAAAAAAAAAAAAAATGAGTCCTTATATTGACAAAGAACTTTTACTGATTTAGGAAGCTGTTTGCACAATAGAAAGTACTGCACATAAGCTTCTTATAATGGCCTGGTAATTATGCACAAAGCACCAGAGTATGTTGAGGAGAAGGCACTACCCTCAGTGTAGCAGTAGGTCTCCCAGAATGCTTGAAGTGGTTCGAAAGGATAGACAGAGATCCGCCAGGGTGGAATGAAAGCTGGTGAGCTGCAAAAGATAGAGTAGTGCCAAGTTTGAAAGCACAGTCTATTAGTACTTAATCCTTTAAAAGTAAAATACTCATTTAGGTAAAGGAAGATTGTCATAGGTTGATGTAGGAGACTAGCATAAAGGAATGTGAAGGACACACAAAAATCTCGCTAATGCTGAGAGGCTGGTGCCTACTCATGTGTATGCATGGGGGAACAAGTGGAAGGCTTGTCAAGAAATGTTGCTCCAAGGCTTGTGTATCTGAAAGATAATTGTAGTGTGCTGTGAATGGTTTATTTTGGGAAAGTTGTAGCTGAGATGAGGAAATACTAGTTAAAAAACTGTTTCTCTAAAGATACTTTTTAAGTCAGAGGTGATGGTGGTGCAGGGATGAATGCATGTTTCAGAAACAGAAAGGCAAGTGTCTTCTGCTATCTTTATCTCTCTGTGGAGACTCTTAATACACCCAAAAGACATTGACTTTCCTAGATCCCCCTTTGACAAACCGAACAGTTCTTAATTTATTCATTGTTCCAATGTGGAGGTACTCTGAGGTTTCTTAGGGTACTTTGGGTCAGTAAATAAAAATTGTCATTTTCTTCTTTTAAAACTAGGAGTTGAAAATTAAACTTCATACTTCACATAGAGTCATCACCCCTCCTTCAAAGCAGGTACCATATATACATTAATTTATTATGGAACAGCACTGCATTTCTGAAAGTCTGTCACAATCTGAATATATTTTGAACTCGCATGAAAGCAGTACCTCCAGGTCATATTGCCTTTACTGCTGCTGTGATTATTTTTAATGAAGTATTTTCATGGTGTCCATTTGCTCACATAATCTGGTATAGTGATGGGCTGAATTAAGTAGACATCTGTCTATAGAAAATCCAGTAAAATGATCGTTTAAAGTAGTGTGTCTTCTTAGTGAGTGTGGATGAGTTAGGCAAACTGCTGATACAAACTTCTACAGAGTAAAGCATACTTCTGGAGTTACAGCACCAAATACCAGGTATCTTCCACTTCAAACCTTAACCAAGTTATTTTATAATAGATGTATTGTTTGGGAACCAGCAAAAATTGTTTGAAGCAAATACATTTACCTTTCATTTCTATCAAAGATCATTAAGAAATGTATCCATAATTTCTTATATGCCTGAATCACTTGCACAAATACTCCACACTACAATATTCCTATGGAGGGAAATCAAAAGAGTTGTATTGACACATCTATAATATGTCCTTGAGTAGATCATCTCCTCTCTGCCTCAGTTTCCTCATCTGCAATACAGGCAAAACAATAAGAATTTCAACAGTATCTCATTGTTCATTATGGGGATCAAATAAATATATTCATAAAATGATTTTAACTTTATAAAAATGCTACTGAGAAAGAACAATATAACATTTTATAACTGAACAACAAGTTTTCCTTGCCATGGCAATAAAGTATTACCATCAGCTACTCATGAAAACATGACTTTCATTCAAATTCTTAGTTTTCTAGTTTATCATCAAATGAATAAGAATATTTTATCAGACATCAAAAATATCTAATTATAGGCATATTCTAGTCATTATCCTTAAGTTGTGCTCCTAAAAGAGTAAGAAAACATAGCCTTTTCTTATGAAACTTAGTTGCGCATTTGTTCACATAATCTAGTATAGTTATAGACTTTTTATGCTATGTATTCCTAAGAAAATTAGGACACTTATGGTATAAAAAGTATTTAAACTACTAATTATAATGCAAGTTAGAAGGCAGCGAGAGCTTGATGGCCTGTGGACAAGTCAATGCTTGCTACTTCCTAGGCTGATTTTAGAAATGTCAACTGTCTCATATGACAGAGGATTGAGAATGTGTGTACTTTTCCCTTTGAGAGAGTTCTTGAAACTGCAAGCCATAGAAGTCTCTTACAAACAGGCTATCTGCAAGAAAGACTCAGGCAATGGGTTGGTTAAAGATGAAAAGTGATATGCAACATTTAGACCTTTGAAATTTAGCTTTGCTAGATTCTTTCAGACATTGTCATCTCAGATTATTTTCTTCTGATTAAATATGTAAACATAGATATTGTGGTCCTACCTAGGTTCAACTGGGCCACACAGATCGAAGGAACAGTGTCCTCTCTGTGCTGTCTGGCACGCCACACATATACCAGAAGTTAAGCAGTACTATGAAAACTTTGATCCTTTCTGTGCAACTGTGGTTATCACTAACGTTTCAAGCTATTCTTCATAGCCATAATATGCTTTCTAATCAGCTCATCTAAAATCATATTATTACCATTGGTGAAAAAAGTTGAAGTGGCAGACATTTGTGAAGCACTCTTTCTCACCTAATTTCAGAGTATAATTGCATTTACTTTAAATATAGAAGATAAGCTGGTATAATGGAGTTGATTCTAAACACTGCCCTGATTTTGGGCAATTACATAACCTTCTTTCTCTTGCCACTCTCAGTGATGTGCCATTTGGTAAGGTAGAAATAGTGAATAAGACCAAGGTAGGCCTCAGTCACCATAAAGAACTGAGTCCACTGACACATCCTGGTAACAGGAATCACCTCTGCAGTGGTTGGGAAGGCGGCCTTGGCTACAACCTTGAAACAAAGTCATCTGAATAAGACAAGATGATCCGCAAGTTATGATGCCATACCCAAAGAGCTTTCCAAAGTGGCCCTCCTAACAGGACAACAGTGTGAAGTCTCATTACTACACAAAGTGCACAGATTTTGCATGATTTTAAAGAACTTCTTATCCTTTTCCTCTAAGATGCATTTCTATCATTTTTTTCCAACATTTATTTATTTGTTCAAGTTACATCTCAATCATATTCCTCCCCCTCCCAGTCCCACCATCCTACCCTCTTCTGCTTCACCCTTCTATCTTCTTCATTTTTTTAAATTTAAGGTATATTTGAGCCCCCAACATCCCCCTTTTAGTCCAATAAAAGGTTCTTTTTCTTATAACAGTAAATACAATACAAAACAGTAAGAACAATTAGGCAACAATTATGAAAATTATAAGGTATAAATACATTCCCAATGTCCAGTCCATACATATTTGACAACTGATAATAATATGCTATTATCTACCTTAATGAGTTTAAAGTTCTATACCTAACTTAGCTTCCATCCTAACTTGCATTACATCTTCTTAGACCTAGAACATCCTTTTAATTCCTAAACAACTTAAAACTTAATTGTGAGACAATAACTATCTAGTCTTCAACCACATCAGAGACCCGAGAAAGATAAATATATCTGAATAAACAGGAAGCACTGAGCCAGAAGCTTCCAAACTAAAATAATTAAAACTGGCTGCCTGGAAAGTCCCCAATTTTTTTCTATAACCTTGGAGCATCTATGTTCAGTCTTTTGGCCCCGTTTCTCTGACAGATATTGATTGTAGAGCAAGGATTATAAAGGACTGGCCTACCCTGTCTTGGAAGAGCTAGGCTGTTGACTTACCTGCTTCCAAGTTTTGTCCTTTTTGGACAGCATTCTGTCCACAGCTGAAGGAAGGGCTTTCTGTTGCCCTGTGACAAGCTTACCACTAATGCAGACCTTTCCAAATGGAGATTCTTCGATGCTCATCATCTACTTGGAGTAGAATGGGGGGGGGGTGGTGTCAGGAGCTGAGATGTCTCAATATGAAAAAGTCTTGCCTTTTGATGGCACTAGCATCATTTTTTATATTTTTGACGTAAGAACATCAGAGCAATGTATCTAAAGGAATATAGATAGTTGAAAACACTAGCAGTAAAGTCAAGTAGGCTGTTTCTGCTCCCTATCCTGGAAAGTTAGAGGTAATGGGTCAGGAATCTATTAACTGTGTGAATGGCGAAACTTGGGAGGGGAGGAGCATGTATGGAGGGATAAAGAACAGAAGTAGGAGTCAAAATGGTACTAGTTTAAACAGCTCTTCCACAGGTCAGATTTCTGAAGTGTTCTTGTTTTACAGCACTAGAATGAGATTTCTAGTATCTGAATCCCATTCTGGGCACTTCCTAGGAACAAGTAATAACAGACAAATTATTTTATCTCACTAGATCTCAGTATGTCCTCAATTGTGAATTGGGATGGTTAATATTGACTGTCAATGTAGCAAGATCTAGAGTCACTTTGGAGATAACCTCTCAACTTGTGTGAGGGGGTATCTAGTTTGAATCAAGTGAGGTTAGAAGACTCACAATAAATATGGGAGATAGCATTCCATAGGACAATGTTCCACACTCAATAAAAAGATGCAACAAACACATTCATCTTTGCTTCCTAAGTGCTGATGCAACGCAGCCAGTTGCCTCATGCACCTGCCATCATTCTTTCTCAACATGATTGACTGCATCCTTTAAACTGTGAGGCAAAATACCCAAACCCTTCCTTCTTTAAATTTGTGTGTGTGTGCGTGCGTGTGTTCCCATGTGTGGTGTGGGGCATGTGTGTGATGTGTGGTATATGGCATATGAGTGATGTGTATATACATATATGTGATTGTTTCTTTATATGTATGCATGCTGTGTCTATTTGAATGTGTGATGTGTGTGCAATACCATGTACATACAGATGTTTGTGAGTGTGTGTGTGCCATAGCAGACATTTGAGAGTTAGAGGATGATCTAAAGTATAGCACACATCCTCTACCTTGTTTGAGACAGGGTTTCTTGTTATTCACCACTGTGTGTACTAAGGTAGGTAGCTTGCTAGAGTCCTAGATTATCCTGCCTCTTATTCCTGTTTTATAGTCAGAGCACCAAGACTGTAGCTGTATCCTCCTGCATCCGACTTTGAGTCTGGTCTGGACATCCAAAGCCAGATCCCTACACTTCTGTAGCAAATACATTACTCAATGAGTCATTTCTGCAGTCCCATTAACTTTCTTTTGTCAGGTTATCTCGTCACAGCAATATTAAAAGTAAGTCAGTCAGGGCTAATATTTTTGTGAATTTTTGTAATTTTTCTGAATATTAAGTAAATAGTATAAAAGGCTCAGATATATGCATGCAGGAAGTAGAAAATTGATATGCTTCATTTTTATTCAGTTTTTTTTTATTTTGAAAAGGCCATTATCATAAATCAACTTGTTTTCTGGACTCTCATACTTATAAATTCACTGAAATACATTTAAGTCAGTCTGAAATGACCCACTGTTCAGAGGGCTTTGCTTTGTCTGTTCCTATAGTCCCAGAAAAAGGAGCATTGAGACTGAACTGCAGTTGCTGTGGAGGTGAAGATACAAGCCTGGGAAGAACAGGAGAGCTGGGAACAGGAACGGAAAGCCATGGCCAAGCCGAATCAATGGTATAAGAGCTCTTAATTTGCTCTCAGCTTCCCACCCTCTAAACTACTTCCTTGCTGGCAGGGATTTTGCTTTTATTTGTTTCTATTTTGTTTTGTTTTTGTTTGTTTCAATCAAAAGGCATTTTCCATGGGAACATATGTCTGGCTACGAATAGAAAATCAATGGGAAAGCAGGTTTCACTTTGCTGAACTTATCGATTCCATAAAGAAAAGCTGCTCGTATATACATCCAGCCTAGGCAAAGGACACTGGCATGGTTGGACTTGTTTCTTTCTAAGCTGTCTTTCTTGGTCCTTTCAAATCCAACACCGTTGAGAAGCGAAAGCGGTGTTCTTTGGCTTCACAAAATCTCACAGCCATTTTGATGACACGGAAAGCAGAGCTGCTTCCCAACGTGTCTTTGTTCGAGTGATAGCAGGCCCATTGAAACCTCCTGATGGAGCTCATTGAAAATAATAGGCGCCATTATCTTCCCTGCCAATGCTGCCATGAGAGCTTCAAAAGCTCAAATCATGACAGCACATATTGGATGTACAGTAGAAAGGCAGAGTGTGATTACGGGCAATTTCTGGCTCTCCTCCGCACCCCTCATTGCATGAGGAGGGGGCACAGGGCTTTGTAATGCACCGAGAAAGGGCACTTTATGGTGAACACTCTTGGGGATGTTTTTGTATCCTTAGAATTTAAATGATTTGTCTCAAATAATTTGTGAAAGTAAAATATCAATTTCAGAATCTCTTCAGAAACCAGAATTTGGAACTAACCTGTTCTTTAATTTAGTAT
This sequence comes from Lophiomys imhausi, assembly GCA_907164525.1. NCBI lineage: Eukaryota > Metazoa > Chordata > Mammalia > Rodentia > Muridae > Lophiomys > Lophiomys imhausi. The sequence goes on along the minus strand of CAJQZJ010001694.1, from coordinate 16,320,481 downwards.
CGGAATACTCTCTTATTTGGGACCGCAGCAAGGAAATAAGTAGGGAATCTCTATCTCAGAGACTGCCAAGTGCAGCAATAGGCTGGGTGCCATGGGATCAATAGATCGGGCTGCTGGAAGATTGCAAAGGCCTTCCTTTCCCCAGGTCAGCACTTTGTCACCTCAAATGTCCCTAGAAATCTGATTTTCAGTTCCATGGAGTCAATAGGAATATAGTGTGAAGCAGGATAAACCTGGACAGGGGAAAACGTCAGCCCTCAGTCCTCAGCACAAAGAGCAAGCCTGTTAGCCAGTGAGAAATTATGAGAAGAAAACTCCCCTCAGGGGCTCAGTGACAGCAGACAGGAAGGAGATGGCTCAGGAGGAGAAGGGCTCTGTTTTATTAAGCAAAGAAAGGGAAGGGGATCTTTGCTTTTGTGGAATCTTTCTTTTTGTTGTGTGTTATTATCTCTATGTCTTCAAAAATGAAATGTCTTAAAACCACTACCCAAATACACAAAGACATTACTTTTTTTTCATTTGGAACAACTCTGAAGAACACACGGTGCCATGTACAGCACCCTTGGGGCTTATATTTAATATCAGAACAAGATGGTCTCCCTGTTTGCCTGATGCCTGACTCTAGCTGGGGAGAGACTGACAGTAGTAATAACATCTTCCAGCTACTGTGGCAAAATGAAAAATGATGAGAAGGGCAAGAGTCCGTATAGAAACCATCAGAGGTTGAAGGCTGAATCTCAAAGAAAGCTCATCTGGCCTTACCTCTACATAAAAACAAACTTCTCCCACCAAATCCTGCTGCAGTATCTTCTGTTCTGTTTGGTTGTGAATAAATCCCTTGGTCTGAGTGGCAATGCATGACCAGTCCTGAGTGTATTGCATACACACACACACACACACACACACACACACACACACAGAGAGAGAGGGGGGGGGAGTGTACAGGAGGGATATACAGGGGAGGGGAAGACATAGAAAGGTATACATATCATACAGAGATTACCAAATCACACTAAAGCAGAGTACCCTGAATGTGCCAAAGGCAACTGTGATGTACTACACTGAATGACGTCTCAAAACCAAGGAGTCTATGACCTACCACCTCATCCCCTGTCTGTTGAACAATCCTGGTTCTTTTTCTGACCCTGAAGTGCCTTTAGGTGACCAAAAAAACATTGTTCATGGAAGAAATAAGATTATCTTAGATCTCTTCTCTATGAATTTACACCAAATGTCCAGGAAAGAATTAATTATAGGGACTAAAGGTCATCCCCAGGTCCAGACAGATTTTCATTTGTTCCTCTGGTAGCATCTCCTAGAGATCATTCAAGAGACTATCTAGAGTATATCAAGTTATAGTCACCTTTCCTAGGCTAAGAGGAACTGTCTCTAGGTCACTGTATGTCCTAAAAGACAGACACTAACCCTCCCAATTGTTGCTCTCCTACTTCCTTCTCACCTGTGAAGAAGACTTTACAGCATATCAGTCTCATGGGGCTACTGATGTTCCTTAATATACATTAATGTATATAGCTTCCCCCCAATAAATCTGCATATTATCAGTTCATTTCCACAAATTTTAGAGGACAGAAGGAAATTTCCACTTGCCCCTGAAAAGGCAATATCAATTTCTGCCTGTTCTTGACATATAATGAATACTTCATAGATATTTCTGAATGAAACTACTGACCAAACAGAAATCATTACTAGTGAAAGTAAAATGATGATTTGTCTATAATTATAACTTCTTCAAATTTCCTTAAAAAGAATTTCAAGCCAAAATCTCACATTTATTAAATTCAAAAAAAAAAAAACCTTTTGTTTTTCTCACCTTGACCCTGGCAAGCCTCTTTGCTGCTAGACCACTTGGCTGTTTCAGCTGTGAGGTGGATTGAGCCCACAGAGGCCCATAGAGAATGACACTTTAGGAGGTGTGGCCTTTTGGTAGTAGGTATGGCTTTGTTGGAGGAGGTACAACACTAGTTGTTGGGCTTTTAGGTTTCATATGTTCAAATCAGGCCTAGTGTCACTCTCTCTCCCTGCTGCCTGCTGATCCAGATATAACACTCTCAGCTACCTCTCCAGCACCATGCCTGCCTTCACCGTGCCATGGTTTCCTCCATGATGATAATGGACAAAACCTTTGAAACTGTAAGCCAGACCCAATTAAATGTTTTTCCATTATAAGAGTTGCAGTGGCCATGGTGTCTCTTCACAGCAATAGAAACCATAACTAAGAAAAGGTGCTACTGTCTTACCACGTTGTCAACACAGATACTTCTTATGTGCTCTGTTTTCTTGGTACTCTTATTTTTTGGGGTGAATGGGCAGGGTTAATTTGTGCACTTGTTCATTTTTGATACAAATGCTGATTTACTTAAAGGACTTAACTGGCCATAAGGGAAAAAAAGTACATAAAAGGTCATATATTTCTAAAACATTTTGTTTCTCAATAATTATTAATGTTCAGTCAGAGCAGAGCCTGAGTGGGGTTGTCCCTGTGCTCATTTAAACACAAGTCCTAAGCACTTACCCAGGTCTTCTGAACTGGATAGCCTTGGGGTGTCAGGTCTAGGAATCCATATTTGTATTTATTTATTTTTCTATGGCTATTGTTTTGGTTTTGTTTCTATTATTATGGTTGATGAGGAGGAGGATGGTAGATTTGATTACAGTCTTGATAACCAAAGCTGGCCTTCAATTTACAATCCTCCTGACTTTGCCCCTAAGTTTTAGGCTTGCAGGAGTGGGCCACTAGGATTAGTAGGAATCTATATTTTGAATCAAACATACTGGGTGCTTTCCGTTCATGCTAATGTGTGAAGGCAGCAAGAGCCAAGACTCAGACAGCACGACACTACCCATGTTTCTGGGTGGAACTTCACAACTACAGTGTCTAGGAAAAAATGAATAGTATTACATTTCCAAAGCAACTCCACAATGTTGCCCTGTGTTTTCTGCTCATGATTTTAACAAAATTTATTAAAGGTTTTTCCAACATCCTAGATTTTGCTTTAAGAGGATAGAGGGGAGGCATGACAAAACACATCAGGGATTATGCTTCTATTCTGCGGGCATTTTGTACTCTAACAGGGTGGCAAAGTAAAATGTGCTGACTACTCAATAGGACAGTCTGACAGCAGTACACATGAAGGACTCAGTTTCTTTTGGAAAAGAGTTCATAGAATCCATGGATGATCATTGCTGAAAGTAAAGCCATAAAGAAGGTAAGATAATGAATATTAATGTACCCCAATAAGTAAACACTCTAGGAATTAAATACTAGCAATAAAATACATCAATATGGAAGCCACATATTTTGTCAAAACAACAGTGACCCCATATTTGTTTATGAATTAGACAACAGGACTGGCACGGCCAATGTAGAATCTCACAGTGCTGTTGCTCAAAATGACAGGCACTTGGTAATACTGAGGACAACAAATTTTATTATTATTGCATTTTTAATTGTCTGCAAACTCTCCATCGTCTTGCTGTCTGTACCTAGGCAAACAAATCAATAATATATGGCTTCAGTTGGCTAGTGGTGTGTTTAGTCTCCTTTGATTGATCCTATGATGTAATTTGCATAAGTTTGGATATCAAACTGCATCTCTCCCTTTTGTCATCAGTACACTCTTAATGACTGAGCTCCATTCAGACCCCAGTACTAATAAAAATTTACAGAAGAGACAAACTATGGCATTTTTCTTTACTGAAAATTGTTACATGCTTTTTCATTGCCCCTATTCTTTGCATATTAATTGGAGAAAAAACTGATTCCTGATCAGAACTCTATCCCAAAGAGTCTAGTATATTTGCAAATCCAAAACTCCATGTTTGCAGAACAATTTTGTACTTAGGATTTTTATTTCATCTGAGTGCACTTTAGAGAAAACTGAAGACACTATTTTTTTTCTACTGAATGAAGAAAACAAGTTTAGTGAATTTGTAAGTGGCACAGTTAGAATCAGAGTTCTGAGCTTCTGCCTATAGCTTTCATCTTGACTCCATTAATCTCTTTTAGAAGATATCACTTCTATTTCCCATGCTGTCTAAAGCCCCATTTCCTTTTTCTTTTTCTCAGTTTCTTTTTATAATATAATTTCCTATTATAGGTCCATCTTCTAGTGAGGATGATAGCATATAATGTGTATTCAATATTTCAAAATGCTCTCTCATTTTCTCACTCCTTAAGCTCATTCTTCCTTGAGAACACAACCTTCCTCATGTAAGTTTTTCTGTATATTTCATTTTCTTGTATTATTTTTATTTATTTAGCATCATTGTTCTTTGATTTTTAATTTAATTATTTTCAGAATTTCATAAATGAATATTGTATTTACATCACATCCATCCCTCCATCTCCCTCCAACTTGTCCTGTGTTCCCATTCCTTCTCAAACTCATGACTTCTAAATAAATAAATATATATATACACATATTATTTATACATATAATTGTGTGTGTGTATATGTGTGTGTGTTTGTGGTATGTGTGTGTGTGTGTATGTGTGTGTGTGTGTGTGTGTGTGTGTGTGTGTGTGTGTGTGTGTTGCATGTGTATGTGTTTCCTGGTGAGTTCATTCAGTCTTTATCCTATGAATGTGATCAGAGTTAATGCTTGGGTTTAGATAACTGATGGGGATATGCCTAGGAGAAAACTTAACCTTTCTCTCTCAATAGTCATTAACTGCCAGCATGTCAATTGGTGCTGCCATCATGCAGATCTTGTTCAGGTCATTATGGTGTTGAGATTTCCCAGGTGCAGGTCCCTGTCACATATAGATGGAACAGTGCAGCAGCACACTTCCTGGCCATTGGGCTTTTACAATCTTTGACACCTCCATTCCACAATGTTTCCTGAGCCTTAGTCATATGGGTTGTGTTGTAGATGTATCATTTGTGCTGGGTAATCCATAGTCAGTTTATCTTTCTATTTTGGCCAATTGTGGGTTTCTGCAATGGTGTCTGCTACAAAAAAAAAAGAAGCTTGATTGATGTGTGGTAGAAACAACACTTTCACGTGGGTATAAGTACATATTTACAATGTGGCTAAAAATGTTACTGGTTCAGGAAAGTGTGGGAGAATGTTCTACAGTTTGGAGGCCTCACCACTCAAGGGTGATTCAACAGGGTATAGTACCAAGCATATAGTCCTTTCTATTGAGCAGGCCATAAACATGAACTCATTAGACTGTGAGGTTCTTATAAGACCTTTATTATTAAGTTCCATGCACCTGTTATACATATTATTCTGCTTTACATAAGTACATATAAGTCTGTCAGAAGGCAAAAGTGAGTGAGGAATTGAAATTAATTACATAATGCACAACTTCAAGTCTTGTTCTGACACATACCAGCTGGCTTACCTAAAGTACATAAAAACTTTCACTGTGTGAACTATCCCATATGGAAATGTGGGATTCAAAGTGATCCACTATCTTCATTTTGGGGTTTTTGCTAAAATAAAATAAAGCATTCTTGTTCATTCTAGCTGGATAACAGGCTGACTAAATGGCAGTGTTATACATTTTGTATTACTTAAGAATAAAGCTGACAGTGAGTAACACATTTTACTCAATGTAGTTTAAAACAAAAACAAATAGCTATATTGTTTCCCACAAAATACAGCTAAAGCTATTGGTGGTTAGAGTTTCATGATGCCAAGATCAATGTTTCTTTGAGTGTCTGTGTTTCTTCTGTCGTTATTTCAAGTTTTTGTAGAACCTCTAGCTACCACACTGTGTTCTAACAAAGGGATGTGAAGGACAGAGGGTAGAAGTCATTGGTCATATTGTCTGTTTTCTTTGACATAATAGTCCTTACTTTGAAGTATACATAGCAGCACACCCTTTAGTCTCACCAGACAGAGCCTCGTTTCATGGCTACTCTGAGCTGAAAGGGTATTTATACTGGTTTTGTCAATCACATTTTATTTTCTAGAGAAAATCATACTCTGCCACAGACAAAATTAAGAACCCATTAGTCAGAAAACAATATTCCGCCTACCATGTCTTTCACATAAATCTAAGAGATGTTGTAAGGAACAAGTTTTGCAAAGAAAAAATAAAACAATTCAGCTAGACATTAGTATGCATTTTCTTGCCTGTGTTTGTTGTGTTAATGGTGCTGGGAAGTATGACCTGCTTGTTCTCTGATTACTAACTGCCGAATCTAGAAAAGGACCACCAGAGAAATCTGCTATGTGATGTATAATCAGAATTGTAGTGCATCACAGTAGAAATATCTACCTTTTGAGTTCTGCTAAGATGGAATGATAGCCTTAGTATGTTGAAGAGTAGTACTAGATGACTCTCTAATCTGCCACACACACTACTCTTTAGCTTTTGATACTGAAAGAAGACCATATTATGTATCATCAGTGCAGAGTGTCTCTTGGAATAAAAATCCTAAGAGTAGTAATTGCAGGGTGCAGTAAAGCAGTACATTCAATCTGCAATGTTCCTGAATTACATATTTTCCCTTAATTATGGGATCAGCCCAATATGCCATGCCTGTCATCTCTGGTGACCCACAATTCCATTTACATGAGCATGTCTGGCATACTCAAATAGGATATTCATTCCATCATCTGTTTGACTGTGGTCCCTGTCCCTCCTCCTCCTCCTCCTCCTCTACCTCCCGTTAAAGTGCTTTGCTTACTTTCCATTATAGAAGTGACTAGAATTCTGTACACTGACTCTTATTTACTCTTCTGAACCCATCAGTGTTTAAAAAGGAAAATAGGAAGACATCTGTGACCTAGCCAGTGACAGGGAGTCACAATTTACAACTGCCAAGTTACCAACTAATTCTATTAATGCTAGCCTTAGAAACACAGGTCACACGAGCAGACCAGAATACTATATTAAAAACCAGCTAACTTGTTTCCTGTCTTTTCTTACAAGCCAGTAGAATCTGATTTATGGTTTATCAGGATGCTTCAGAATTTGAGAGTGTAGTGGGTACTACATATTTACTACTGAAAATGTCTCATTGCTAACTACAGCCACATAAAAGCCAAAGGTCTTTTGAATTTGCATTAGCTGGAGTACTCTTGGTAATATTTCGTATCTACAAATATAATTATACTCTCACTTTTGTCAATTAAACACACTAATTCTGGAAATTTCATGTTCAACATAGGTAGAAGTTTTATGTTATGAAGTTTCTATAGATGGTTTCTTAATGCAACATAGAAGCTGTTGTTGATTTTGTTTTGTTTCATTGTCTCTTTACTTTGACAAAATAACATCATTCTCCTCTCAGATGTTCTGCTGAATTTGATTCTTTACCCCATTGTTCACTTGAGATTAATGTGAATTGAACTTTTCATTCTACATGAACAATCAGTATATTATTATTGTTGTTGTTATTTAGTATTTGCTCAGAGGCTATGGTTTACCTGAATTCAGAGAGAACCAGTTGTAGCATTCATATACTTTATATCAATTTATTTGTTGATATAAAGCAACAGAATTAAGACCCGTCCCCTTCACACTCATGAATATTCACTTAACAAACATGATTGAAGACTCAATATCTCAGCAAGATGACTGATGTTTTCCCAGGAGATCATAACAAAATGCCATCAACTAGGTGGTTTCTAGATCAGAAACTCATTTTCTTACAGTTATGGAGGCTGAAGGTATGAGATCAGGGTACCAGAGCTGTCCAGGTCAAGTTACTTACTGTCTGAGGCCCCTAACTATACATGTTAATCTAACCCTATTGACTTGCCATGTCCCATCTCCAAATACCATCATATTGGATTTATGACTCCGACATGAGACCTTAGAAGATACCATTTACTAAATACATACATTACAGCAATAAACACTCAAAACTACTGATTTTGATAGATGAAAAATATTTAAATGTTCCTTGAATTGACAAGTTAAGGAATTCAGATCCTCAAAGACGAAATTTATACAGAGAAGACACACCCAAGATGAGGTTCAACAGACTAGATTAAGGTCTTACTTGGAATCAGCTTCAATCCTAGAATTCTAGGAAGTAAAACAAAGGAAGACCTAGAGCTGTCATAAAGCAGAATGTTGCCAATGTGTTGTGTGTACATCAAAGAACTTAAAAGGGTGATTTGGGTGGGGAGAATTCATTTATCATTTTAGAAAGACAAAACAGAGCTTACTGTCTCATGTGCTTTGTGACTTCCTACAAGCCTGAAATACTGATATAGACATCACATAAGCATGAGGGTGAGAGTTACTGTGCCTGTATTGCCATTGTCTGTAAGCCCAAAATAGAAAAATGAAAAGTTAACCCTTGCAGTAGAGATCCTGGGACTGAAAGTAGAAAATACTGGAAAAGGGATCTATAGGGCTTCTTACAGGGGAGAAGGTACATTTAACAAAATAATCTATCATGAATAGGATTTACAAAGAATTTTAGGGGCTAGGAAGTAGAGGTAATAATTAACTATAACAAACCCTAAAATAGATTCCCTAATGGCTAGACATTAAAGAAGAAAGACAAGACTAAAATATGTTACAAACACATATGTTTCAAATAGATAAAAGAGAATATGTGGGTAAGAAGAACCTTGTTGAAGAGAAAAAAATCAGTAGTGTCTTTAAAGAGTAGGTTGCATACAGAAAAAAAGAGCAGGTTGTTGTATGTGACATTATATTTCATTTTATTACACTTTATTATTTTCCATTATTACATATTATTTTATAATTAGGTAGTCCTCTACCTCCTTTCCCACCCTTATTCCTTCCAACCCCCTAACCTCAGGTGGGAGAAAAAGAAGGTAAGAGTGGAAAGGGATATAGGTCTCTTTTAACTACTTCCTGCTGATTAGGGACCTCAGGTTCTCTTAGGGGGAATAAAAAACTCATTAGTCAGGATATCCAGCAATCCAGTAAACCAGAAATAGCCAACACAACAAACCAGCAAACACAACAGCAGGAGGAACTGGCAGCAGCACAGAGAAGCACAGCAGCCTTTTCATTCTTCACTGAGCCTCTCTTCCCTTTCAGTGCTATGGCATTTATACCCTTCTCCAGACTCCTCAGAATTAAACTTTCTGCAGCTGGCTAAGCCATGGCCCTGCTAGTACAGGAGGCACAATTATAGTAAACACCTGTGGACATACTGAAGCAGTTCCACACCTGGGATCAAAACAAAAGACATTCTCATAATACAACTGGGTTTTTAAAGAAACAACATCTCTTATCACAGTGGAATATTGAAAGGAAATTGAAAAAAAATCCAACAGAAATAAATATACAGAAATTGTAACGGAGTTTAAAACAAAGATGGGTAGGATCTTCAACAGTACCATTTCAGAAAGGAAAAATTAATAGGCATACAAGAAATGCATAAAGCCTGAAAATTTATAGAATTGATGGATAACTATATTTTTGGATTCAAGAAGCATAGCTTCCTCCCTCATTGGCTTATTGACTCTGTAGTGCCTAAAACAAGGCAATTTTGACCATTATGTCTTATGAGAATAAAATTTTAAGCTTTTAAAGAATTGTTCCTGTAAATGTTCAAGAATATTTGTAAACTGTGAGGAAATATGACAAGCTCAAATTGTATAACATGGAAGAAGTTTTCAAATGCATATAAAATTTCAGCAACAGATGTTAACATCCCCCAAATTTTAATTTTGTAAAACTTCCACATCATCAGAAATAAAACTTTCTGAGTTGAAAGAATTTGCATATGTGTAATATTACCCTTAAGATGTGAATTCAGTGTTTAATAGATTAGCTCATTCCCAAATACTTTCAACTACCAGATTATAATAATAATTTTTACCATCATTCACCGTTAGAAATTTTATTATGGGATTTATCTATAGGTTTAAAATTGTTTGTCTATGAATTTTTTAATCTAATAAAATATGGTCTTCCCCAAAGGGAATGTGGTACCCCTGATAGCCCTTCAAGAATCTTCTGTTAGCTCAGTTCCTCGTTCACCAGGAATTTCTATTGTAGAAAATGGATAGGGCATCTTCAAAAACCCCTAGAGATCTGCAGAATAAGGCATTCAAAGATGTTATCTTAAATCAAGATTTATTTTTTTGATATCGAGACATATCAGTGCCTGACAGCACCCCCTATTCTACTCCAAGTAGAATATAAGCATCGAAGAACCTCCACTGTAAGATGGTTGAATTAGTGGCAAGCCTTTCTCTTGGCATGAAAAAACCCCTTGCACCAACTGCAGACAGACTGCTGTCCAAAAAGGACAAAACTTGGTAGCAGGGAAGTCGACAGCCTAACTCTGCCAAGACAGGGTAGGTAAGTCCTTCATAATCCCTGCTCTACAACAAATGTCTGTCAGAGAAACAGGACCCAAAGGCTGAAGATTGATGCTGGAATGTATGGAGAGAAAATGGGAACTGTCCAGGCAGTTACTGGTATGTTCTTTCTTAGTTTTGGAAGCTGCAGGCTCTGCACTTCCTATATAAGCAAATATATTTATCCCTCTCAGGTCTCTGAGGTGGTTGAAGAATAGACAGATAGAATCTTATAGTTAAATTTTGAACTGTTTAGGAATCAAGAGGGTGTTATAGATCTAAGAAGATACTCTTAAAAGTGTGTTGCAAGATAGTATGAATGTTGAGTCACATATAGACCTTTAAACTCATGGAGTTGGGTAGATAGTAGAATTTTAAAGTCAGTGGCCAAATATGTATAAACTGAACATTGGGAAGGTATACTGGGCCAATTTAATCTCATAAATGTGGCATATTTATATCTATTGTTTTGTATAATACTTACTGTTATAAGAGAAGGAACCAGCTGTTGGACTGAAAGGGGAAACTTCTGGAGGGAAGAGGGTGGAAGGGCGGGATAGGAAGGGGGAATAGGGAGGGGATTGTTACTGAGATGTAACTTGAAGAAAAAAAATAAAGTATTTAATTAATAAAAAAGAAAATGGAAAGTAGTAGTGAGATTTTTTTAAATTTTTTTTCTTCAAGTTACAGCTCAATCGCAATCCCCTCCCTACTCTCCCCTCCAGTCCCACCCTCCCACCCTCTTCCCCCTCAACCCACTCATCTCATTCTTTTTTTTAAGTTTAAGGTATATCTCCCCCCCAACATCTCCCCCTTTCAGTCCAACAAATGGCTCTTTCTCTTATAACAATAAATACAATAAAAAAACAACAGGAATAATTAGGCCACAATTATGAGAGTTATATGGCTTAGCATACATTCCAAATGTGTAGTACATATGTATTTGGCACGTCACTTCAATATTCTACTATGTAACCATCTCCATGAGTTTAAAGTTCTATAGGCAACTCAGCTTTCATACTAACTTGCATCACAATTTTAAAAACATCTTCTTAGATCCAGAACACCCTCTTAATTCCTATACAACTCAAAATTTAACTATGAGACTCTAGCTATCTAGTCTTCAACTACCTCAGAGACCTGAGAGGGATAAATATATCTGGTTATGCAGGAAGTGCAGGGCCAGCAGCTTCCAAAACTAAGAAATGACATACCAGTGGCTGGATGGACAGTTCCCAATTTCTCTCCATACATTACAGCATCAATCTTCAGCCTTTGAGCCCCGTTCCTCTGACAGACACTGATTGTAAAGCAGGAATTATGAATGACATGCCTACCCTGCCTTGGCAGAGCTAGGCTGTAGACTTACCTGCTTGCAAGTTTTGTCCTGTTTGGACAGCATTCTGTCTACAGTTGAAGCAAGGGATTTTTCTTGCCAAGAGATAGACTTGTGACTAATTCAGCCATCTCCAATTGGAGATTCTTCGATGTTCATCTTCTACTTGGAGGAGCTGACACGTCTCCATATCAAAAAAATCTTAAGTTAAGAAAGCATGTGTGAATGCGATATTCTGCAGATCTCCTGAGGTTTTTGAAGACCACCCATCTATCTCTTATATTTGGATAAGCAAATATTGCTTGTCTCTTAGCAACATGATTTCTGATTGGCTTAGAAAATAACTGTGATAGACTGTCCTAGTACCTAACAAAATGTAATGCTTGAAAAACTATTAGTTTGCATGTCTGAATTATCCTAAACAGTTTATGACAGTTGGTAGCAAAAGGCCAAAACTTCACATTCCATTTTTAAGCATTACCTAGGTACAATACCTTAAAAAGAGTTAACCTTAATTTTGTATCAATATACAAAGATCAATAACAATGTTCCCAAAAATAATCTTAATTTTGTATCAATATACAAAGGTATAATGGCATATTTAATAATCTGTCCTTTTATCTTGATCATTCCTATATTATGTCTATGACCCATTTTTTCTCAAGTCTGTTCATCCCTACATAGGAGAGAAAGAAGGATACAGAAAAGAAAAAAAGAGAAGTCTCTAGGTCTAACCAACAAAACTTATTTAACAAAACCATTTAACAGCTTGTAATCTCTCCCCCTAAATAACAAGATTATCTATAACCCATCAAATGACCAAAGAGGGGAAAAACACCTACTCCACCTTCTGGAAATTAGATATCACTCCCTTAAAATGACTTCCTGCTGATTTGGGACATAGTAAACTTGTTTGGGGCAAAATAAGAATGGGAAAATGGTTAAAAATGTTAATAGAATCATTTGATGTTCAGTCATTTTGTGCTCAGCTATTTAAATGTCCTAAGAAGTTTGTAGACAGAAGCTGAACTTCAGGGCTTCACTGAAATTCTGGCTGTAACAGTCTGTGGAGCTGAACAATCTTAGTGATTTTGACTTGTTGTGGTTGTAGACTTTTGAGGAAACAGCTATTGAGGAAGTCTGCAAGGCTGGATCGTTTGGGTTACTTGTCTTCTTTGGTGTCTGATCTGTTTTCTTCTGAGGTTTCAGTTGTCCAGTTGTCCCTGGATTCCTTAGATAGATGCTTTAAAATCTCCTGGAAGGAAGAGAACAGAGCCCTGCCCTAATCCTAAATCTGGGACACTATCTTTTATGGAGGGGTCAGGTAATATTTTTCCTGGAGCAAATTTGTTTTTTTGACAATATAAAAAGTATTATCTTTCAATTGAGATTAAAAAAGAAATTATTTTGATATTTTGGAACTTAAAAAACCTTTAAGCATATGTATTTTGAGATTTCAAAGGACAATTTGCTTTGAATTTCAGAATGCCTTTTGTGAGTAGCTTTTAAACTTAAATCCTTCCAAATCCTATGTGCCCTTCTCTGTATTCTAAGTATTGGGGTCAAAGCCATGTGGTTCCCAACTGATGGGATTAAAGATGTTCTCCACTACTCCTGGATTGAAGTTTTTCTCTATTTAGAGCTTGCTTCCTGTCAGGCTGACCTTGAACTCTGAGATCTACAGGTTTCTGTCTCTAGTGTGTTGGGATTAAGGGTGTATCTGTCTCAAATGATAGGATTACGGTATGTACCATCACCCAACCTGTTCCTTGTAACTCTAGAATTTATAAGACTACTAACTCTATAGTGATACTCCTGTCTCTTCTGGAGTTAAAGGCATGGGCTAACACCACACATTTCATATATTTTACCTTAGCTCCAAATTTTTTCAACTCTTGGAGGCTTAGAAAACCATGACTGCAATAACCTTTAATTTATTTAGAGCATTTTACACCTCTTACATGCTTTTTATTGCCAAACCATGAAAATATTCTTTATATCTACAAAAAAAGAAACCCAAAAAACAAAAAAAAAACACTTTTAAGTGGTATCAAGTTTGTGTAATCTCTGTGTCCACCTGCAGTCTAACAAGACTAACATTCTAATATGAAATTAAGGCCATTTTCCTGACAGTAAGGCAAGTATACCTTTGGTAAATTATAGTTTGAAAATTTTATATTGTACTTTTATTATATTTTAAGCTTATTAATTCTTGTCTTAAAAAAGCATTATTTTGATAGGAATTACATTGAATCTATGTATTGCTTTTGGTAGGATGGCAATTTTTATTATGTTGATCCTACCTATCCATGAGCATGAGAGATCTTTCCATCTTCTAAAGGCCTCTTCAATTTCTTTCTTCAAGGGTTTGAAGTTCTTATTTTACAGGTCCTTTACTTGCTTGGTTAGAGTTATCCCCAGGTATTTTATATTGTTTGTGGCTATTGCAAAGGGGGTTGTTTCCCTTAATTCATTCTCAGTGCATTTGTTTTTTTGAATAAAGAAGGGCTTCTTATTTTTTTGATATAATTTTGTGTCCAGTCACCTTGCTGAAGATGTTTATGAGCTGTAAGAGTTCTCTGGTGGAATTTTTGGGTATGTTCATATCGTCTGCAAATAGGGATAATTTGACTTCTTCATTTCTAATTTGTATCCCCTTGATCTCTTTTAGTTGTCTTATTGCCTTAGCAAGAACCTCAACTATTATTTTGAAGAGATATGGTGAAAATGGGAATCCTTGTCTTGTCCCTGAGTTTAGAGGAAATGCTTCAAATTTCTCTCCATTTAATTTCTTTATAGACCTGGAAAAAGCTATTCTCAATTTCACATGGAACAACAAAAAACCCAGAATAGCTAAATCAATCCTGTACAATAAAAACAAAAAAAATCTGGAGGTATCACCATCCCAGATTTCAAGCAGTACTACACAGTGATAGTAGTAAAAACAGCATGGTATTGATATAGAAACACAACAGTAGATCAATGGAATCGAATTGAAGATCCAGAAATGGACCCACACATCTATGGCCACCTAATTTTTGACAATGAAGCCAAAACCGCAAAATGGAAAAAGGACAGCATCTTCAACAAATGGTGCTGGTCCAACTGGATGTCCACTTGTAAAAGAATGAAATTAAACCCATATTTATCACCTTGTACAAAACTTAAGTCCAAGTGGATCAAAGACCTTAGCATAAGGCCGGTCACACTAAATCTACTAGAAGAAAAACTGGGAAAAAGCCTCGAACTCATTGGCACAGTTGACAATTTCCTGAACAGAACACCAACAACTCAGGACCTGAGACCAACAATCAATAAATGGGACCTCATGAAACTGAAAAGCTTCTGTAAGGCAAAAGACACTGCCATTCGAACAAAGGCAGCCTACAGACTGGGAAAAAATTCTTAACCAACCCCACATCTGACAGAGTGCTAATATCCAAAATCTACAAAGAACTCAAGAAATTAACAAGAAACCAAATAATCCAATCAAAAAATGGGAGATGGAGCTAAATAGAGAATTCAAAAGCAGAAATCCCTAATGGCCCAGAGACACTTGAAGAAATGCTCAACATCCTTAATCATCAGAGAAATGCAACTCAAGACGAGTCTGAGATTCCATCTCACACCTGTTAAAATGGCTAAGATCAACTAAACCAAAAGAGGCACAGGATGATCACCTATACAAAACTAATGGGAAATAACAACTCCTGGTCACTAATATCGATCAACATCAATGGACTCAACTCCCCAATAAAAAGACACAGGTTTAAAGAGGGGTTCTGCAAGCAAGACCTGTCCTTTTGCTGCATACAAGAAACACATCTCACTACCAAAGATAGACACTATCTCAGAGTAAAGGGCTGGGAAATGGTTTTCCAAGCAAATAGACCCAGGAAGCAAGCTGGAGTAGCCATCCTAATATCAAACAAAATAGACTTCCAACTGAAGTTAATAAAAAAAGACAGAGAAGGGCATTACATATTCATAAAAGGAAATATTCATCAAGAGGACATCTCAAAATTGGACATCTATACCCCAAATACAAAGGCACCTACATTTGTAAGAGAAATGCTTCTAAAACTTAAATTGCACATCGATCACAACACATGAGTAGTGGGAGACTTCAACACCCATCTCACAACAATGGACAGATCATCAAGACAGAAGCGAAACAGAGAAATATTGAGTCTAACAGAGATCATGAACCAAATCGACCTAACAGATATCTACAGAACGTTTCATCCAAACACAAAGAATACCCCTTCTTCTTAGCACCTCATGGAACCTTCTCCACAATCGACCATATAGTTGGACAGAAAGATAGTTTCAACAGATTCAAGAAAACTGAAATAACCCCTTGTATCTTATCAGACCACCATGGAATAAAGCTGGTCTTCAACAGCAAAAGAATCAACAGAAAACATACACACACATGGAAATTGAATAACTCTTTACTGGATGACTACTGGGTCAGGGAAGAAATAAAGAAGGAAATCAAAGACTTCTTAATATCCAACAACAATGAAGGCACAACATACCCAAACCTATGGGACACAATGAAAGCTGTACTACGAGGAAAGTTCATAGCACTAAGTGCCTTCAAAAAGAAAATTGTGACTGCTCATATTAGTGAATTAACATCTAAACTGGGTGAATTGGAAAAAAAGAAGCAAACACTCCCAAGGGGAGTAGAAGGCAGGAAATCATCAAACCTAGGGCTGAAACCAACAACTTAGAAACAAAAAGAACTGTACAAAGAATCAATGAAACCAAGAGCTGGTCCTTCGAGAAAATCAACAAAATAGACAGACCCCTAGCCAAATTAACTAAAAGACAGAGGAAAAAAACCCAAATCAACAAAATCAGAAATGATAAGGGAGAAATAACAACAGATATTGAGGAAATCCAGAGAATATTTGGGTCCTACTTTAAAAATCTATATTCCACCAAATTTGAAAACCTAAGCGAAATGGACAATTTTCTCAATAGATTCCACCTACCAACACTAAATCAAGATCAGATTAACAGATTAAACAGCCCAATAACCCCTACGGAAATAAAAACAGTCATTAAAAATCTCAGAACCAAAAAACGCCCAAGGCCAGATGGCTTTAGCCTAGCATTCTACCGGACCTTCAAAGAGGAGCTAACACCAATACTCTTCAAACTCTTTCACCAAATAGAATCAGAAAGAACACTGCCAAACTCATTTTATGAGGCTACAGTCACCCTGATTCCTAAACCACAAAAAGACCCATGAAAGAAAGAGAATTTCAGACCAATCTCCCTCAGGAACATAGATGCAAAAATACTTAATAAAATACTAGCAAATTGAATTCAAGAACACATCAAAAGTATCATACACCATGATCAAGTAGGCTTCATCCCAGGAATGCAGGGATGGTTCAACACAAGAAAGTCTATCAACATCATTCACCATATAAACAACATGAAAGAAAAAACCACATAATAATCTCACTAGATGCAGAAAAAGCATTTGACAAAGTCCAACACCCCTTCATGATAAAAGTTCTGGAGAGAACAGGCATACAAGGATCATACTTAGATATACTAAAGGCAATATATAGCAAGCTAGTGGCCAACATCAAATTAAATGGAGTGAAACTTGAAGCATTTCCTCTAAACTCAGGGACAAGACAAGGACGCCAATTTTCACCATATCTCTTCAATATAGTACTTGAAGTTCTTGCTAGAGCAATAAGACAACTAAAAGAGATCAAGAGGATACAAATTGGAAACGAAGAAGTCAAATTATCCCTATTTGCAGATGATATGATAGTACACATAAGTGACCCCAAAAATTCCACCAGAGAACTCTTACAACTGATAAATACCTTCAGCAAGGTGGCTGGATACAAAATTAACTCAAAAAAAATATCAGAAGCCCTTCTTTATACAACAAACAAATGGGCTGAGAAAGAAATAAGGGAAACAACCCCTTTCACAATAGCCACAAACAATATAAAATATCTGGGGGTAACTCTGACCAAGCAAGTAAAGGACTTCCTATATATTCAGATATATTTATCCCTCTCAGGTCTCTCAGGTGGTTGAAGAATAGATAGCTAGAGTCTCATAGTTAAATTTTTAGTTGTTTAGGAATCAAGAGGGTGTTCTGAATCTAAGAAGATATTTTTAAAATTGTGAGGCAAGTTAGTATGAAAGCTGAGTTAGATATAAAACTTTAAAGTCATGGAGATGGTTAGATAGTAGAATGTTAAAGTCAGGTGCCAAATTCATATGGACTGGACATTCAGAATGTACGCTAAGCCTTATAACCCTCATAATTGTGGCCTATTTATTTCTGTTGTTTTGTATTGTATTTATTGTTATAGGAGAGAGAACCATTTGTTGGAATGAAGGGGGGAGCTGTTGGGGTGAAAATCTACCTTAGACCAAAGGAAAAAAAAGGATAGAGGATGGGGAGTTGAAGGGGAAAAGGATGGAAGGATGGGACAGGAGGGGGGAGTAGGGAAGGGATTGTGACTGAGATGTAACTTGAAGAAATAAAAAATAAATTATAAAAAAAGAAAAAAAAAGCTCAAATGACAGCACATGCTGGCAAGGGTGTGGAAAAAGGGGAACCCTCCTCCATTGCTGGTGGGAGTGCAGGATTGTGCAACCACTATGGAGGTCAGTATGGCGATATCTTAGAAAACTTGGAATAGCTCTGCCTCAGGACCCAGACATACCACTTCTGGGTATACACCCAAAAGACTCCTCACAGAATCATAGGGAAGCTTCCGCATCTATTTTCATAGCAGCCTCATTTGTAATAGCTAGAAACTGGAAACAACCCAGATGTCCCTCAACCGAAGAATGGATTAAAAAAACTGTGGTACACAATGGAATATTACTCAGGTATCAGAAACAATGAAATTATGCAATTGCAGCCAAATGGATGCAACTAGAAAAGCTCATCCTGAGTGAGCTAACCCAGACTCAGAAGGATGCACATGGCATCTATTCACTTATAGTAGGATTTTAATCATGTAGTGCAGGATATCTATACTACAACCAATCCACCAAAGGGAACATGGACATAGACTTTTGTTTGTTTGTTTGTTTTTTAGTTTTCTCTCCCTGGCAATGAGACATTTTTCACTGGTGGTACTGCCTTGTAGGCCCCCAGTGTATAAGGAGGCTATTGGCCCTCATATGACATCTGAACTGGGGTGAGGGACTGTTATGTAGGGACACTCCACTCCAGACGAGTGGGATGAAAGGGTTAGGGGGTAGAGTGTGAGTGGGAAGTGCTGGGAAGGGGGGAAAGAGGACAATATGATTGAGATGTAACCTGAAGCAACCAATAAATAAATTTATTTATTAAAAAAAATGAAAAAAGTATTTTGTTTTCTCAAGTTACTTTTAGAACATAGTTTCCTCCCTCTTCCCTCCTAGCCCTTCTCTCCCTCCCTCCCTCCCTCCTTCCTTCTTTGTTCCTCTACTTGGTAGACTCCTCATCAGATGAAATGGGCCCTCACATATCATACTCCCTCAGATCTTCAGCTATGTGAGGTCCAAGAGTTTCTACTTGTACTGGGGCTTGATATGGCACACCATCTAGGGTAAGGTGCTCCACTAACCTGCAGCAGATTCCATGACTCAGTGGTGGGTAAAATTTTTCCTAGGATAGATATGCTAGGTTCCTATCTATTTGGGTTGTGGGTTTTAGTATAGTTATCCTGTGATGTATGGTTAATATCCATTTATAAGAGAGTACATGCCATGTTTATCTTTGGGGGACTGAGTCAGCTCACTTAAGTGAGCCTTCCTAGCTTCACCAATTTGGTTTCAAGTTGCATGATTTCCTCATTTCTGATATCGGTGTAGTATTCCATTGTGTAAATGTACCACAGATTTTTTTTTTTAATCCATTCTTCAGTTGAAGGACATCTGGGTTGCTTCCAGTTTCTGGCTATTACAAATAAACCTGCTATGAACATTGTTGAGGCAATGTCCTTTTGGTTTCGTTTTGAATCTTTTGGATATATACCCAAGAGGCGTATGGGTGGGTCTTGAGGTAGAATTATTCCCAATTTTCTAAGATATCTCCAGATTGATTTCCAAAGTGGTTGCAAAAAATTTGTACTCCCACCAGCAATAGGGGAGTGTTCCTCTTTCTCCACATCCTCACCAGCATGTGCTATCATTTGAGTTTTTGATCTTGGACATTTTGATGGGTGTGAGATGGAATCTCAGAGTTGCTTTAAGTTGCATTTCCCTGATGAACAAAGATATTGAACATTTCTTCAGGTGCCTCTCAGACTTTAGAAATTCCTCTTCTATGAATTCTTGGTTTAACTCTGTACCCCATTTATTAATGGGGTTATTAGATTTTTTGGTGTTTAATTTCTTCAGTTCTTTATATATTTTGGATATTAGCCCTCTGTCAGATGTTGGGTTGGTGAAGATCCTTTTCCAGTCTGTAGGCTGCTGTTTTGTTCTAAGCACAGTGTTCTTTGCCTTTCAGAAACATTTAAATTTCATAAGGTCCCATTTTTTGATCGTTTGTCTTAGCGCCTGAACAATTGGTGTTCTGTTCAGGAAGTTGCTACCAGTACCAATGAGTTCCAGGCTTTTCCCCAGTTTCTCTTCTATTAATGTTAGTGTGTCCGGATTTATGTTGCGGTCTTTGATCCACTTAGACTTATGTTTTGCACAGAGTGATAAGTATGGGTCTATTTGCATTCTTCTACATGTTGACATCCAGTTAGACCAGCACCATTTATTGAAGATGCTTTCCTTTTTCCATTTTATGGTTTTGGCTTCTTTGTCAGAAATTAAGTGACTGTAGGTGTGTGGGTTTAATTCTGGGTCAATTCGATTCCATTGGTCAACTGGTCTGTTTCTACACCATTACCATTCTGTTTTTATTACTATTGCCCTGTAGTACAGCTTGAAATCTGAGATGGTGATACCTCCAGATGTTCTGTCATTGTACATAATTGATTTAGCTATTCTGGGTCTTTTGTTTTTCCATATGAAGTTGAGAATTGTTCTTTCCAGATCTGTAAATTACTGAGTTGGTATATGGATAAGAATAGCATTGAATCTGCATATTGCTTTTGGTAAGATGGCCATTTTTATTATGTTGATCCTACCTATCCATGAGCAAGGGAGATCTTTCCATCTTCTGATATCTTCTTCACTTTCTTTCTTCAGGGACTTGAAGTTCTTATACAGGTCTTTCACTTGCTTGGATAGAGTTACCCCAGGTATTTTATATTATTTGTGGCTAATGTGAAGGGTGTTGATTCCCTTATTTCTTTCTCAGCTCATTTATCTTTTCTGTAAAGAAGGGCTACTGATTTTTTGTTTTGAATTGATTTTGTATCCAGCCACCTTGCTGAAGGAGTTCATGAGCTGTAGGAGTTCTTTGGTGGAATTTTTAGAGTCACTTATGTATATTATCATATCATCTGCAAATAGGGATACTTTGACTTCTTCTTTTCCAATTTGTATCCCCTTCATCTCCTTTAGTTGTCCTATTGCTCTAGCTAAAACTTCATGTACTATGTTGAAGAGATATGGAGAGAGTGGGCAGCCTTGCCTTGTCCCTGATTTTAGAGGAAATGCTTTAAGGTTCTCTCCATTTAGTTTGATGTTGGCTATTGGATTGTTGTAAATTGGCTTTATTATGTTTAAATATGGTCCTTGTATGCATGATCTCTCCAAGACTTTTAAGATGAAGCGGTGCTATATTTTGTCAAAAGCTTTTTCTGCATCCAATGAGATAATCATATGGTTCTTTTCTTTCAGCTTGTTTATGTGGTGGATTACGTTGATGGATTTTCTAATGTTCAACCACCCCTGCATCCCTGGGATAAAGTCTACTTGATCATAGTGTATGATACTTTTGATGTGATCTAGGATCCGGTTTGCAAGTGTTTTATTAAGTATTTTTGCATCCATGTTCATAAGGGAAATTGGTCTCAAATTTTCTTTTTCTGTTGGGTCTTTATGAGGTTTAGGTATCAGGGTGACTTTGGCCACATAGAATGTGTTTGGCAGTATTCCTTCTGTTTCTATGTTGTGGAAGAGTTTGAAGAATATTCATGTGAGCTGTTCTTTGAATGTCTTGTAGAATTCTGTGCTGAAACCATCTGGCCCTGGGCTTTTTTTGTTTGGATGATTTCTAATGACTTCTTCTATTTCCTTAAGGGTTATAGGACTGTTTAATTTGTTTACCTGTTCTTGATTTAACCTTGTTAGGTGGAATCTATCAAGAAAATTGTCCATTTCATTTAGATTTCCCAATTTTGTGGCGTACAAGTTTTTAAAGTAGGACCTAATGACTCTTTGGATTTCCTTGATGTCTGTTGTTATTTCCTCCTTTTCATTTCTGATTTTGTTGATTTGGGTATTTTCCCTCTGCCTTTTAGTTAGTTTAGCTAAGAGCTTGCCTATTTTGTTGATTTTCTCAAAGAACCAACCAACTCTTGATTTTGTTGATTCTTTGTATTGTTCTTTTTGTCTCTAAGTTGTTGATTTCAGCCTTGAGTTTGATAGTTTCCTCTCCTCTGCTCCTTTAGGAGTGTTTGCTTATTTTTGTTCTTCCTCCTTCAGGTGTGCTCATAGGTGACTAGTATGGGAATTCTCCAGTTTCTTTTTGAAGGCACTTAGTGCTATAAACTTTCCTCTTCGCACTGCTTTCAATGTGTCCCATAAGTTTGGGTATGTTGTGCCTTCATTTTCATTGAGTTCTAAGAAGACTTTAATTTCTTTTTTTATTTCTTCCCTGACCCACAGGTCATTGAGTAGAGAGTTGTTCAGTTTCCATGGTTTGCAGACTCTCTGTTGTTTTCATTATTGTTGAAGTCTACCTTTATTCCATGATGGTCTGATAAGTTACAAGGGGTAATTTCAATTTTCCTGAATCTGTTGAGGCTTGCTTTGTGACCAACTATATGGTCAATTTTGGAGAAGGTTCCATGAGGTGCCAAGAAGAAAGTATATTGTTTTGTTTTGAGGTGAAAGGTTCTGTAGATATCAATTAGGTCCATTTGATTCATGACATCTGTGAGGTTAATTATTTCTCTGTTTGGTTTCTGCATCATTGATCTGTCCATTGGTTAGAGTGGTGTGTTGAAGTCTCCCACTATTAATGCGTGAGGTTCAATGTGGTATTTGAGCTTCAGTAGTGTTTCTTTAATGAATGTGTGTGGTCTTACATTTGGGGCACAGATGTTCAGTATTGAGATTTTATCTTGGTGGATTTTTCCTTTGATGAGTATGTAGTGTCCTTCCCCATCTATTTTGATTAATGTTGGTTGAAAGTCCAATTTATTGCATATTAGAATTGCCACTCCAGTTTGTTTCTTGGGTTCATTTGCTTGGTATATCTTTTTCAATACCTTTACTTGGTGATAATGTCTGTCTTTTTTGCTGAGGTGTGTTTCTTGTAAGCAGCAGAATGTGGGATTCTGTTTCACATCCATTCTGCTAGCCTGTGTCTTTTTATTGGGGAATTGAGTCCATTGATATTGAGAGATATTAATGACCAGTGATTATTACTTCCTGCTGTCTTGATGTTGGTGGAAATAGTGTGTAAGTGAGCTTCTCTTCTTTTGGTTTTGCTGCAGACATGTTATTTTCTTCTTGTGCTTTCTTGTGTGTAGTTAACCTCTTTGGGTTGGAGTTTTCCTTCCAACATCTCTGTAGAGCTGGATTTGTGCATAGATGTTGTTTGAATTTAGCTTTGTCATGGAATATCTTGTTTTCTCCATCTATGTTGATTGACAGTTTTGCTGGGAATAGTAGTCTGGCCTGACATTTGTGGTTTTTTAGGGTCTGCAAGATGTCTGTCCAGGCCCTTCTGGCTTTTAGCATCTCTGAAGTAAAGTCAGGTGTAATTCTGATAGGTTTGCCATTATATGTTACTTTCCCCTTTTCCCTAGCAGCTTTTAATATTCTTTCTTTGTTTTGTACATTTAGTGTTTTTCTTATTATGTGTCAGGAAGATTTTCTTTCTGGTCTAATCTATTTGGAGTTCTGTAAGCTTTTTATTTATTTATTTATTTTTACAGTTATAGGCATCTCTTTTTTTAGATTTGGGAAATTCTCTTCAATTATTTTGTTGAAGATATTTTCTGATCCATGGAGCTTGGAATCTTCTCCTTCTTCTATTCCCATTGTTCTGAGATTTTGTCTTTTCACTTTGTCCTTGATTTCATGAAGGTTTTGTGTCAGGACTTTTTTAGATTTTACATTTTCTTTGACAGATGTTTTAATTTCTTCAATTTTATCCTCTGAGCCTGAAATTCTTTCTTCTATCTCTTGTATTCTGCTGGTGATGTTAGTGTCTGCAGTTCCCATTCTTTTCTTAAGGTTTTCCAGTTCTATGGATGTCTCAGATTGGATTTTTTTCATTGCTTCAACTTCCCTTTTCAGGTCTTCCATTCCTTTAAGCGCTTTATTCATTTCCATCACCTCCTTTGCAGTACTTTGTTGTTGCTCTCTGAGGTATTTGATTTTCTCCCTTAGGCCTTCTATTATTAACATAAGTATAGGATTAAGGTCATTTTCTTTTGTTTCAATCATGTTAGGATGTCCAGAGCTGCCTGTAGCATTATTGCTAGGCTCTGGAGACATCATATTGCTTTGCGTTTTTTTTTTTGTTTGTTTGTTTTGTTTTTGTTTTTGTTTTTTTTTTTTTTTTACCATGTTCTTGCACTGACGTTTTGTCATCTGATTGACCCTGGTGTTATTTGTTTGTTTGTTTTGCCAGTTGACCTTGGGTCTTAGGAAAACTCCCTACCCTAGGGGTTGGCTGATCCTGAGATCAGCTCCTGTCCACCTCCAGATGGTGGACAGGTTCCTGTAATAGAGTGGCTCTCAGAGAGGAGAGTGGTTGCCACTCTCCTCAACTCACTGTGACTCAATTGGACCAATATACAGAGGATTGGAGTCAGGAGGGGGCTATCCTCTGAGGACCTGGAAGCTGGCAGGTCTCCTCAGAAAGGCAGGTAGAGTTGTGTTTGGGCCTGTGTTCTCCCCTCACTGACACACTCGTTCTGTTTCAGCAGCCATGCTGACCATGAAGGCAGAGAGTTCCACCCAAGACAGGTGCCAGCCTCAGTGTGCCTGTTGCTGACTGCCTCAAATGCTTGGGTGCTAGTGTGAGTGACTGGCCACAATATTTGTGGAGAACACACAGTTGCCAGCTCTGTTTGCAGTCAGTCTTGACTCCTAATTGCTTTGCTTGACTGGTTTAGCTCTCTGCCCCTCAGCTACAGTGCACACTGTGCTGCCATGTTGGAAACTCTGGAAAAAAAATCTTACTTACCTTTGCTCTTATGGTCCGGCTGTTTTTCCCTGTTGGCTGTACAGGTCCATGTGCAGGCTGGATATTAGGCAGACAGATGGGGCTACTGATCTGTGGCTGGAGCTGTGGGCTGAATCCACTGGTGGGCTAGATCTGCTCTAGCCAGTTCCTCTCCACAGGGGTGACCCAGCTGGCTGATCTCAGGGAGGTCGTCCCAGGAACTGCATGGGCTGTTTTACATGGTGACCAGTTTCAGTGTTTGCTGCAGAAATTCAGACACCGTCTGTGTTTCACAGTTGGCTACAGGACCTCACATTCACTCCAAAGTGACTAATCTCATTCACCTACTACTCAGATACAATGCTCTATGGTTGGTGCCATCTTGGATCCTCTCAGGAGTGAGTTTTTTTTTTTTTTATAGCACACTATGCCTCTGGCTCCAACTCCTTTTCTTCTCCTGTAGCTATTATAAATATAATGTTTATTGAGTTATCACATGTCAGGCATTGTGCAGAGTTGCAAATGCTTTAATTCCTTTAATCCTCATGGTAGCCCTAGGAAAATAGACTCAATTATCGTTAGTTTATAGATATGGAAATCGTGGCTTAGTGAGCTATGCAGCTTTCCAAGAAAACACACCAATAAAGTTTTGAATGGGGTAAAGAAAAGAGCCTTCTGACTTCAGTGCCTTATTCTTGCCCATGATGTTATGTTGCCTTCATAGTCCACACATAAAATAAGGCTACTGTTGTCAAGCCTAGGACTTGTTGAATGAATTCAATCCACTTCCATTATGACTTCTCCAGGGCTGAAAAAAAAAAAAAAAAAAACCTGTTGATTCCTTGAAACTTACAGATGACCTAAAGGCCAGTCTTTAAGGATCACAGTTACTGAAACAGTGAGGTGGTTTAAAGGTGTCCATGATGTTAGGATGTCTACACTCTAATACAAAAATGAGAAATCCTGAGTCCTAGCTTTAATTATGATGTCTGCTATTTTAGAAATGCTATATATCTACTTATTTCCAAAATCATTTCATTCTTTTTTGACACACTTTATTTTTCTGCCTTCTTAAATACACATTTAGTTTGTATGAAGGTTAATTTTATGTGTCAATCTGGAGAGTATTTTGGCATGAGATTAACATCTAAGTATTTGGATTTAATGTAAAACAGACTGCTGTCCAAACTCTTAGTGGGTCTGCTCCATACAGCTTCTAGCCTGGATAGAACCAGTCGTCCTTACATATAGCCCATAGACTTTGCCTGTTATAGCTTTCCTGGGTCTCCTGGCTGATACCTATAATGCAGGGTCTGGGTCAGTCATATTTTATAATTACAGAAACCAATTACTTACAATAAACATGTTTTTATATATGCCTATTCTGTTTCTTCACTGGAGAATCTTGATTGAAACAATCTCTTTGTTGACTGATTCACATTTCCAAAATGCCTGTCCTCACTTAAGGATTCCAAATCTCTGCCCCTTCTTTCTACATAATAATGACTGAATTCTTAGCTTTCTATGGTCTTCTTTACTTGGCAAAATGTACCACTGAATAAATACAGCTGTTCTTTCTGGGGTTATTCTGTCATTGTGTGGCCCTCAGAGTGTAGTTACACAAGCCAGGCTGGCCACAGTCATTGGGAAACATAATCTTATAGTACCTCTTCCTTAAATACAGTTTGCTATTGACATAAACATTATTATGTGGAGGACAATTGTATTTAGATGTGGTACTTTTCTAGTTTCTACAGTGCTAAAATCACTCTGTATTATTTTATCTACTCTTGTGGAAATTTAAGTTTGGTGTAGAAACAAGATAATGGAATTTTGAAAAAGAATTTTAAAATATAACCCTCATTCCCAACCCAATGTTTTACAGCATGGGACAAATTATTTGGATCCCTCCATACTTATTGATAGGCTCTTTGTATAAAGTTATTCTTTGTGGTCCATATTCTTGCTCAATATGAAAATACACTGTACTTTGAACAAGCACAAAGTGTAAATCCAACAAGTTTTAACAGTGGTCATGGGATTTACTCCATTTTCAGGAGCTTGGAAATCAAATGAGCTTTGATTTTAAAGGCCTTATTCCTTGTATTTGCTTAGCTCTTAGAGACCAGGGCCTCAATGTATTCTCAAAGGCTGACTTTCCTGAGGGATTTCAATTTCTTTTTTTATTTTTTTTAAATGTTGCAACCCTCACTACACAAACAACTGAATTAGTTCACATTAACCACCATCTACTGCAAAAGTACACAAAACATAAAGAAATCACCTAAAATAATGTGTCTGAACCAGCTGCTAAATTAAGTAATGTATTTGTTTTATTGCACATTTGCATAATAGGGCAAACTAGAAATTCTCTGTACCAGATGTGCTGGTGGCAGGGAGCTCTGATTACTGGCATCTGTTATTAATCACTGCACAAACCTTAAATGATTTGTTTCCACAGTTTGATCAATTTACATCTCACAATGAACATTTATGCACACAATGTGGAGACAAAGCAGCTGTTTGCACCTTTCAGAAAGCCTCAATATATTTATAGAGATTGAAGTGAGTGCTGTTAACCAAGGCACAGGAGAGGTTGGCCAATGGCTTGATGACTTATAGGAAGATCCCTTTGTTCCTCATCAAAGTACTTGTTTGCATATTTTGGTTATCTTCTGAAAATTAATGAAACATGCATTGTATTAAATTCATCTTTGAACCACGTACAGCCCTCTTTAGTACATATTACTTCAGGATTTTGAAGAGCTAGAACATGCCCTCATTTCACCCAGAGGAAATGCAGTGGATAAGTTTACAGTCATCTTCCTTTTTGATTTTACATTTGACATTTCATAATCTTTTATCTATGATTTCCATCAGCATTTTAAACAGGTGTAATACATCTAAAGATGGCATGCCTTATGAAAAAAAAAGTAAAAGCAATATAAATACTGTTTCATTAATTTCCAATTAAATGTGATAAGTGTGTTGGCTCTACACACAAATGTTTCTCCAATAAGTCATAACACTAGATAATGTGATTTTTTTTCAATTGTGAGAATGTAGTTATTTTGTATGCAAAGAAGTAAGAAAGCCCATAAAATAAAGTTACCATTTATTTTAGCCTATCGATTCTAGGGGCATATTTTCATTGTGAGGATTGTCTGATACCATTTCTGACTGTAATGACTTACCATTTGAGTCCTAATGTTACTGTTAGGATTTTGCACATGTATATGCGTATATACTGTTTTGATTAATTCTCATGAATTCCAAAAGTACAGTAACTAATCAACAGAAAAGAGAAAGCATTGGGGTTATTATTATTTCTCAGATTATCCTGTTTTAATATATTTGGACTTGTGTTTTTTTATTATAGAGAGAGAAGAAAAGAAAACAGAAACTCATCTTAATTTAAGTGCATTGTTTTACTAAAACTGGATAAAATTTCAGATAGAAACTTTGTTTTTAATACCTAGGAAATATTAAAATCTGTGTATTTTTCTCAGTCAGAGAAAGACTGTTGTAGTTGCAAGCCTGCCTTTCTACAGCTCATCCTGTGAGCTAATGAAGCACTACATATTGGTTTCAAATTCAAAGCATATGTAGTCACTTGGGCATTTTTTTTTTCTTTATATAGCACAGTTTCACACGGAGCCCCAAATGTGGTCATTTTAGAAAATGTAATTTGATCTGGCTTCAAAAACTTTTTTCTCAGACAACAAAAACCTTCACCTTTGAGTTGCCTGTAAGAACACCAAGTGGCTGTGAAGTTCCTTCAATTGTATGTGAAAACTGTTCAAGAGCTGATGAAAATGTATTAAAGGACTGATGTGCCAAGGCCATGAAGGGCATTGAACAAATTTGGATAAATGTGTTCAAATTTCACATAAGTTGAATTAGGAGTTAGAAGATGATGTAAGAAGATGCTGAGGAAGGTATCGAAGTCAAGATAACAAACTTAACTACATTGCATGTCATGAGCCATCTTGGAAGTCATTAATGGTGTTACCAGGAATGCATGCCAAAAAGCCACATGTCACTCTGCCACAACTTGGCAAATGAAGTTGTCATTTATAAGAGTGAATCAAGTAAGGAATACAATTATATTTGTGCTGAATAGAACTCTTCCTCCTGACTCCATTGGATTCTTACCCACATGCAGAACAAAACCTCAGACCCATATGCCCTGAGACTCCTAAGAGCTTATGTGTTCTATTTGTTGAGGAAAACACTGACCTTACAAGTTCATTTTTTTTTTCTAGCACATTTGAGATTTTGTTAAACTCTTTAAGAGTGGGAAACACATTCCTAGACCTCCTAAAAGCATATGCTACAAGAAAAGAAGCATTCAGATATGTAAACAGATATGGTACAAACAGACCCTTTTAGTTCTGCGTGAGGGATATAAGTTTAGAAAGGGTGTGTGGGAGTACAAAGAGGAGTTAGGCTTCCCTTTGGAGACTGGAGACAAGCCACACAGAGGAGGAGATATTAAAGAAGTAAGCATTTGGCATGTGGGTGAAGAAACAAGGGGGTGGGTCCCTCCACAGAAGGGATCTCATGGTGACAAGTGATTATATAATCTCCCATGAAAACATCTGTTGTATTGCAGGAATGGTGGAAGTGTTTTCCATGTTGAGAATCTAAAGCTGCAAGTGTTCTAGAGGTAGATAAATCAGGACAAAGATGAAGACAAAGCCTATTGAAGCATTCATTCTATGCTTTTGAAGAATAGTCAGACTAAAGAAGTATAAATTCAGGGCAGCAGCCTTAAACCAAGCCACCACCATACTTGTCCTGCATATACTATTCAAGTTCACTTATGCATCTAATTCCTATCACACTCTTGTGACGAAATGTATTTTCAATCAATAAATGATAAAAAGGAGATGTATGGATAATATAATGCACACCCCACTTCACCTAGTAGGCAGCAAAGGGGTCTTATCAATTTGGTTAGACTGGCTGGCTAGCAAGTCCCAGGGATTGTCCTGTGTTTACCTCCCCAGAGTTGAGACTAGAGGTTATGCCATGTGGGTGTTGGAGATTCAAACTCAGGTTCTCATGCTTGTATGGCAACCATTTTACATATTGAGCTTTTCCCACGCACACATTGTTAAATACTTAAGATGGTGAATGTAAATAAACAATACCTATACAATGTATCTATCAAGATAAAGTATGGGCATACAAGGACCGTACCTAGAAATAATAAAGGCTATACACAGCAAACCAGTAGCCAACATCATATTAAATGGAGAGAAACTTAAAGCATTTCCCCTAAAATCAGGGACAAGGCAAGGATGCCCACTCTCCCCATACCTCTTCAACACAGTACTTGAAGTTCTAGCCAGAGCAACAAGACAACTAAAAGAAATTAAGGGGATATAAATCGAAAAGGAAGAAGTTAAATTATCGCTATGTACAGACAATATGATAGTATCTGTAAGAGACCTCAAAAATTCCACCAGAGAACTCCTACAGCTGATAGACACATTCAGCCAGGTGGCTGGATACAAAATTAACTCAAAAAAATCTCTAGCCCTTCTTTACGCAGAAGATAAATGGGCCGAAAAAGAAATCAGGGAAACAGCATCCTTCACAACAGCCAAAAATAATATAAAATACCTGGGGGTAACTCTAATCAAGCACGTGAAAGACCTATACAATAAGAACTTCAAGTCCCTGAAGAAAGAAATTGAAGAAGATATCAGAAGATGGAAAGATGTCCCATGTACGTGGATAGGTGGGATCAACATAATAAAAATGGCCATCCTACCAAAATCAATATACAGATTCATTGTAATTTCCATGAAAATACCAACACAATTCTTTATAGAACTTGAAAGAATAACTCTCCACTTCATATGGAAAAATATAAAACCCAGAATAGCTGAATCAATCCTGTACAATAAAAAATCATCCAGAGTTACCACCATCCCTGATTTCAAGTTATACTACAGAGCAATAGTAATAAAGACAGCATGGTAGTGGTATAGAAACAGACCAGTAGACCAATGGAATCAAATTGAAGACCCAGAAATAAACCCACACACCTATGGTCACTTAATTTTTATAAAGAACCCAAAACTATATAATGGAAAAAGGACAGCATCAACAACAAATGCTGTTCTAACTGGAGGTCATACTTATCACCTTGCACAACTTAAGTTCAAATGGATTGAAGACCTTAACACAAAGGTGGACACACTAAATCTAATAAGATAGAAAGTGGGGGAAAGCCTCGAACACATCGGGACAGGTGACAACTTCCTGAACAGAACACCAATAGCTCAGGCCCTAAGACCAACAATCAATAAATGGGACCTCATGGAACTAAACAATCTTCTGTAAGGCACAGGTCACTGTCATTAAAACAAAACGGCAGCCTACAGATTGGGAAAAGATATTCACCAATCCCACATCTGACAGAGGGTTAATATCCAAAATCTATAAAGAACTCAAGAAAGTAAACACCAGCAAACCAAGTAACCCAATCAAAAAATAGGGAACAGATCTAAACAGAGAATTTACAAAAGAGGAATTTCTAATGGCCAAGAGACACTTGAAGAAATGCTCAATGTCCTTAATCATCAGAGAAATACAATTCAAGATGACTCTGAGATTCCAGTTCACTCCTGTCAGAATGGCTAAGATCAAAAACTCAAAAGACAACTTGTTTACTGGGTAGTTTAGAGAATATCTGTGTTAGACTGTCATAGTAGCTAACAAAGTGACATGTTTGCATGACTAGGAGTTTGTTTTACTTAACTATCCTAGACCGTTTTAGATGGTTGGTATCAAGAGGCCAGAGCTTCACATTTTATTTTTAAGTATCTCTAGGTATGATACCATTAGGAAGCATTACCTTTAATTTTGTATCAATATACAAAGATCTATTCAATTGTGGTTAAATATACTCTTAATTATGTATCAATATACAAAGATCAATGCCTATGTAGCCCAATACAATCTTAATATTACGTCCATATACAAGGGTCAATACCATTGTGGCCAACTATAATCTTAATTTTGTATCAATATACAAGAGATCAATACCGATGTAATCCAATACAATCTTATTTTTGCACAATAAACAATGGTCAATACCACTTTAGCCAAATATACTACTAATTTTGTATCAATATACAAAGGTATAAGGGCATATTCAATAATCTGCCCCTTCTTCTTGGACCTTCCTGTGCTATGTCTATATCTCATTTTTCTCAAGCCTATGCACTCCTACATAGGAGAGGAAGAAGGATACAGAAAAGGAAAAGTAGGAAGTCCCTGGGGCTAACCTCCAAAACCCATTAAACAGGACCGTTTATAAGATTGTAATCAAGTTGTTAAGAGACAAGCAACATTTGCTTATCTAAATACAAGAGATGGATAGGGCATCTTCAAAAACCTCAAGAGATCTGAAGAATATGGCATTCAAAGATGTTATCTTAAATTAAGATTTTCTTTTTTTTTTTATATCGAGACATATCAGCTCCTGACAGCACCCCCTATTCTACTCCAAGTAGAAGATAAGCATCGAAGAATCTCCAGGGGGAGATGGTTGAATTAGTGGCAAGCCTATCTCTTGGCATGAAAAAACCCCTTGCTCCAACTGCAGACAGACTGCTGTCCAAAAAGGACAAAACTTGGTAGCAGGGAAGTCGACAGCCTAGCTCTGCCAAGACAGGGTAGGTAAGTCCTTCATAATCCCTGCTCTACAACAAATGTCTGTCAGAGAAACAAGACCCAAAGGCTGAAGACTGATGCAGGAATGTATGGAGAGAAAATGGGAACTGTCCAGACAGTCACTGGTATGTCATTTCTTAGTTTTGGAAGCTGCAGGCCCTGCACTTCCTTTATAAGCAGATATATTTATCCCTCTCAGGTCTCTGAGGTGATTGAAGAATAGACAGCTAGAGTCTCATAGTTAAATTTTGAGTTGTGTAGGAATCAAGATCTAAGAAGATACTCATAAAAATGTGTTGCAAGTTAGTATGAATGTTGAGTCAGATATAGACCTTTAAACTCATGGAGATGGTTAGATAGTAGAATGTTAAAGTCAGGGGCCAAATATGTATAAACTGGACATTGGGAAGGTATATGGGCCATTTAACTCTCATAAATGTGGCATATTTATATCTGTTGTTTTGTATAGTATTTACTGTTATAAGAGAAGGAACCATCTGTTGGACTGAAAGGGGAAACTTCTGGGGGGAAGAGGGTGGAAGGGCGGGATAGGAAGGGGGAATAGGGAAGGGTTTGTGACTGAGATGTAACTTGAAGAAAAAAAATAAAGTATTTAAAAAAAATAAAAAAAACTCAAAAGACAGCATATGCTGGCGAGGCTGTGGAGAAAAGGGAACACTCCCACATTGCTGGTGGGAGTGCAAACTTTTACAACACTATGGAAACCAGTCTGCAATATCTTAGAAAACTTTCAATAGCTCTACCTCAAGATGTAGCAATCCCACCTTGGGCATATATTCAAAAAATTCCTCACCAACCCACAGGGACATCTCTTCAACTATGTTTATAGAACCCTTATTTGAAATAGTTAGAAAAGGAAACAATCCAGATGTCCTTCAACCAAAGAATGAATAAATACTGTGGTACATTTACACAATGGAATACTACTCAGCTATCAGAAACAAAGAAATCATGCAACATGCAACCAAATGGATGAAACTAGAAAAGCTCATTATGAGTGAGCCAACTCAGACTCAGAAAGATACACATGGCATGTATTTACCCTATAACTGGATTTTAATCATTGTAGTATAGGATAACCATCCTACAATCAATAGAGCCAAAAAAGCAGGAACAGGGACTTGGTTACCTGTCATTGGAACACCCCACCCTAATGGAACTGCATTGTATACCTCCTGTGCAAGAGGTAGCTCTTAGACCTCATGTGACCAATGAACTGAGTGGGGCTGATACAAAGAGACACCCTACAGGAGAGGGATGGGATGGGTGGGAGACAGGGTAAAGAGTGGGAGGGAGGGGCCAGGAAGGGGTGGAGGGAGGGGTGGCAATGGAGACATACGAAGTAATAAATAAATGTTTAAAAATAAAATAAATGGGACCTTATGAAACTGAAAAGCTTCTGTAAGGCAAATGATACTGTCATTAGAACAAAATGTTGGGGAAAGATCTTCACCAACCCCACATAACAGAGGGCTAATATCCAAAATTTACAAAGAACTCAAGAAATTAAACACCAAGAAACCAAGTAATACAATAAAACAAATGGGGTACAGGGCTAAACTGGGAATTCACAAATGAAGAATATCTAATGGCTGAAAGACACTTGAAGAAATGCTCGGCATCCTTTGTCATCAGAGAAATGTAACTCAAGACAACTCTTAGATTGCATCTCACACCTGTCAGAATGGCTAAGATCAAAATTCAAATGGCAGCACATGCTGGTGAGGTTCCAAGGGGAACCCTCCTCCATGGCTGGTGGGAGTGAAAACTTGTACAACCACTGTGGAAATCAGTCTGGCGGCACATTAGAAAACTTGGAATAGCTCTACCTCAAGACCCAGCCACACCACTCCTGGGCATATATCCAAAAGATTTTTTACCGAGAAAACAGCTTGGTAAAGGGACTTTGGAACAACTATGTTCATAGCAGCTTTATTTGTAATAGCTAGAAACTGGAAAAAACTTAGATGCCCTTCAACTGAAAATGTTTTTAAAAAACTGTTGTACATTTACAGAATGGAATACTACTCAACTATCAGAAACCAAGAAATCTCACAATTTTCACCCTAATGGAAGGAACTAGAAAGCTCATCCTGAATGAGCTAGCCCAGACCTAGAAAGATATACATGGCATGTATTCACTTATAATTGGATATTAGCCATATAGTATAGAAAAACTATCCTACAATCCACAGACCCAAAGGAACAGGAACCTAGCATAACTATCCTATGAGAAAGTCCACCCAGCAGCAGATTAAAGCAGATGCTGAGACATAGAGTCAAACATTAGGTGAAGCTCTGGGAGCCTTATATAAGACAGGGAGGAGGAATAGAGAGACATGAAGAGGTCAAGTTTAGCACATGAACATCAACAGAACCAATTAACCTAGGCCCCTAGAGGCTTACAAAGACTGAAGCATGAACCAAAGAGAGAGAGAGAGAGAGAGAGAGAGAGAGAGAGAGAGAGAGGACAAAAGCTTAGAGTTGACCTAGCCCCCCCCCCAACAAATGTGGAAGATAGGCAACTTGGTCCTCATACAGATCCCTTAACAAGTGGGGATGGGTGGGGGGTCTCAGTCCTGGAATTTGTTACCTGTTAGTGAGACACTTTAGCGTAGA
Source organism: Lophiomys imhausi (assembly GCA_907164525.1). Taxonomy (NCBI): domain Eukaryota; kingdom Metazoa; phylum Chordata; class Mammalia; order Rodentia; family Muridae; genus Lophiomys; species Lophiomys imhausi. The sequence continues at coordinate 16,285,248 of CAJQZJ010001694.1, read as the reverse complement.
TGAGTTGCCATGTCAAGCCCCTTAGCAAAAGAAATCTCTTAGCTCTCATGTGACTGATGAACTGAGGGGGGCTAACATGTGGGGGCACCCCACACCAGAGGAGTAGGATAGATGGGAAAGGGTGTAAGGGTGGGAGGGTGAGATGGGGAGAAGGAGGGAGCTGTTACTGAGATGTAACTTGAATTAATACATACATATGTGTGTGTGTGTGTGTGTGTGTGTGTGTGTTTATATAAAATGATCAGACTTTTTCTGTATGACCCTGAAACTGCCCTCTCATGAGCCATTGCATCCCTTCATGACTCTTAAATGGACTGAGTTTTTATTAAAGCCCAGCTTCCAATTGCCTTCCTATGGTTCCCACATTACATTATAGGCCTATGGGAAGCCCCATTTCAAACTATCTGCATTAACAATACTATTTCTAGCATGTTCTAAACAAACAAAAGAGAGCAGAAATCCTCTAATCAATGCACAGTGACGGATAGTTGGAAAATCTTAGAGGCAGTGTTTTCTCTGTAGATTGTACCAGAGACTAGTTAGTGATAAGAATGTGTCAACTAACCTTCACCAGAGAGCTTTGTTGGGGCAACTGACTCTTTAGTGTTAAAGAGTCTGCACATATTGGGGGAGAATTAGGACAGAATTCTGTTCTAGTGGCATTCATAAGAAGCAGTCTCCCATCCCTTTAGTATCAGAAGACTGACAAAACCATAACCCAAGCACAAATGACGTAGAATACATTATGTTTTGTAAGCAGTGTAGATAGCAACAAATGAGGAGAAAAATGGGTTCAATGCTGACATTGTTGTTTCCAAGGCAACCAGTGAACATTAGTCATAATTTGGTCTTGAAGAAAAGCAAAAGATGACTTGAATATGAACCCTTTACCAGTGGGTCAAAGTAATTCTTGTTGCAGGGGCCTCACAAAATATGTGGTTTTCTTGACTCTATTAATTTGTTTTGGGTTAGTATATTGAAATATTTGAGTCTAGATAACATTACAAAGGAAAGAGGTTTGTGTAGCCCACAGCTATGGGAGTTCAAATTTGTATCTAGTGATTATATCCTTGATGGCCATGGCAGCACATCCATTATGTGGCAAGAAACAGGAATCATGTGTGTAACTCCTCTGGCTTCCTTCAATCTTACAAACTAGTTTTATAAGCTTCAATCATGAGGTTCTTCTAATGGCTCTTTTCAAACCTAGTCTCCTCTCCAAGGACCTGTCTCTAAGCAACACATTCAAGTTAATTTTTCTCCTTTTAACAGTCTACCTTGTGGATGAAATCTCAATAGAAAGACACATAAGGGACACTCAAACCACTCTGAAACAGCAGCATTGCACTTACAGAATTCTTCTAGTTCAATACCAACATCATGGAGAAGATGGGGATAATTTTTCTAAGCATAGAACTCATTTCCTTTAATAATTCTCAATAGGCATCCAGACTGTACTGAAGCTGAACATGAAGATTCAAATTTTGAGCCTTTGATCTCAAAAAAGGGGTCTGGCCAGCTCTTTTTAATAAAATGAGCACTACCCCAAATTTGATTCTCTAACAGCTAAAAAGCCTTGATGTTACTAAGAGATGGGCTCAGCGCTGACAGAATACCAAAAAGATGTATTGAGATGGGCATCAGAGATGCTGCCTCTGGTGGAGGAAGCTCAGCAGGTTTTTAGCATCAACTGACCTCCAAATCACTATCCATAAATAGTGTCCAAATATAAAGAAGGAATACAAAAGCCCCAAAGTGTCCTTCTTGGGCAAACTCTATTCATCTTTTGACACATACCTGAGGTTACAATTGTAGAATTCAGACACCCTCTACATAGGAGCTTATGGTGACTGAAGCACCACCTACCTAACACTGTATGTATGGACTGGAACTAGGCCCTAGACACATATGTAGCTGATTGGTGTCTTGGTCTTTATGTAGATCCCATATAAAGTGGAGCAGGGACCATCTCTGACATGGTCTCTGTTGCCTGTTTGTGGATCATTTTACCCTAGTTGGGCTGCCTTGTCTGGCCTCAGTATAAGAAGATGTTCTTAGTCATGATGCAACTTGAAGATCCAGGGTAGATTAATGAGAAGCTATTCCCCTTTTATGAGAAGAAAAAAAGGGGAAAGAGGGTAGGAGGGTGAGACTGGTTGGAGAGGAAGGAGGATGTTACAATTGGGCTGTAACATTAATTAATTACAAAGAAAGAGTCACACACCTTGAAAGCTCACAGGACTATTTACAAGAGGTAGATCAGAGAGCAAAATGCGAGACTGTTAGCATCACCTAAATTTTCTCAAACTTTGCTCTTTTGTATCAACACTAGTGTGTAGTGCCTAGGGCAGAAGAAGGCATTAGACCCTCTAGAACTGGAGTCACAGTGATTGTGAACTACCTACCATGTGGGTGTTGGGAACCCAATTTGAATTCTCTGGAAGAGCAACAAATGCTCTTTAACAATGAACCATCCTTCCAGCCTCCATTTTAATTTATTCATAAAACCACAAATCTGAGCTCTTCAAAGAAGTATTTTCTATTTTTCCAAACTCATGCCACATGGATCTTTCTCTTGCTTACCAAATCCACATCTATGATCATCTGTACATTCGATAAATTAAGGATGTCTTATACAGCAAATGCTGCAGACGCTCAATCCTCTGCCTCAAATCCCTCCTAGCTTTAAACACTGAACAAATGTTCTCTTCTGTTTCAACTTGAGTATTCATTTGTTGTTCAGAAAAGCTTGTCCTGAAAAGTCATTCTTCATGAAATTAGTCTCTGTTATGTTTCCTTCACAATTTTCAATTATTTTATTCACCCCTTTTCCAAATATTTACAATAAACATGTCAGGTCCTAAATTGAGAGAAAATGTATGTCTTACTTTTTTCAGCATGTTCAATTTCTGGCAATATAAGACCCATGAGTTATTAAAGGACAGTTGTTCAGTGAGCAAATGAGCCAGTGAATAAGAGAAGTTGGAGGTAAAAAGTGTCTTCCAGACTGGGGACTGAGGTTGCCACAGAATTTGGTTAATCATTCTCTTTTGAACATTGTTGTCCTTGTTCCCATAACTCCTGTTTAGTGAAGGTGTATTGTTCTAAAAATAAGATGTTTTCAGAAATATGAAAAGTATTTTCATTTCTAATCCAGCTAAAATGAAAATAATCAATGATCCCAAGGTCAAGATGAAAGATGATTTGACCTTTGAGGTGATACCTTCCAGGGAGGGTCTCTGGGAAGTCATATTCAACAGTGAATGAGGAATTGGGGACTGGAATTCACATAGAAAAGAGGAAGAACATACAAAGGAGACTCAAGAATACCCAGACCATGCTGAGTAAATGATGCTGTGTAAAATGAGGACATTACCACTCCAAGGTATGGTTGAGGAAAAAGTTTTCATGGTTGATATAGAGGCAAGCATCTGGAAGAGTCCATAGCAGGGAGAGAAAGTTGTAGACTAAACATGGTCAACAGATTGGAAAAGGCCATGTAAGGAGAGAAGATTGGGAGAGAGCTAGTGAGGAAGAGTAAGGGAGGAAGACAAAAGGGAGGACCCAAAGAACACATGGATGAAATGGCAGGATTATTGAGGAATGAGAAACTGAGGGAAGGGAAACCTGTGAGATGGTGAAGTTTAGGGAGCACATGAGAAGAGCAATAGGTTATGATACTGAAGAAACTTGCAAGCCCACATGTGCTTTAGTATGCTAATAGGCATCATAAATAGCCATTTGTCCCAAATTTCTTTTGAACTTGATAGATACTACATTTACACTTGATCTTATTGGATAGCAAATATCTGGGTAATTCCTGCTATATATGTGATTCCTACTGTATGTATATATTATATATTAATGACTGATATAGAAAATATATACTTAATATATATATATATATATATTGAAAAAGATGGACTAATGTCTTAATATACTTTTCCAAAATATTTTTATGAGAAAGATTGTTTTAATAATAAATAGTTTTATCATAGTAAATTCTTAAGTTTCTTTTACAGCTTCTCACCACTAATCCTCATTCAACCCTATGGACTTGAACAAAACACAAAATTAATCCTCTCCAATCCTTTGCACATTAGTAGAGAGAATAATTTTTGTTTTTGTCTGTTGTTCTTTTGTCAAGATATCCACACTTTTACAAATATTTCTTATAGTTATTAGTACCCATGTTAAAATGCACATGGATTTTTTTCTAACAGGTGAATAATTACTAAGTTCTGTTACAATGGCCTTTCTTGTTTCAGTTTTTCTGTTTTTTTCCGTTATATTTATGACTAATGCATAACAGGTAATAAATTATTGATAAATTAATGAAAAATTAAGTGTAGACAGTTTTGCTAATTCAGTAATGTAGTGGAATGCAAAGAAAGAAGCAGAGTACAAAGGAATATTTATAAAACTATAAAAGAATATTTATTCCCTGTATAAATAATGTATTGAAGGTCTAAAATTTGCTAGAACTACTCTGAGTATAGTGGGAGTGCTTGATATGAGAACAACTTTTTGAAATCATGAAGTATTTTTTTGTGTGCTAACAATAAAAATAGAAAAATAAAATTAAAAATGATGTTATTAATAACATACAAAGATAAGAGAAGGTTGGTCATATATTTAGCTAAAAATTTGTAAACCTACAAACTAAAAATTATGAAGATGTTACTCATAGAATTAAAGGAGGTTTAAATGGAAAGATGAACATATATTTAAATATATATTATAAATTATATATGAGTTAGGAGGCTCTATAATGCCCAATTTCTTTGATATTATCTGTAGATTTGCATATATATCAGTTAAAGTTCTAGAGGTTATATTCTCTCTTATTCACACTCTATCTCTGTCTCTCTCTCTCTCTACCTCTCTCTCTCTCTCTAATTTACTCTTGTTTCCACTCTATCAAAACTAATGAATTGATTCTAAAACCCTCATAAAAATGTGAATAAGAGTGGAAAAATGATTCAGTGGTTAAAAGCACTGGCTGCTCTTGTAGAGGATAAGGGTTTGATTCCCAGCATCTACATGGAAGTTTCCAACCACTTCTATGGGATCCAAAATCCTCTTTTGATTTCTTGAGATGTCAGGTACACACATGGCGAACAGACATACATGTGAGCAAAATGCCCATACATATGAATGAATTTTTTTATTCCCCCCTTTTTTCCTTTATTTTTTATTTCTTCAAGTTACATCTCAATCACAGTCCCCTCCTTTATTCCCCCTCCAGTCCCACCCTCCCACCCTCAACCTCCCATCCTCTTCCTTTTTTTTTTCTTTTAAGTTTAAGGTATATATTATTTCCCCCTACAGTTTCCCCCTTCAGTCCAACAAACGGCTCTACTCTTATAATAATAAATACAATACAGTACAACAGAGGAAATTAGACCACAGTTATGAGGGTTATATGGCTTAATGTACATTCCCAATGACCAGTCCATATGTATTTGGTACCTGACTTTAACATTCTACTATCTAAACATCTCCATGAGTTTAAAGTTCTATATCTGACTCAACATTCATACTAAATTGCAACACAATTGTAAAAGTATCTTCTTAGATCTATAACACACACTTGACTACTAAAAAACTCAACATTTAATTATGAGACTCTAGCTATCTGTTCTTCAACGACCTCAGAGACCTGAGAGGGATAAATATATCTGATTTTATAGGAAGTACAGGTTCTGCAGGTTCCAAAACTAAGAAATGACATACCAGTGGCTGCCTGGACAGTTCCCATTTTCTCTCCATACATTACTGCATCCATCTTCAGTGATTTGGCCCTGTTTCTCTGACACACATTGACTGTAGAGCAGGGGTTATGAAGAACTTACCTACCCTGTCTTGGCAGAGCTAGGCTGTCGACTTATGTGCTTCCAG
>CAJQZJ010001694.1:16253117-16264417 GCA_907164525.1 Lophiomys imhausi | reverse complement strand
ACACACACACACACACACACACACACACACACACACACACACACACAAATTAAATTAAAACAGAGGCTAAATTTTAAAATGAACTTTTACAAAATCTAAATTACAAAACAATATTATACATATTGAGCTGCTCATATCAAACACTACTTTGGATTTTCTTGCCACTATCTAATGTTTCTCTCTTTGCAAATTTATAATGCACATCCATCAATTTTAAATTTTTACGTTTTCACATTTTTACATTTTTAATCCCCTTATTTCTCTTCCTTTAAATGATAGTTAAGGGGATATAAATTGGAAACGAAGAAGTCAAATTATCCCTATTTGCAGACGATAGGATAGTATACATAAGCAATCCCAAAAATTCCACCAGAGAACTCTTACAGCTGATAAACACCTTCAGCAAGGTGGCTGGATACAAAATTAATTTAAAAAAAAATCAGAAGCGCTTCTTTGTACAACAAACAAATGGGCTGAGAAAGAAATAAGGGAAACAACCCCCTTCACAATAGCCACAGACAACATAAAATACCTGGGAGTAACTCTAACCAAGCAAGTAAAGGACCTGTACAAAAAGAATTTCAAGCCCTTGAAGAAAGAAATGAAAGAGGCCTTTAGAAGATGGAAAGATCTCCCATGCTCATGGATAGGTAGGATTAACATAATAAAAATGGCCATCCTACCAAAAGCAATATATAGATTCAATGGAATTTCTATAAAATACCAATACATTTCTTTATAGACCTGGAAAAAGCTATTCTCAATTTCATATGGAACAACAAAAAACCCAGAATAGCTAAATCAATCCTGTACAATAAAAAAACATCTGGAGGAATCACCATCCCAGACTTGAAGCCAAGCCGTACTACGGAGCAATAGTAGTAAAAACAGCACGGTATTGGTATGGAAACAGACTAGTGGATCAATGCAATCAAATTGAAGACCCAGAAATGAAACCACACACCTATAGCCACCTAATTTTTGACAAAGAAATCAAAACTGCACAATGGAAAAAGGACAGCATCTTCAACAAATGGTGCTGGTCCAACTGGATGTCCACTTGTAAAAGAATGAAATTATACCCATACTTATCACCTTGTACAAAACTTAAGTCCAAGTAGATCAAAGACCTTAACATAAGGCCGATCACACTAAATCTACTAGAAGAAAAAGTGGGAAAAACCCTCGAACTCATTGGCACAGTAGACAACTTCCTGAACAGAACACCAACAACTCAGGACCTGAGACCAACAATCAATAAATGGGACCTCATGAAACTGAAAAGCTTCTGTAAGACAAAAGACACTGTCATTCAAACAAAACGGCAGCCTACAGACTGGGAAAAAAAATCTTCACCAACCCCATATCTGACAGAGTGCTAATATCCAAAATCTACAAAGAACTCAAGAAGTTAAATGCCAAGAGACCAAATAATCCAATCAAAAAATGGGGGATGGAGCTAAATAGAGAAATCACAAAGGAGAAATCCCTAATGGCTGAGAGACACTTGAAGAAATGCTCAACATCCTTAATCATCAGAGAAATGCAACTCAGGACAACTCTGAGATTCCATCTCACACCTGTCAGAATGGCTAAGATCAAAAGCTCAAATGACAGCACATGCTGGTGAGGGTGTGGAGAAAGGGGAACCCTCCTCCATTGCTGGTGGGAGTGCAGGCTTGTGCAACCACCATGGAAGTCAGTATGGCGATATCTTAGAAAACTTGGAATAGCTTTTCCTCAGGACCCAGCCATACCACTTCTGGGTATACACCCAAATGACTCCTCATGGAATCATAAGGAAGTTTCCTCATCTATGTTCATAGCAGCCTTATTTGTAATAGCTAGAAACTGGAATCAACCCAGAAGTCCCTCACCTGAAGAACGAATTAAAAAACTGTGGTACATCTACACAATGGAATATTATTCAGCTATCAGAAACAATGAAATTATGCAATTTGCAGCCAAATGGATGGAACTAGAGAAGCTCATCCTGAGTGAGCTAACCCAGACTCAGAAGGATACACATGGCATCTATTCACTTATAGTAGGATTTTAACTATATAGTACAGGATATCTATACTACAACCAACGCACCAAAGGGAACATGGACATAGACTTTTTGTTTGTTTGTTTGTTTGTTTGTTTGTTTGTTTGTTTGTTTTTTAGTTTTCTCTCCTTGGCAATGAGAAACTTTTCACTGGTGGTACTGCCTTGTAGGCCCCCAGTGTATGAGGAGGTTCTTGGCTGAACTGGGGTGTGGGACTGTTATATAGGGACACTCCACTCCAGACGAGTAGGATGGAAGAGATAGGGGGTAGATGGTGGGAGGGCAGGGCTGGGAAGGGGGGAAAGAGGACAATGTGATGGAGATGTAACCTGAAGCAACAAATAAATAAATAAATTTATTTATTTAAAAATGATAGCTAAAACCTTGAAATTAAGCTATTGGGCTGCTTCCTTTCTTTACTAGGAAAAATGGTGGTGTCTTTAGTAAGTTATACAACTTTCTTCTCCATGGCTTCATTTCTCTGTTTAAGATCTGTCTCACTCAAAGTAAATAAATTTTAACTTATATCTTCTTTTCTATATCTATTCTTTGTTTTTTTCTATCAATTTTGTCATTTTACCTTATTATATTATATTAATTAAATAATTAAAATTGAGCAAATTTTATATAGGTATAAGTTTCATCAGTTTGTGTCTAGGAATCAAGGTCTTTTAAAAAATCATTTTATTTTTAATTTTCATCCCAATTGAAGCTTCCCCTTTCCCCTATTCTCAGTTCTGCCTTCCTGCACTTTTCTCCCATTCCCTCCCTTTCTCTACAGAAAAGGGGAGCTTGTTGCCCGCTATAACATTACACCCCAGCATATTGAGTTGCATCAGGGATGAGTGCTTCCTCTTCCATTGAAACCAGGCACCATAGCCCTGTTGAGGGGAAGTGATTAAAAAACAGGCCTTTCCAGAGACAGCTTCTGCCCATTTGCTAGGGGCCCATATGATAACCAAATTGCTCATCAGTTACAGTTGTATAGGGGGCCTAGGTCCATGCCATTCATGTCCTTGAATGGTGGTTCAGACTCTGTGAGCCCCCATGGATCTAAATTAGTCAACTCTATTTGTTTTCTTGTGGGGTTCTTGTCTCATTTTGGTCTTTCTATTTTTCCCTCCATTCTTCCATAAGATCACCCATATTCCACCTAATGTTTGTCTATGACTCTCAGCTTCTGTTTGGATCTTCTGCTACATGGAGGTTGTCAGAGGACAGTTATGATATCCTCCTGTCTGTACTCATAGCAGAGTATCATTAATAGTGATAGGGGTTGGCTCTATCCTTTGGGGTAGGTCTAAAGTTGAGCTTGTCATTGGTTGGTCATTCCCTCAATATCTGCTGTATCTTTATCCCTGAACATCTTGTACACAGTGTGAAATTTGGGTTGGAGGTTTTGAGGATGGGTTGATTATCTCTTCCTTCCCCTAGGAGCCCTACCTAGCTTGAGAGGCCTCCACAGTCTCCATATCTTCCTTCAGTGTGAGTCTCAGCTAGAGTTATCCCCATCTGCTTCCAGGGGCCTACCTTGTGGACTGTCTCCAGCTTGCCTCAGAGATGACCCATCCTTTTTCCCCATCTTTTACACAGCCCATTCACCCCTGCCCCCTCTCTCCATATAGCTGATCCCCACTCTTTTCCCTCCTCTTCCCTCTCCTACCCAGTTTTCTCTCTTCATCTACTTCTCACTCAGAAGGGGAAAGAGAAAAGAAAGCTGAAGTAGATCAAGATCTTATTGATAATCAGTTCATAAAGTTATTCATTTATTCTATATTGAGAAAGTATCACTTTTAAAGAAGAATCTTCAGAGACATGAGAATCCAGAGGCAACTGGTCTTAATTTTGTCTTCAGTGTGCAGAACACGAGGAACTAGGCAGAAGCGACTAGAGAAACACTGCAAACAGCAAATGCAGATGACAAGAATAAATGTGGGAGTTGACTTGGAGGCATTGTACATACATGGTTCCCTTCCAACATATTGTTAAAATTATATATGTTTTGTATGTTTTATAAAAATATTCATTTCCAACCAATGTTGTGCAAGAAAATTTGCTCCTTCTACTTTATTTTCTGCTATTCCAGGTGTCATGAAATTTCATGGTGTAGAATTAAGGAAAGATCTTGACTGAGGCAGTTTTAAGACAGAGAAGCATACAAAATAAATTAGCATTGTGGGACTCTGCTTGGCTCTAATAGTCACATAGCAAACAGCTGGCAACCTAGGAACCCTTCGTGTGTCAAGTGGCATGCACATGACACTCTGACCATGGATTAAATTTGTTCTTCTCTTAATGACCATAAAATTTAGGATATGTCTTCTGGTCAAGATAGGACATTTACACTCATAAATTTCCAACAGTTGTGCTTGCTTGCACAAGCTCAAACCAGTCAGCATTTTAGCATAGAAGAAAGAGAAACATAAACCTCCCAGAGACAAGGAGTTACTGAGAGTTGATGGCTACTAAGGAAAAAAGACTTGGTTTTATTTAGAGATGTGGTCCCTGGTAGGTCAACCAAACCATACTCTAGTAGATGATCACACACTCAAGCATTCGGCAGCACTAACTAGACTCAGTGGGTGATGAGAAAATAAAAATAATAAGAAGAAGACGTGTAGGAGGAGAATCCATAAGAATGAAGTGAATGTAATCTAATATATGGTATACATGTATGAAATTCCTGACAAATAAATTACTAGATATTTAATTTTAACAGAAAGTCAGTTAGAATATAAATAAATAAAAATTGGCTTCATGCATTATTGAGAGTCCTTCCCAAACTAAGGTGAACTCAAGTTCAGAAACATCAAGAAGAGATCAACAAAACTATAGATTTTCAGGTTTGGGGAATCTACAAGATGTAAAGCATAAGGAAACCAAACAAAAGACAGGATAGGTTATTTACTACTTACACCTGTTATAAGCTTTCTCCTGAAGGACCAAGAAACTAGCCAGCATCCAGAAAGATGGAATGTTGTGGGTAAGTGTCCTGGAGAGGAATTATATACTGTAATGAAGGCAGAATCCAACAAAACACAAAAGGATGGAGGTAGCAGCACATACATCGAACCTTTGGCTTCTTCCCTCTTTCCACTGGCTTCTCTTAGTTTCCTTCTTAATTCTATTACGGCATATGTGAAAGAGTTCAACTATGACAAAAATCAGGAGGCAAGGATCAAGACTGAAAGCATGTAACACATGGACTGAACAAGCAGAAAAATATCTAGTCATATCTAGTTTAAATATATGTATGGATGCTCATACCCGGGCATGGATATTTATATTTTGTGCATATACTTGTACATGACAGATACTTCTGAAAATGAAATAATATCCTTATTTCTGTTTTATAAATAGGGTTTGTGTGTGTGTTCTTGTGGGGAAAGGAGTGTATATTTGGGTGTATATTCATGTGGAAGGCAAGAGGTTGATCTTGGCTGTTTTCAATCACTTATCCACTCTAATTTTGGAGGCAGAATTTCTCTCACTGAACCTGAGACTCACCAATTAGCTAGATAAGCAGATCAGTAAATCTAGATGTACACTTGCCTCTGCCTACCCAGTTCTGCTAGGCCTAGTTTTTATGTGGGTAGTGGGAATATAATGCTTATCAGGTTCTCACACTTGTATGGCAAGCATTTTCATAATTCAGCCATTTCTTCAGCTCATAAATGATTTTTGTAATTGAATAACAATAATATGTAATAGACTAGAATTTTTTTTAGAAATTTGTTTTTTTTTTGTCTAAAGGCTTTCTTTTAGTACAGTGGAGTTGTTATTTGGATATACAAATCTGTATGGATATTTCCATACATGGTTAGATTATTTCAAATATTTCACTGCTGTGTGGTAAACATTCTTAAGATCAATAGAAAGACTTTTTTAAATTGTGTGTTTATTTGCAGACATGTGCATAACTCATCCAGGTGGCTGCAGAGGTCAGAGGTGTTGGATCCCTGTCAAATTTGACTTAAAAGTGATCGTGAATGTCCTGTATGTGCTGAGAATGGAACTCAGGTCCTTTGAAAGAACAGTATATGCTATTAATCGTTGGACCATCTCTGTGGATATTTACACAAAGAAAATATATCACAGGATGACAGAAACATGTGCTTCAAGTTCTCACACCAGAGTGCTTTCCAGAAAGACAAGGCCAGTTGATGCAGCCTGTGTGCATAACAGTGCTTCTTTTTCCCCGCATTCCCACTGAAACACATCTTGAAAGACCATCTATGAGTCTATTTCCCAACTATTTCTTATCCCTGAGTGTTGGTGATCTGAAGCTCTGTTCTTGGCAAAGCACAATGATCTCCCACCTTTGAATGCCAATGGCTATTTATCATTCTTATCATTGTCTGTACAGAATTTGATATTACTGACCCTGGGCTTTGTTGTGAAAACTCTGCTTTCTTTGGTGCTGTGATATATTCAGTACTCAATTGCATCCTCCTTCCTGACTCCATCATTTCTCTGTCTTCTTTTCTACTTCATTCTCCTCCTCTTTATTTCCTTCTTGCCTGCCCTTCCAGTTGGCCTCAGAATGCTTTAAGTTTTGTGCCACTCACAGAGTATCCTGCTTCTCTCTTTCCATTTTGTGGTCCTTTCCATTCGCTTTTACTCTCTTCATCAAGCCCTTATTTGGAAATCAACAGTTTCCCAACTAGTCCCTCTGTTTCTTCCTAAGGTATTCTATGCTGGGGCATTCTCTTCTGCTACAGCCTGTACTTTATTGTCTCCCAGTTGCTTAGCAGATTAAATACAACCTGCATTTCATAAGAATCTTCTTCTATGACTCTGGAACACACAAGTTCATATTTTCCTTTCCTTACTGTCTGCTTAGAATTTATTTTCTCATTTTGGTGATGCAAAATTATACCCTTTTATTAAGTCATGACTCAATATACCTCTTTCAGGAATTTCTCTGATCACCCCCATTAAGATGACCTCTGTCTTCCAGGCTCTGTAATTCAGATTTTTTTTATTGTTGATATTGTAGCCACCATGGGAAGCTTTAACCTCTATTAGATTACAAAATGATTAAAAACAGAATCAAATATAGTGCATCATGCTCCAAGCACCCAGAGTAGAGTTTTAATGCCTGTAGATGAATACTAAGTATTAATTAAGCAGATGAGCCAGCCTGTGAACAATTCTTCTGAGTCTTTGGCCTTAAGAGAAGTTAAGGAATTAGATGTGATGGTATATGCCTATAGTTTCTACACTGAAGAGGTGAAAACAAGATAATGATGAATTCTGGCTAGATAATAAAATCCTGTCTCAAAAAACACAATTCAGAGATATCTCAGGAACAGCTCTCCACTAGTTGCACTATTCCTGCTCATTCTTGCTCCTCAATATTTATTTTTGTATTATTATATATTGGGTTCAGCAGGAAATATATCCTAGAGAGCTTTGTTCAAAGATGTTCCAGAATTCTGAAAAATTTAAATAGAGTTATGTTTAGTTTTCCAAAGTGAAACAAGTATTCACGTCTAGGCTTCTGAACAATTCCAAGTTTGTCTTTAATGGCACTACATTCATGCCACTGGCAAATCTCAGGAGGATAGCTAACACCTTTGTCTCCACTGCTTCTGAGCTGGTCTCACTCAGAGTATATCTTTTAGTCTCCCTTTCCTTCAGTGTTGTTTCATATGGGGGCATCTTAAAATTGTGTAAACATTATCTTAGTCTCAAAAATCAGGAAAATAAAGAAAATCCTTCTGTCCATAGCAAATATCCCAAGCCCTGTTTGCTGGAGTCCTAGGGCAAGAACAAAAGGAGTGGTGCAAAACAGAAGAGGACTCTGTTTAGAGCTGTGCGAGACTTTCTTTCAGCTCCGTGGTTTTCCTTCTCTACGCAGCTTTACACTAGTCATTGCACTCACTTGTTCATACCATATGGAGTGTCCCACTTCCAGGCTTCCTACTTTCACTTTCCAAACTACAAATATGCCTTTGCTGACTATCTGAAAATTCTCTCCAGCTTCTCCCAGACTTCTATACAGTGAGCTACACTGCAATTTTCCCAGTACCATCATCTCTAAGCATGAGGGAGCTGTACAAGACAGCAGTGAACAATACAGCAGCGGGAAGAAGTGCCAGTGCAAGATATCTAACACATTGTAGGAAAAACAAAATTAAGCATCATAGCTCTTTCAAGAAAGAAAGGCTTTACAAGAGAGAGATCCGTTAGGCAATGTAAGCATCTGCTTTCCTCCCTCTCTCTAAAGTGCATGCCACGGGACCAAAAGAACAACTCTTTCAGCCCTAAGAGAGAAAACTGAGCTTCAGTAGAGACTAAATCCATGTACTTTCATGCCTCAACGAAAATACTGTGTTGTTTGTAAATCACACAGGTACTAATCATATCCCTTTAAGAATGCACACTGTATTTTCTTACTCTGAGAATAGACAATTTATCCACACAGGGGAAATTTTTGATCAGTCTCCCTGTACAAGGATTCTTACATGAATGTGGCTGCTCAGCTCCTTACTAAATTAGGAGTGGTGGAAAAATTGTGTATAGAAAGAGGTGCTGGGAAGGTACAGGGATTATCAAGTGGAAAATGTGGTCTATGTCCTCCAAGGACCATGCAGGTGAGAAGTGAAATTCATGTCTGGTCAATTTTAATTTGCTAACACAGTATATAATCTCCAGTTTAGCCATATGCTGACCTCCAATCAAACCATGATGCATAAGTCACCAACAGTGCAAAAACAGACAAATCTCATTCTCCACAGTACCATGAGGAAGACAGAATAGCAGTGTTGTGTTTACCTGCAGTGTAATTTATTTTCTATTATACTACCCTATCCATGCCAAAACCACATTGTTCTCTGGGATAAAAATTCCTCTAAGATATCATTGCAAAGGGACTTCTCTCCCTAAGTGGTTCTAAGTGGATAGTATAGAGTATAATTTTAATTTTAAGAATCTAAATAGTGAACTGACTGGAGCTGATGTGTTTCTCAGAGGAAATGTAAAATTTGACATGCACCCAACAGTGTATTCTTACCACTGCTAACAGAGTCCTCAAATCAGTTTTTCAAAATGGCTGACAAGACAGTATTCATTCTTTCAGGCTAAGGTGGTCTGTAAAGATGACACTATGAATGTTCTAAGTTAGGACAACCAGGAGATAAAAAAAAAATTTTAAGGTTTCTTACCCACTGAGGAAGTTTATAAGTGAACACATTTTCCGATGAAGCTTATATGATATAGGGATTAAGAGTATAGGTTCTGTCTGTTGCAAAGAGAAGTTTTATTGATGCAGGGTGAGGACTACACTTGCCTGTGTGCACAAAGACAAATATTTAAACTATTATTAACGATTTGCTAGTTTACTCCAGTACTGGTTGCAGGTTTTTCTCCAAGATCCATTACTTACTAGCCCTGGGTAGTTTGCTGGATTTCCAGTATGGGGCATGATTTCTCTTCTTGATCAAGTCTTAAGTCTGATTAGAAAATAAGGGGTACATGTTGTAATTATATCAAAATAATTATTCAATTAAATAATTATCTCAAAAGTTTATATATATATATAAAGCATATAGGCTTTATAGAAGGTAAGCATGTTCATATCTGGGTATATCTCTTGCGTAGTTCAATAAAGTCTTTCTCAAATTCTACCTGTTAAAATGGCATGATAGTGACCCCATAAGTCTAACACGAACAATAAATCATGAGTCATATTAAGTGTTTAGCACTCAGCCTTAGATTAGCAGTACATACATTCTTATATGTGTTTTATAATTGGGTTTCAGATTAACAAGTTTAGTGCCTGATAACTGCCTGTGTCACATCAGCCCCCAGGTTTGAGCAGCATACTGTGTTTGATCTTATTTGTACAGACTTTGCTGGTGACATTCTGTCAGCCCTTTATATCTCTCTATATGCAGACTTTCTCCAATTCCCTTTTCTGCTTGCAGCTTCCTTAAACCAGGGGTTGCTGCTTCTTTTGTAGGAATTATAAGAATAGCTTGGGACCATGTTTTACCATATACTTTTTTAAATGTTTATTTATTACTTCAAATAACATCTCCATTATAGTTCCCTCTTTTCACCCCTCCTGGTTCCACACTCCCACTCTCTC
Organism: Lophiomys imhausi; assembly: GCA_907164525.1. NCBI lineage: Eukaryota > Metazoa > Chordata > Mammalia > Rodentia > Muridae > Lophiomys > Lophiomys imhausi. The sequence goes on along the minus strand of CAJQZJ010001694.1, from coordinate 16,254,272 downwards.
CTCCCTCTCCCACTCATTCTACTCCTCCAATGTGAAGTGTCCCTACATATCAGCCCCTCTCAGTCATATGAGAGCTAAGAGCTTCCTCTTGCACTGGGGGCCTAAATGGTAGCACTCTTAAAGCAAATTGTCCCCTTAATAGGTAACAAAGTCAATGTTCCTGATCCTTTTGGTGTGTTGGTTGTAGTAGTATAGTTATCCTGTACTAAATGTCTAAAATCCAATTATAGATGAGTAGATGCCATGTGCATCTTTCTGAGTCTGGGTTAACTCACTCAGGATGAGCTTTTCTAGTTCCATCCATTTGGCTGTGAATTGTATGATGTCCTTGTTTCTGATTGCTGAGTAGTATTCCATTGTGTAAATATACCACAATGTTTTATTCATTCATTGGTTGAGGGACATCTGGGTTGTTTCCTGTTTTTAGCTATTACAAATAAGGCTGCTATGAACATAAATGAGGATGTGTCATTGTGGTTTGGTGAGGAATTGTTTGGGTGGATACCCAGAAGTGGTATGTCTCAAGGTGGAAATCAGTCTGATGATATCTTAGAAAACTTGGAATAGCCCTACTATATACTTGTTCCTTCTGAGTCCATTTCCAACAGAGTATAAGCTCTGTGCAAGCAGGCAGCAATTTGCAGCATAGGGTAAACTTTCTCCTAGGTTACAGAAGATAGGAAATAGGTCTTACAAAATACCCTCCCAAGCTAAAGAAATAAAAATATAGAATGTTGTGTACTTTTCACATGTGCAACTCTGTATCAGCATCCACAAAACCCTAACCACCATGAAGAGATTATGAAGACAAGAGCCTATAAGAGGCAAGTAAAATAGAAAATCAGAAAATAAATTTTTAGTTATTTTCATTTGTACTTTGAGATTCTTAATAAAAGATTTTGTTGTCAGAGCATGTAAAGAGAAATGGGATCAAAATATTAATTGGGGAGAGAGGGCTAAGGATATTGTTTCAATGGGTAAAGCACTTACCACACAAGGGTTCTAATTCCAACAACCTATGTAAATCCTCTACCAGTAGTTTGAGTTTGGCATCTCAGTGCTCCTGGACTGAGATGAGAAGCCAAGATGGGAAAATTCTCAGAAGCACCCAGGCTAGTTAGCCTGATTTACACAGCTACAATCAACAAGGAATCC
>CAJQZJ010001694.1:16238341-16253107 GCA_907164525.1 Lophiomys imhausi | reverse complement strand
TCTATCTATCTATCTATCTATCTATCTATCTATCTATCTATCTATCTATCTATCTATTTATCTATCCATGTATCTATCTAGCTATCATCTATCTATCTATTTATCGGTCTACCCACATATCTACCTATCTGTACTGCCTACAATCTATCAGCATTTTCTCTTGGAGACCATACAAAAGTACAACAAATCAGAGGTTATTCTCTTTTCTTATGAGTACCTGATCAACCTGATGAGAAATTCAGTTGGTCATAAATATCACAGGGCTCCCATTAACATAGCATGGTTTTTCTGTCAGCATTGACACGCAGCTCACTGCACTGACTGACACATGGATGCTTTGCTCAGCACGCTTTTATTGCTGTGCTGCTCACACAATCACTGGGAAACAGCCGCAGACCTGTGGGTGGTGAGCAAATGCCAGGGGTGAGCAGTGCATTTCCAGTGTGCCAGGTTCTGCCTTCTTTAATGATTTCAAGAATGAATACCATGCTTGTCCTTCCAAAGTTTATGAATGTATATGTTGGACTTGATGACATCAATGCTAACAGTAAAATATGCACTATGCGGAACTGCTCTGTCAAGCTTTGAATCATTATTTGTTCTCTTCTTTGGGACAGACTGTAGGGTTAAATGGCTGAGGTTTCAGAAACAAAAGATTTATACTCCATTTTCTTTGTACTATCCATCCACGCCTTCTGTAATAGGAGCCGGTTGAAAAGCCCTTCATCTGGGTTGTCATTTCTCTTACACAGTACATATTAGAGTCCGAATGACCTCTAGACCATCAAGTTTCCACAAACCTTAAATTTAAGCTATCTGCTCCACCAAAGTACCTAAAACAATAACTTTTTTTATGTTGCAACAAACATTACCTTTAATGAGTACAGTGCACATGTAATGATACAGTGAATCAGTGTGAAGCCTCAAATAATGATTTCTGTTGGCACTATAAAAGGAATGTAATTTTTCTTGTTGAAATACCATTTTTCAGTTACTGCATGAGTGATGTGGTAATTATCCCCTACACCTGGGATTTAAATCCAATCCTACAAGCCCATTTTCTGTTTGCAAGCTGTCAGGCTGATGCATAGGCTTTGTTCTTATCTGGCAGTAGGCAAGGAATCGGTAATTCAGAAACAACAAAGCCACTGATGGGTCATCATGTAATCTGCACTGAAAATTGCAATCTGTAATGAGATTGGAAACGCAGATGAGGTGACTAAAATTGATTACCTACCATATCTGAAATTTTCAATTTTATTGCACAAATATGATCAAACTAGTCCATAAGTTTGGGGATTAGTTGAGAAAGAATAAAGATTACTTTTAAATTAGGTGAATGCAGATAAGTTATTTAAATGTAAATTATTTGCTTTTCAGCAATATGGTTGGTCTGCTGGGCGACTCATATGGCCACATATTTTAAGCTCCCTGATGGCATCATTTCTGCCTGGGAGTTCCAATTAGAGATGACATATACACTTTCAACTCTTTTAGAGCAGTGCAGCAAAGCCAACGATGAACAAAATTCATACTGATCCCAAGGCCATATAAATTCACCTTTCATATGATTATTATGGAAAGAAATCATCTAAATGTCTTGGAAGCCTCATAGCCAAACAGAAACTTGTGCTTGGAATATTTTAACATATCTTCCCAAGCCTTCCATGCCTACACACTGTCTCTGAAAGGTTCAGGGATTGCTGGACTTAGCTCAGAAGTCAAGGTGACAGTCTCACAGCCCTCTGTCCAGTGGGACCCATGAACAGGATATCATATAATTTCAGAGATGTACGAGATATTAAAAATTCATTGATCTAACTTCCCACATACTATAAGTGTTTCATCTTTCTTCTACTTGTCAGTAACACATAATGATTACACCGGTCACTGGAAACAAAGGAGCAAGTGGTGCTTTGAACAACAACTATGACACAACAACGCCCACAACAGTAGCAACAGAAGAAACATATATGATAAGGTATAGGTCCCTGGATGCTTTAGGAAGTAAATGATAATATACTCACATAATAATGACAGTTGAGTATTTACCTCTTAGTGTAGCACCCTGAAAGTGTCATTAAAAGTAGCAAGAGACAGACTTGGGAGGCTAAGGGAAAATGCACACTATCAAGTCTCAGTGTGGTATGCCAAGGCAACAGTTATTCCTATCCAGTAGCCTATAGGTGCTGCTGCAGTTGCAAGAATTTCTTCCAATGTGGGAGGTTTTATCAGCCGTTATGAAAGTTTCTTCTCTGATAATTCCATTGATCCTCTAATGCACACACAAGCACAGCCAGGTAGCAGGAGAACATGTTGTAGCCTTGTGGAGCATGCTTCAAATAACTCTTCAGCATGGATTTCACATTCTAAAATACTTGCAAAGTTTTACCAGTCTCTTGGCCAACAATGTACAGTGTTCTTAGGCTGGATTTATAAATTGTTTCTGTTCAGAAGCAAAGTTCTTAGGGAAAATAATCATCATAATTATTACTTTTTTTTTTTTTTTTTGCTATTTGTTTTGGCCTTACTACATTCTGACTCTCCTTTCAGTCACTCTGAAGTCCAGGGAGGGTCTGATGGCAGCTGACTCATACAGTAGACATTGACATTGACCTGTAAGTTCAGAAGAAATCTGGAAGCTCCTGTGGCCCTGCTTACTCTTGCTAGGCTTTATGTATTGGGGAAAGGGAGAGTAAGAAAGGAGTGCCTTGCCTGATTACTAAACCATGCAAAGCTGCCCATAGCAAGTACCATTGATATTTACTGAATGTCTGTCTTCTTCATGTTGGTTCTTTTCTCTATTAAAGTTTGCCTCTGAATGGAGGTATCTTCTTCATATCCATATTCTTTTTTCCTGAATTTTTTCCATTCATAATGGCTTTCCATGGAGAAGAGGAGCTTTAATGCTCCAATGGCCTGTATACCTCACACTGAACTCCCTAAACAAAGAGGGCACCTGTTCTTGCTGCCACTGATGCCATGCTTCCTCCCACACAAAATCTAATGCCCAGCCACCATTTTTAAAACAAGAATTTCTTTCTTAATAAACCCTTATCTGACCCACCCCAGTCTCACACTGAACGGATTGGAGACATTCTTTTTTCCATAATGTATCACAACATTTTTCTTCCCCAGAAATCTGTCAGCGATATTTTTAAGACATAGACCTGATGATACCATTATTATTCTTAAATCCTTACAATGACTTCATTTCACATAAACACAAAAAATTCCAAGAATCCTATCCAGGGCTACAATTTTAGGTATACTACTACTTTCATTTCATGTAGTTCTCAGCCTTTCTTTCTGCACTAGAGCTAAGGTTGATTTTGATTATAAAATATAAAGTCAAAACTTCTGATCATGTGATCACAATCACATTAACTCTTCCTCACAAAGGCCTTTCTGTCCTGCCATCTCAGTCCAATCTACAGTATATACTGTCACTTTCTATTGGCTTTATATTTATTAATAGATCTAGTTTATTAAATATTATTATTGTTGTTGTAATTCTCACTATTACTTTATGCCTTCAACTAAGTAGATGTTGCACATACCCTGGGATTGATTGTCTTACTCATCTCTGAAACTCAAACTTTGAAAACCCCATAGTACATGGTATCTAGCTAAAGATATCAGAATAAATATTAGTCCCGTGACCTGAACATTTTGTCCAATTACTTGCTTTTGAGACAATATTTCACTGTATAACCCAAGCTGACTTGAACTTCTAATCCCCTTACTTCAGTCTTCAGAGTGGTGGGATTGCAGATGTGTAACAGTATCTATTTTATTACACGACTTTTTCTTATTCTATTTTCAGGACTTTTCTTCTCACATACAACTGATGGCTATTGATATCTCAGGGCTCTCTTGGCCTTTAAGTGCTATGCTATAAATAAAATAATTTTATACTATTTCTCTATTACTTTTGCAGGCATTTAATGAATTTGTTTCTCCTCTGGCCCTGGGTGGATAATAGATAAATGTCATTCTGAATTGCACTGAAGGTAACAAGACTGTATCTTGCATAGGTTTTCTGGTATAGATCAAGGCTCAAGAGCATACCATTGTCTTTTCCCAACAGTCAATCCAAATGGGCTTGACAACCTAGGCAGGGTAAACCATATGTTCTAGAGACTTCAAAAATAGTATAAAGTCTATTCAAAATACAGATGGGCCATTGGTTCCTTTGCCCATTGTTCACTCTCACCTCATGAGACTGGTTCACTTTATACTATAATAACCCCAAATATCTTCTACAGCAGCCATTCTCAACCTTCCCAATGCTGAAGCATTTTAATACTTTTCCTCATATTATGGCGGCCCCCAACCATAAAATAATTTTGTTACTACTTCATAATTGTAATTTTGCTACTGTATGAATCATAATATAAATATCTGTTTTCTGATGGTCTTAGGCGACCCCTGTGAAAGAGTCATTCAAAACATAAAGCCCAAAGGGTTGAGGACCCACAGGTTGGTTTGATCCTGAAAAGGGTCACAACCCACAGGATGAAAACCTCTATTCTACAGAGAGCTCTGTGCATCTCAAATCAGTTCTTTCGTCAGCTATCACAAAGAACAGGGAACTGAAGGGAATCCAAGGTTTGAGCCTAGTTTCAGTTGTATAGAGGAAAAATTGAACTGGATAAATCAAAGAGTCGATAAAGATTTTATTAAAGACTGATGCTACAGGGAAGAAAGGTTTAACTCAACTTTACCAAAATAAGGGGAGTTTAAATCACCAGACGAACTGGGGGAAAAGTATTGAATATAGTACTGGTACTACATGGTCAAGAAGAGTGGGCAGGGTGTGCCTCTGTTTGTGAATTTTGATACTTGGTACTTACTGAAAGGACCACTTTACTCTGCTTTTGTTGTCATTATTGTTGTTCTTTGTTGTTGCTGTTTTTCCACAGAAACTGGGTAAGAGTCTCTGAGCCTTCTGATTATTATATTTCAGATGGGTTATGGTATGTTCAGGGTGGTCTGACCAAAAGCTAGTGATTGCATTTCAAAAGATGACTCCACGGTCTTTAAGAAACACATTTTTGTATTGCCGCACTGGAAAGAGGGTAGAGAAAGATTTATATTTGAGAAAGGAAGAGGGGATTTGCAATACTAAGCTTTGTAACATACCTTGGTGACTCTTTCTCCTTGGGTATTGTTCAGAGAAACTTCCAGTATCATGAATGGTAGTCTGTAGATATGAAGTTACTTGTTGATCATCTCAATTTCTCAATGTTCTATGAAATATGTAATGGTTATGGGAAGTTATCAATTGCCTTGCCAGTAGCCTAAACTGTTCGGCATTTCCATGGAGTCCCTTTGACAAATGATTCAATACAATACAACCTTTTCTTAGCTTTGGAGGTTTTACTTGATGGTGTAAGGAGCCAAGTTAGGAATATTGTCTTCTGTATTATTTTATGACTCCATTTATATTCCTTTCATATATGTATATATTTTAACAAGTTTCTGTATAGTTTTTCAAATGGCCTTTAGTGTTGTCCTTCCCCACATTCTCTCCTTTACCCTTCTCCTCTATCCTCCTTGCTATTTAATCCCCCTATTTTACTTTCTATGTTTTTTACATAACAATTTATTCTACCTCCCCTTTATTAGGAAATCCTCTTCTCCCCTAGTCACTTTCTAGGAACCTAACCTCTGTGCTCATTTAGATTATAGCACACACAGCAAGAGCTAAAAAGCTAGCATCCATGTATAAGAGAAAAATATACTGATTGTCTTTTGGTCATGGTTATCTCACTCAAGATGAATTTTTCTTAGTACCATCTATTTAAATTTCTTATAAGAAATTCATATTTAAGCATTGCATAATCATTTATCATTTAAATGTACCATATCTTCATCATCCACTCACCCATTGACATATTTCTATGTTGTTTGTGATTTCTGGCTAATTTGAGTAAAGTAGTAGTAAACATAGATAAGCAAGAACTGTAGTATTCTGTAGAGTCTTTGGGGTATATATCCAAAGTAGTATAGCATGTTCCTGAGGTAGATCTATGTATTCTAAGCTTGCTGAACCAACACCACACTGATTTCCAAAGTGGCTGCATAAGTTTACACTCCTGCCAGCAATGAATAAGTTTTCCCTTTTGTCCATATCCTCATCAGCATGAGCTGTCAGTAAGTTTATTGATCTTGGCCATTCTGACAGGTATACGATGAACTCTCAAAGTAATTTTAATTTTTACCTAATGATTAAGTATGTTAAACATTTCTTTAACGGTTTCCAAGCTATTTATGTTTCACATTTTGACATCTCTCTGCTAGGTTCTTACCTCATTATCTAAAAAAATGTATCATTCATTTTCTTGCTGTTCAATCTTTTAGGTCTTTATATATTGTAGATATTACCCCTGTAAGAAAAATTAATTAAATTACGTTGGGCACCATTTGTACAAAAATAGCTCTAAATTATTCACTAATATTTATATTATTTTTAATTTGTTTGGAGGCGTTAATCCTTATTCCACCATTATAAATGAATTCACACAGACACCACGCGGATTTTTACAAGCCTTGGCCTGAATTGAGCAATCTTGGCCCATCAAAGCCAGCTCTTAGTTCTGTTACCCAAATTGACCCCATATATACATATGTCCCCTTGGACTGCCATTCTCCACACTATGCGGATGTTTCTGGCCATGTGGAATGAGGTTCTTTTTTCTAACCCATCGTGTGTATCCTCCTTTTTCCTGCTCCTGGCTGGAATGCATTAACCCTCTGTCTAAAGAGCAGGCTTCCTGTTCTAATATGTCTTTGCCCAATCTGAGACCTCAGCATTTATTTATCCAATCAGAGACAATGTAACAGACAGCAAACAGGACCAATTAAAATGCTTAATACTACCCCATCAACCTTTCTATCAGATATATAGTTGATAAAGGTCTTTTCTCATTCTGTAGGTTGCCACTTTACCTAAATGATGCTGTCTTTTTTTTTTTTTTAACGGAAACCTGTCAGCTTCATGACCTCCCTTTTATTAATGGTTATTCTTAGCGTCTGTACTATTGGTGTTCTGTGCAAAGAATTATTCCCTGTGCCAATGAGTTCATACCTATTCCCCAATTTCTCTCTCTCTCTCTCTCCCTCTCTCTCTCTCTCTCTCTCTCTCTCTCGTTTTAATTCAGAGTATCTGGCCTAAGTTAAGGTTCTTGATCTATTTGAATTTTAGTTTTGCACATGGTGCTAAATCACTTTTCTACCTTCCTTTCTTTCTGCTCAAAAATGACCTTTTCTCCAGACATTACTTTGAGCACAATCATTTTCTACAAAACCTTAGTGATTTTCCATTGTCTGTAGTATCATTACAGTATCTCACCATTCTAGAACTGAGACTATTCCTCAACACTCAGATTAATAGGACTTCCTAATTTTTAAAAGACCTGCTTGATTTTAACTACCAAGGGTTTGTACATAATCTTAATGTCAAAATAAGAAAAAAATTGTAATACTAGCATGTGACCCAGACCTATTTTCCCAGTAAGTAATGTCAACAAAATCAGAGGGAATTAAAAGTTTAGCAATTTGTCTAGGCTCATGGGGGCAACTTGCAGAACTTAGTCCTTCCCTTTTCTTCAGTCCTATCTTTATTTATTTGTCTCCATTCCCAAGATCAAACCGAGCTACTTTAATTTCTGTTTGTGTGATGTTTTTGACAACACTGGTCGTCGACATTCCAAAAATCACTACTGAAAAGACAAGTAACAGCAAAGCCAGATACTCTAGTCAAAAAGAAAACTATGGGACTGTTAATGTCCCTTGACATATCAACTCATGTCATGTATAGTCATGCCAGAAGCCCTAGAATTGAGAGAGACATATATTCCTCTTGTCTGCTGTGCTGTTACTCAGAGGTTTTCTGTTGTAATGAAGGGATTTTCTTTTCTGCAGGACAAAAAGTAGAATGAGCCATTTTGGTGCTTACCACGTAGACGTCAAGCCAGGTGCTCGCATGTGTGGGTTAAATTTTCAAGATAGGTTTTACAGATTATGAATAATGAATATAGCAAAATGGAGTTTTATAAGCTGAATTGTGAAATTAGCTGGTCCTATTTAAGGAAAAAAAAGGCAGTTAATTTGGAAACACTTTAAGTTTCTCACTATACAAGATTTACTTGTTCTGAAAGAATAATATTCTATTTAACTTGTTATATATATAATATCTTGTGTATTTATTGTATAATTTATATTTATCATATATTATGTATAATGAGTTGAATATTTATCTCATACTACATTCCTTAAGGGATGATATAAAATATATTTAAATATAGTAGTAAATTTTCTTATAGTATTAATTATGTCTAAATATAATATTATGTACTAATTAACTTTTCAAATATCTATACTTTTTTTCCAACAGGTTCATAAATGTAAAGGTCATTACCACATAAAGTCAATTCTTCTTTACTCAGAATCATTTGGTAATATGGAGAAATTATATAGAAGAACAAACGCTGTGAAGGCTGGTAATGGTAATGTTTATTTCTAAGATTTTAGTATTTCATATACAGTGGGTAAATATTAACTATCATCTCCAATGTAAATACTAACGACTACTGGTTTTAAATGCAGAGACAATACTACTATAACACCAGAAACATCAAGAATTTTATCATTTTACATATGTTATTTCAGAGAACACTAATAACTCCAAAAACTAAATCTTGAATCAATCATCAGGTTGACTGAACCTAACTGCAGTTTACTTCTTTTTTTGCATGGAAACATGCACCTGTATATGTGTGTATGTATGCATGTGTGTTTTATGTGTGTGTGTATGTGTGTTGTATGAGTGTGTATGTGTTTTACTTTTATCTTTTAAACAAAAAACATATGATATAATATTTCCTGAGAACTTTTTATGTTTTTTCTGCTTACAAATATATCTCTAAAAACTCATAAAATTTTATTTCTTAATCAAGAAAGACCCATTTGACAAATTGACATGTCAGGTTTTACTGATTAGAGAAGTGAGGGAGAAAAATGTATCATCTTTTTCAATGTTCTCTTTTGGAAAGGGCAGACAGCAATGAGAACCCAGGGACCCGGTAAGTATAGCTCCTGTCTTGACAGCTATTTCCCAACAGCAATTCTATACATTGAAGCCAGTCACAGATTCTCAGTGATCAACTAGGTGCTTCTGCCATATGTGTTCACATAATATCTGAAACCTCGGCTATGTAACAACTTAAAATCGAGATCAATTATTCAGCAGAATTTTGTAAACAGGCACATTTACATAGATTACAAGGTTAGATAGGTCTTTTTCTATATAATTTTATTATTACCAAATTAAAGGAGGTAGAAGAGGAAAATGAAGCCTTCTCTTGTCAAAATAAGTCTTTGATGAACTGAAGGTGTTTAAAACAAATGTACAGGGTGGGAGATATAGCAGCTCAGTTGGGAGAGTGCTGGATTTGATTCTCAGTACTACATAAGCCAGTCATGATGTGCCATGTCAGTCTTTGAGATTTGGAAGCTAGGGATCAGAAGTTTATGTTCATCCTCAGTCAAGCTTAAGTTATAAAGCACACACACACACACACACACACACACACACACACCACAACCATGGTACAAAACATAATGCAAGTGATTCTATAATAGAATTTATAACTATAAGATATAAATCTAAAGAAAGTTTGATTTTCTTTCTTTTAATAAGAAATTACAGTATTTTATGAGTATAAAATATTTTTAAAACTACTTGAGTTATAAAATAATAAATTAATTATTTAAATATTAACTCAAAAGAAAATATTTGGAACTAAAGCAGTAGTTGGGAAACTACAGCCAGCAGGTCAATATCACAGGCTATGATAGAAAGTTTTGTTGGAGAATGAGACACCCTCTTACTTTCCTACTGTTCATAACTGCCTTTACATATTGCCTCTGAGATAATATGTTCTCCACAAAACACTGAAGACATATGGTATTTGATTCCTTACAGAATACTTTGGACAAACACCAACTGTAGAAATTATAATCTTCTCTCTACTCTTAAGTTTGTAATGTTAGGAAGAACTTAGTTACACCTAGAAAATTTACAGGAAAATAATTTCATAATTGAATAGTGTTATGTTTAACTCATTTTATTTTTAATATCACTTTAAAATATCAATTATTATATATTTAATTTGAAAAATAATTTCACTTCCTTTCTTAATGCTTTGTTTAATATTTTGGAATTATATTGTTTTATTAACCAGTGATTTATATTAGAAAAACAATGCCGTTCAAAAAAATTATTTAAATTTACATTTAAAAATTCAACCATTATGATATATTTATCCATTTGTATCGAAATTTTAATAAACATTTCTCTGTATAAAATATAAATTCTAGTCAGGATATGCCATTAAGTGTCAGTATTTTAAAACCATTATGGTTTGTTCTAGAAGCGTGCTTTTGGATTTAAATGGAACTGTGCTAGAAGTATGCTCTGGTTAGGTGTCAGGTTAAGTAGGACACACACTGGAGAGAGAGAGCTTCCCTGTAGCTTGCACTGTTTATGTGTAGCTACTAAAACAAAAAAGGATCATTAAATGCAATGACTACTTGCAATTTGGAAGCAGAAGCAGAAAAAAATGTGCACAAACTTATGTGATTTATTTCAAAACATAAATCATGTTGGTGCCAGAAAGGAAGACATGAACTTCAATCTCACCCAGCTAAGCTGCATCACTACCAAAACACTGTTGAAAATCTTCTAAGTAGTTCTGACTCTTATTTGTGCATTACTGTCAGGAAAAAACAAAGAAGGGCATATTTCAGCATTTGAATCTCTCTATTGACTGAACTGTTTATCTGTAGTCATTTTTCAAAAGTCATAAAATCTCATGAAGTATTAAGAACAAAATGCCCTCTAGAAATGTTTCTAGAAACCTAGACATTAAAATCAAGTATTGTTCTTATATAAAGTTGATGCCAAAGTCTGCTCAATAGTACGGGCCCTCTAAGTTCTTAGTTCAGTGGTGAAGATAGATTCGAATCACCTGACAGGCTGTCCCTTGCTGAGGCAGTCTTTATTTATGACTGGCCTTTGTGGAAAAACTATAATCATTGGCCAAAGCACAGGATAAAACTATGAGAATATTGTGATGATAAAAGGGAACTTATCTACATTAAAAGATTAAGTTCTTACTGTAATGGGTTTATACTTCTGGCTATGATGGATTAGTGTTGAAAGACCAGCTCCTCCTCCTTAAAGAACTTGAAGGGCTGGATCAAACAATGAGAGACATACTGGAAAAATGCAAAGTCAACAAGGACAAGAGGGCCAAGATATTGAAGAATTCCTAAAATAATTTCCTGAAAAAGCTGTTTAGACCTGCTTTTCTGCATTTTCACCTCCATAGAGGCGAAAACTAAATTTGATCTTTGGGCTCTTAATATTTGAGAGAATACAAAGATACTGTGAAAGCAAAGTGAACAAACTTTTCCTTTCAGTATTATCAGAGAAAGAGAGAGAACATGAAAGAATTCATTAATTAATTAATACCTTCCAAAGACTGGGCAGTAAGATTGCCAGTTTCAACTGTCACTTTTAGCAGTTCTTTAGTCATAGTACATTGATCTTTCTTAGTCTTCTGCTTCAAGCTTGCTGTTAACAACAACAAAATCCTCAGTATAGAACAAAATGCCTATAGATTCTCAATGATTGTAAGTATGTTAAAACATACAATGAACACCAAAAAGTTTTAAAAAATGGAAAGAAAAGTACACATATATAGATAAAAGCAACAACAAAAAAAAGCACAGCCATAGGAAATCTAGATTCCTTATTTATTCAATTCAGATTCCTTAATAGCTATTAAATATGCATAGAATATAAGTGACAAGAGCTCTATTAGAGAGATTTAAATGATAATGTTGAAAAATTACAGTAACTATAATCATAAACTCAACTTATGGATGTAATACACATGAAAGAATCTAATAATTCTATTTCTGTCTGTCCATCCTCTTTCAATAGAATAAAAAATACATCAGAACAGTTGTTTTATTTATTTTCCTTCTTAGTTCCTTAAGATTTGATACTTGATTATGTCTAACAAATAATAGATTTTTGAGAAATAATTATTAAAGGAACAACTTAATGATGGCTTGCTCTAAAGTAGATCAAAACTCCTTCTAATGTGTAAGGATCAGCAAGAAGACAAAAATGAAAAAAAAAGCAAAGAGAGCAAAAACACTCATTGGTTTAAGAGTAATAAAATCCAAATTAACTAAAAGACAGAGGGAGAAAACACAAATCAACAAAATCAGAAATGAAAAGGGAAAAATAACAACAGACATTGAGGAAATCCAGAGAATATTTTGATCCTACGTTAGAAATTTAGACTCCAACAAATTTGAAAACTTAAGTGAAATGGACAACTTTCTTGATAGATTCCACCTACTGAAGCTAAATCAAGATCAGATAAACAGATTAAACAGCCCTATAACCCCTAAGAAAATAGAAACAGTCATTAAAAATCTCAGAACCAAAAAAAGCACAGGGCCAGATGGCTTTAGCACGGAATTCTACCAGACCTTCAAAGAGGAGCTAACACCAATACTTTTCAAACTCTTTCACAAAATAGAATCTGAAAGAACATTGCCAAACTCATTCTATGAGGCCACAATCACCCTGATTCCTAAACCACACAAAGACCCAACAAAGAAAGAGAACTTCAGACCAATCTCCCTCATGAACATAGATGCAAAAATAATTAATAAAATACTACCAAACCAAATTCAAGAACACATCAAAAGTATCATACCCCATGATCAAGTAGGCTTCATCCAAGGGATGCAGGGATGGTTCAACATACGAAAGTCTATCAACATCATTCACCATATAAACAAGATGAAAGAAAAAATCCACATGATAATCTCGCTAGATGCAGAAAAAGCATTTGACAAAATCCAACACCCCTTCATGCTAAAAGTTATGGAGAGAACAGGCATACAAGGGCCGTACCTAGAAATAATAAAGGCAATATACAGCAGGCCAGTGGCTAACATCAAGTTAAATGGAGAGAAACTTGAAGCATTTCCTCTAAACTCAGGGACAAGACAAGGATGTCCACTTTCACCATATCTCTTCAATATAGTACTTGAAGTTCTTGCTAGAGCAATAAGACAACTAAAGGAGATCAAGGGGATAAACATCGGAAACGAAGAAGTCAAATTATCCCTATTTGCAGATGATATGATAGTATACATAAGCGACCCCAAAAATTCCACCAGAGAACTCTTACAGCTGATAAACACCGTTAGCAAGGTGGCTGGATACAAAATTAATTCAAAAAAATAAGAAGCTTGTTTTATACAACAAACAAATGGGCTGAGAAAGAAATAAGGGAAACAACCCCCTTCACAATAGCCACAAACAACATAAAATACCTGGGGGTAACTCTAACCAAGCAAGTAAAGGACCTGTACAACAAGAACTTCAAGCCCTTGAAGAAAGAAATGGAAGAGGCCTTTAAGAGATGGAAAGATCTCCCATGCTCATGGAGAGGTAGGATCAACATAATAAATATGGCTATCCTACCAAAAGCAATATATAGATTCAATGCAATTCCTATCAAAATACCAACACAATTTTGTATAGACTTGGAAAGAGCTATTCTCAATTTCATATGGAACAACAAAAAGCCCAGAATAGCTAAATCAATCCTGTACAATAAAAAAACATCTGGAGGTATTACCCATCCCAGATTTCAAGCTGTACTACAGAGCAATAGTTGTAAAAACAGCATGGTATTGGTATAGAAACAGACCAGTAGATCAATGGAATCGAATTGAAGATCCAGAAATAGACCCACACACTTATGGCCACCTAATTTTTGACAAAGAAGCCAAAACAGCACAACGGAAGAAGGACATCATCTTCAACAAATGGTTCTGGTCCAACTGGATGTCCACTTGTAAAAGAATGAAATTAGACCCATACTTATCACCTTGTACAAAACTTAAATCCAAGTGGATCAAAGACCTTAACATAAGGCTGGTCACACTAAATATACTAGAAGAAAAAGTGTGAAAAACCCTCACACTAATTGGCACAGGCGACAACTTCCTGAACAGAACACCAACAGATCAGAATCTAAGACCAACAATCAATAAATGGGACCTCATGAAACTGAAAAGCTTCTGTAAGGCAAAAGACACTGTCAGTCGAACAAAACGTCAACCTACGTGTTGGGAAAAGAATCTTCACCAACCCCACATATGACAGAGGGCTAATATCCAAAATTTAAAAAGAGCTCAAGAAATTAAGCACCAAGAAAACAAATAATCCAATCAAAAATGGGGAGCAGAGCTAAACAGAGAATTCACAAAGGAGGAATCCCCAATGACTGAGAGACACGAAGAAATGCTCAACATCCTTAATCATCAGAGAAATGCAACTCAAGACGACTCTGAGATTTCATCTCACACCTGTCAGAATGGCTAAGATCAAAAACTCAAATGACAGCACATGCTGGCGAGGGTGTGGAGAAAGGGGTACCCTACTCCATTGCTGGTGGGCATGCAGGCTTGTGTAACCACTATGGAGGTCAGTCTGGCGATATCTTAGAGAACTTGGAATATCTCTGCCTCAGGACCCAGCCATACCACTTCTCGGTATACACCCAAATGCCTCTTCACGGAATCATAAGGAAGTTTCCTCATCTATGTTTATAGAAGCCTTATTTGTAATAGCTATAAACTGGAAACAACCCAGATGTCCCT
>CAJQZJ010001694.1:16210244-16225280 GCA_907164525.1 Lophiomys imhausi | reverse complement strand
GTGTGTGTGTGTGTGTGTGTGTGTGTGTGTGTGTGTGTGTGTGTGTGCGTGTGTGTCAGGGAAGGTGTAATTATCTCCATAGGTCTCACCTGGTGGAGGATTTTTAGTTATGTTTAGTGAAGTGCAGATATGTTTGGTGAAGTGGACTTTTGTTATACAAATTTCCTACTAAAATATTTTTAGTTTACTTCATTGCATCAATTTAAGGAGAGTAGAAAATTATTGATCTACATTTTTTAGTCAATCAAATCCCTCTGTCCCTAATAATCCTCATTCTTCCAATCCACTGGCTGATATTAAAACTAAACTAAACTAAGCACGAGTTCATAGTTGAAAAGAATGAATCTACAGTAGGAAGCATTTGTCAGTCTTCTTTTTTTTTTTTTTTGGATGGGGAAATAATTCTTTCTTTCATTCTTTTCAACCATGAACTAGTGTTTAGTTTAGTTTTAATGTCTGCCAGTGGATTGGAGGAATGAGGATTTTGCTAGTTGAAATTCCATTTAATTTCTTCTGCTTGAGTAATTTCAGAAAGAAAAGTACAAAGGTGGTAAAGGAGTTTATGACTAAGTTTAGCCTATGTCCTACTAGTAAATTAATCACAAGGGAAGTAAAACAGCCAGCTGAGAAAATAGGAATTGATGTGAGGTTCACTGAGCCCTTTGCCTATAAATATTTAATTCCCATCTGATATTATTCTTATTCATTGCCACAGTAACTTCATTGGCCAGCATGTATGAGGAAGACTTGTGACTCAGGATCACTGTTGTAGACTAACAGTTCTAGTCTACAAAATTTTTCCAGTAAGGAAGAATGTGACATCACTCTCACCCACTAAGGCTTTAGAGTTCTGAATACCAGCTAAGTTTTCTCTCTAGCCATACAGCAGGTGTCCAAGCAACACTCAGCTTGCTATAAGAGGTCTGATGGAGGAATATATTTCAGGAGACACTGCCTCAGATAACAAAACAGACCACCATAGATGTTGGAGAAATGTAGCCTGGAACATACTAGTTTTTTTTTTTAGGATTAAATTTCAATCTGTCTCTACAACTGCTTTACTGTCCAGGTATAATGGCCTCAAGCTATTTGGCTTCTAATCTTTGCTATTTCATCCAGACAACCCAACTTGGAGGTTGTCTACACTTGGTTAATAAAATAACAGTCATATTAACGAAGCAACCCTTTTTAGGAAAAAAAATCAATCATTTCAAGACTCAATTTATTTCTGTGATTCTCACAGTGTTTCTGGGATTTTTAAGAAGACTTCAAATATGATGTGCTATTTTTGGTAGTGTTTTGATGAAAGTCTGATCTCTTAAGTAAAAGTGTGATCTTGAATTACCTAATATGATCATCTGCATTTATCAAATTAGTAGATTGTTAGCTAAATCTACATTCTTGCTTAATCTTGATGGGAATGGCAGAAATTTTATACCTTCAAAGAGAACAAAACTGTAAGTGTATGGAATGAATGATTTAACACTAGCTATGTGATTTAGCTAATGGAATGACACTGTAAGTGGCAGCAAAACAGGAAAAATCCGTGCAAACCAAGTTAAGATGGATAAAACATATTAGGTCCTACAAATGAGAAAGAATAAAAGTAAGAAAAATCTTAAATTCTAGTGTAGAAAAGTCAGCTTAGTGGAAATTGAAAATGGATGTAATAAAACTAATTCAAGCAGGATATTAATCTTGTGTAAAAAAGATAAAAGCATGTTAAAGCCTGATTGTAAAATATTAATGTGCTAAACCATCATAAAACTTAACATATGCCCTTTAGCAATAGTATTGTTAATGATGATAAAAACTTATTTGCAAACTCTTCTTTTATGAAGTCTGGAAACAGAAAGTCTGAAAAATGAAGACTAATGTAGTCATCTACTGTATGTAAGAGACAGGAAATTGTGGGGTAATGAGGTCTAAGGTGACTGCTCTCTTAAAATTTAATTGTGGTAGAGATCAAGGGCCTGGTGGAGTCTCTGGGATATCTCAGGGTTTGCCCCTTGGTAATATTGGTGTATTCATAGTTTCTCTACATGTACTTTCTCATGTATGGAGGGCTTCTGTAATTATACTTGCACTGACTCTGTGAATACCCATGAAAACTGATATCTAGACTTTCCTTTCCTCAAAAGTCCTGCTATATGAAAATAAAGAGGGAATGTATATCAAGCTTATTTCTACTTTTGCATTTTTATAATGTAAATTCTGAATTTTATAGGGTGGACACAATCAAATTACATGATAGCTCAGGAAACATTTTCATAACTGTAAGAAGCAAACTATTATAACATGAAATAACAAAGAAATAGTCGATGCAAAACACTTTGGCTGAGTGAAAATTCTCATTATGACACTGAGAAACTTGAAGCTGGTTAATATAACTATTATTACTATCATTATTATTATTGTTTATGTTGTTGATAATGTTGTTGCTGTTGCTGTTGGGACAGGGCCTCAATTTGTGTCCTTCCCTGGTTGTCCTGAACTCACTATGTAGCTCAGGCTGATCTCAAACTCCAAGATTTGCTTGCTTTTATTGTCTGAGTGCTGGGATTCAGACAACAAGATACGTGTCACAAATCCAGCATCTTTGAAGAATTTTTAAACACATACGACTCATACATTAAATGTAATTTCATAATCCACCTATTTTATGGAATGCTATTCTCTAATTTATTTCATTCTGTACATATTAATGATTGACCTGCATGTATGTATATGTACTTCATGCATTCCTGGTGTCAATAAGGTGTCAGATTCCCTGGAACAGGAGTAATTGGTGATTGTGAGCCTCCATGTGGGTGCTGAGAGACTGACTCTGCAAGAGCAGCAAGTGCAAGTGCTCTTAACCACTGAGCTGCCTCTTCTGTACTGTGTATCATTATTTAAAGTGTAGTTCTAATTAGAAATAGGAGGATGACTATTATAGAAATAATTATTTAAATTATTTACCAGTATTTATATTATAGCTAATTGGTCAGTGGTGTTAATCCTTAACCCACCACTGTAAATAATCATACAGACAGCTGATGAATTTTATCAAATCTTAGCCTGGATTGTACAGAGTTATACCAACTATACTAGCTTGTAATTCTATTCCCTAAATATGACCCCAATATATACCTACATCTGCTTGGACTGTTATTCTGTATGCTATGCCGATGTTCCAGGCCACATGGAGATATAATTGTTCTATTTAGCCATGTCGTGTCTGGGTCTTCTCCCTACTGGCTTCTTCTTCCCATGATCCTCCCTGCTCCTCCAGAGCCCTCCAACCTTTTTCCCACCTACTTCTTGCTTTGACTGATCACAGGCCTCAGCATTTTATTAAAGCCAATCAGAGACAATGGTTAGCAAGCAAAGTAACAGACAGGAAAAAGGCCTTTGGGAGCAATTAATTAACATTTAGAATACATAACAGATCACTGCATCAGACTATACTTGTTACTGACTTCATAAACTCACCGTGCAGGGCTAGGGATATATATATATATGTCAGTGACAGGGTGTATGCTTGGCATGGAAGAAAGAAGGAGTGCAATCTCATATATGTCTCCATTGTCAGTATGACAGTGACCGGCTAGGGATATATATATATAGGTCAGTGACAGGGTGTATGCTTGGCATGGAAGAAAGATGGAGTGCAATCTCATATATGTCTCCATTGTCAGTATGACAGTGACCCAAGAAAGGATTATCAGATTCATTGCTATGTACATTTATCTACTATTTCCTTTTATTTTTTTTAACCTCTTCCACTGTTATCTTCTCTTCCTCCTTTCATCTGCCTTAATGTCATCAGCCTGTCAGTCAAAGAGACATGATGAGGAACAAAGAGAAAGACAAGCTATTCTCATCATTACCTTCCATTCTGCTCTTCTGCCTTAGTGGTTTTTGTTTTTGAAGGTCCAGAGAGAACTTATACAGCAGAATACTTCTCAGGGAATCCAGGATCCAGGAATAAAGCACATAGATTCAGACAGGATATATAGTGTGAACATTTCTGAGAAAAATTCTGGTATTATATTAGTTACTCTTATCATTATAAACAAAAGCAGGACAATAGGCAACTTAAAGGGATAAGAGGTTTGTTTTGAATCTGAATTTGAGAGGAAAGAGTCCATAGTGACTGGTAAGTACAGCAAGGATTACGGTATCGGTAACATGGGGTAGCGACTGCTCATATTAAGGCAGACCAGAAAACTCAGAGAGAGGAATGCTGGTGCTCAGATCATCTTTCCTTTTGTTGCTTTGTATTCAGTTCAGTACCTCAAACACATAGGTGGTGTCATTCACATCTGGGGTGAGTCTTTTCACTTCAGATAAACTTCTCTGGAAACTTCTCTAAATGCACACCCACAGTCATGTTTAAGAGGTGAATCCAAGTCTAATCATATTGATGATGAAAATGAACCACTCCAGGTGCACAACTGGATTTGGTGGACAGCACCAGATACCATATCACCAGCCACTTGCCAGGGATTATGGATCTGGCTATTCTACCCTTGAAAGGGACAGAAATAAGCATGACAGCAGTCCATTAATTTAATCAAACCTCTACAACAACAACAACAACAACAACAAAAAAACAGAGGGAGATCAAAACAAATATTTTATGACACTGGATTTATCATCTTGAGTTTGTGTTCTTATTTGCATTATAACTGCTTGTGACTGATTTGTCTGACTATTCATGTTTGAAAATCTAACACATGGGCACATCAAATCAACCACTCCCATACTCTATAATTTGTTTAATTAGAGATAAGCCTCCATAAAACATGGTTTGCATGATCAGGCTTTAAACATGATCCTGTGATCATGTCGTTCTGAATGCTGCTTGGATTATAACATCAATAAATATAAGCTTTCTTAATAGGATGAGATATTTCTACGTTGTAACAGGAAGTATTTTGGATATGACAGATATGCTAGATTAGATTTAACTGATTAAGTCCATTCATTAGTTCTGTATATTTAACCTTGTAAACATGCTGGTTTTGAGAGTACACACAGACCTTGGTCCTCCATTTGACAGCATAGACTTAGTGCAACTTTGTTTTATTGTTGTTGTTTTTTTGTTTTGTGTTTTGGTTTTTTTGTTTTTTTGTTTGTTTTAACAGGATTTCTGATTTGAGAAAGAGTAAGGTTGGAGCAATCTGATTACCACCCTGAATCTCTTCTTTGGATTGGGTTTTAAAATTTCTACGTGGATGGCATCAGGGCTGCTCCACTGATGTTGCACTGATGAAGGGATCTTATACTGTTGTGGTATAGTTTAGAGCAAAGTTTTGATTTTTTTTTTTTTTTTTGCTTTTTGTTGGTTGGTTTGTTTTTTTTTGTTTGTTTTGTTTTGTTTTTTTCAGAGAGGGTTTCTCTGAGTAACAGTCCTGGCTGTCCTGGACTCACTTTGTATACCAGGCTGGCCTTGAACTCACAGATATCTGCTTGCCTCTGCCTCCTTAGTGCTGGGATTAAAGGGGTGCACCACCACACTTGGATTAGAGAAGAGTTTTGAAAACTGAATGCCACTTGGCACTGAATTGTGAACTATCTTATGGGAGCCATTAATGCTTCACATGGCAGGACTTTCCAAACAGTTTCACATATCTCTATAAGAAAATTTATAGTTTGTTTGTTTTTTAAAGCTTCCACACAGATGACCCAATAGAACCAGTAAGATTGCAAATCACACACAATAACCCTGCACTTGAGTTTCCATTTCTGTGAGATTGGAATGATTATTCTTTAATAATC
Source organism: Lophiomys imhausi (assembly GCA_907164525.1). NCBI lineage: Eukaryota > Metazoa > Chordata > Mammalia > Rodentia > Muridae > Lophiomys > Lophiomys imhausi. Next base: position 16,219,514 of record CAJQZJ010001694.1, on the reverse strand, counting down.
ATTATTGCCTCGATTAAGTCACAGAATCTCTCTGAGATTTGTGTGAGATATGTGTCTAAGTATTTCATAAGTTGTTAAATTCCCCACAGATATAAAATACTATTATTGTGAAAACTGACATCCCAAAATATCTTTTCCCTTAGACAACTTTAATAGAATGAAGTCAAATGCCAAATATTCTCTGAAGCAATATTTTATTGTGATTTGAAAAAGTAAGCTATTTGGGAAATCTTTCATGCAATTTTAGTTGTAGCTTATAGTCTATGAGAACCAAAAATTTAATTTTGTGTTTTTCTTCATATTGATGAGATGGAACCCATTCTATCCTCTGATGAAAATAGATCTCTTTTCTGTTAAGCAACACATTTCTCATTATTTAATACCAAGGCTCAAAGAAGTGTTTATGATCAACAGTTCCCATACAGTACTTGTTTTCTAAGATTTCCTTTAATATACATGTATAAAAATTGAAAAATACATTAAAATTTTATCATTTTCATCATAACATCACAATTATTTGTGCTTATTTTCTGATTTTCATTAAATGTTTTCATTCCTTAATCTGGAAGCTTGTTAAGGAATTAAATTGTTGAATAAAGTATGTGGTTAATGTGAGTGACTAGATTTTAGTAGGGTAATAAAGAGAAAGTAAAGCAGGCAGATTTTTTTAATATGTTTATTTATTAATTCAAGTTACAGATTTTAAGTTTCAGCTGTTGATTAACTCTCAGAAGTAACACAAGGGCAAATGTTAACACCTTTTCTTTTTCAGCACTGGGTACCTACTGTAAACTCTCAAAAATAGAACCATACCAAAGAACATACCAGTCATAAAACTCCTTGACAAGTTATCATTTGCCAACAAATGCTGCAACCACTAGTGAACCAATAAGCAAAAGAATATAGGGAATATTACAAACATAGAAAGGAAGAACATTTTAAAAATTCTTATTTATGTCCCTTATTGTGTCCTTCACAACCAAACTTTTTCATTATATATATTACATTTAATAAAATAGGTGTTATTAGAGACAATGTCAATTCTGGACTTATCACAGCTTTGACATGTCTTTCTTGTTTAAGGACTAATGGAAACTTCACAGAGCTTATTTCTCTCAGAATCCTACCATTATTTAACACTATTGGTGCCTCTTCTTTCTTTGTCCTGTTGCTCTCAGTGACATCTTGCTCTCTTTCTCCTTGTTTGTCCTTTGACAAGTGTCCTTCCTGTGCCTTAAAGATCAAATGTTTGTTTGACTGAGGGCTCTTGTCTTTTTTCTTTGGGTACAGGATTCTCCTGTGGGGGATCTAAGTCAACGTTTATACTGATTAGTCTGATCCAGAAGAAACTTCTTGCTGAGCTTAGGCGCAGAAACTCTGATTGCCCGAGGATACTTGTGTTTTCCTGCCCTGTTCCAAACTGAGTATGATCAAAGATGAATTTGAAATCTTTTTAGCGGTTCCAGACTCTGCCTGTCCTTCTGTTCTTCAATTCAATAAATGAAACTTGATGGATTCTTAGGTTTTATTTGTTATCCTTTATTGGTTTATAAATAGCAATTCTAGAGCTGAAGAATTAGCCAAAATGACAGGCATCATATGTAAATATATATGTATATTCATGTTTATTATTACTAAGAATATCTCATAGTTCTACCAACAGGGTTATAGGACATTATGTAAACTCACCAGATATCTTAATTACATTCTATTTTTCTTTAGTCCAACAAAGGACACATTTGTCATGGAATGTGTTTGTATACAGTTAGCTTAACAACATTTCTGGTTTACTATTTCATGCTCTCTGTGCTTAGCACAGCATAGGCGGAAATAAAAGCAGAGCTAGCATTTCCCCAGAGAAATAGAGTACACAATTTCCTAGTTATAGTCTATTTTCACAGGCTTTTATCACGATCTAAATTGTGAACTTCCTGAACTATATTAATTGAATTTTAGGTTTCATTAGATTTCCTATCTGACCAAGTTTTAAGTAAGAAATTATATTTAGGATGTATAAGTGAGCTAAATGATTCCCCTATTAGGAAGTTAAAAGAGCATATTTCTTGGCATTTCTCCTAAGGGTTACTGGAAACTTGAAATTCCATTTCACCAACATGGATATTATCCAAATTTCTGCTATAATAAAATATATGTGCAATTGAAATGTAAAGATAATTATCAGTGAATTGTTCGTTTATCAAAAATCAAAGATAATATATAAGGCAAAAATAATGATCATATTATTCGTCATCGACAGAAAGGAGATGATACATAGATAACACAGGCATAACTACAGTTCAAAGCATTGTCTAAATGTAAGGTTACTACTCAACATTTTGATGTATGACAGAAACTGAACAAAAGCATCTATGTGATGATTCCCAAAAAAAAAAAAAAAAAAAAAAAAAACATGGAGTGGTTTTCCAGGCAACGAGATAGGTGTCTGAAATTTTTGTAAATTACCAGTTTGACCAGGTCAAAATTTAAAGTCAATTTCATCTGCTTGTCCATAAAACTTGTGCTATTTCTATAATTAATACAAAGAAATAATTTTTGTGTGTTCAAGATTAGTTAATTGAATCCTCATTTGGAGCCACAAAGGAATGTTTATAATGAAGAACTTATTGGTATTTGTGCTCAAAAAGTTCATAGAGTAGGGTCTGGGAAAAGATGCAGATGAGTATTCTTGGTAGGAATAATTGCAAGATAGCCATCAAAATTAGATAGGAAATAGCACACACAGGAAGTAGGAACTTGTGTGTTTTTATTGCATGCTAAGTCAAGGATGGGAAGATATGTTGTGGCCAGTTTACAAAAAGAATGAATTGGAATGTGATTCAGTGTGTTAAGAGGAGCCATGCCAGTGTCCTGAGGAGTGACTGACATGTATTGTGTTCTAGGATGATTACCTGACATTAGCATATAAAATGAATAGATATGTGGGAGAGGAAATTGAAAGACAGATCATTGTAGAAAGTTATTGTAGTGTGTGGACAGTGACATAAGAAAGACTGGTGGGAACAACAAAAGGGAGGGGAAAAGGTCCATCTTCTGATTCCTAGACCACCAAAGTTTGAGAACTTATCATAGTTGATCCTCAAGAAAGAAATTTCAGCTTGGATTGCAGAGCAACCTGCTGTCCTAGCACTGAGAATCAGAAGAATTAGGAGTTCAGAACAAATTTGAGATTACTATGGACTACATGAGACTATGTCTCTCAGAAGAAAACAACAACAGAACAGACTATGGTTTGAAATATGGTTGTTTGGAAGCCTGTAACTTTGGGAAAGCAATGTTTCAATTTACATTCAAATTACCTTTTGTCCTTTTTTCCTTTTTCCTGAGGTAGGGTCTCACCTGAATCCAAAGTGACCTGAGTGAAGTTTACTCTGTATTCCCAGTCTGACCTCCAACTTACAATAATTCTTTTACCTTACCATCCTGGATGTTAAGGATCAGAGTCATGAGTCACCATACACAACCTCGATTTATTCTTTTAAAAATATATTTGAAATAATACCTTGTGCATTCCCAGTGGTAACTGATTCCAGAAATGGAATGAGTTATTTCTGTTTAGAGACTTATCCAACAGCACAGTCAAGTACTCAGGCTTTTAGTTAGAGCTTACTTTTGTTGGTAGAGTAGCTTAAATTCTAGGTTCCTTGATTTAACCTCCATTTTTAAATGTATGTTTCTATATTTTTATTTGATCGAAGATTTTAGATTTGTAAAGGTTTTCTTGTTTGGAAAAGTATATAATAATAATTGTTTGCCTTACTTTTCTTGGGTTACATAATATATTGAACGATATACTAATGTGAAAGTCCTCTAGACAATAAACAATCCTCTCTACTTTTCACAGTATAAGTGTTTTTAATTCATGTCTCTTTGCAGTCTTCATAGAACTGTTTTAATCTAGGAGCTAGATTGTAAGAATATGTGGAAGCATAGAAGAGCTTGGCGGAAGACTGGTTCTTTTTCTAGTAATTTATCCTATACCACAAGTATAAGTACAGATTTAGACCTAAATTTTACTCCAGAATCAAAAGGACAGGAAAGAAGCACTGAGTAGGTGGCTTAGGGAAGTAGGAAGTGAAGCATAGTCACTTTATTTCTGCTAGTTTTCTGTTGGAGATTCTTTGTGGCCGACCATGGTATAAATGTTTAAAAAAAAAAAAAGTAAAAGTGTACTTGTGAAGTAAGCATGTATGCTACAGAAGAAACAAACAGTTAAATCTCACAAAACAGATGTTTCATGTACTGTGTCTGGGAACCACTGGACAGAAAAAGAGAACATGTAGTTATTGTATGGTTTATGATGAAGAAAATAAGATCTTCCTGTGAAAGTGGCATAACAGTAGTGTTATTGAAAGGGAAAGGCAAAGGTTTTTATTCAAAGAGGCATACCCATGTACCTTGATACACAATTATTTATTAAGCACATAAAGAGGCACTAAGGGATCAGGCAGTGAACATCAGGTAAAGATGCTCTGAAGACACGGCTGAGACTCACAGGCATTGAATAAATACAACCACATGACAAATTGTGGTTTTTATGAAAGCAGAACACAAACAACATGCAACTTTTAAGCTATAGCAAGAGTAGTTAATTTCTGAAGATATTTTAACTAAATTTATTTCTATGACAGATAGAAGAAGAAGGTAATTTTTGAAAGAAAATAAAAAAGAGAGAGATGTATTGAAAAGGGCCATGGTTGAATTAGTGGCAAGCCTATCTCTTGACATGTAAAAACTCCTTGCTTCAACTGCAGACAGACTGCTGTCCAAAAAGGACAAAACTTGGTAGCAGGGAAGTCGACAGCCTAGCTCTGCCAAGACAGGGTAGGTTAGTCCTTCACAATCCCTGCTCTACAATAAATGTCTGTCAGAGAAACAGGACCAAAAGGCTGAAGACTGATGCTGGAATGTATGGAGAGAAAATGGGAACTGTCCAGGTAGTCACTGCTTTGTCATTTCTTAGTACTGGAAGCTGCAGGCCCTGCACTTCCTATACAATCAGATATATTTATCCTCCTCAGCTCTCTGAGGTGGTTGAAGAATAGACAGCTTGAGTCTCATAGCTAAATTTTGAGTTGTTTAGGAATCAAGAGGGCGTTCTAGATCTAAGAAGATGGTTATAATAGTGATGCAAGTTAGTATGAAAACTAAGTCAGTTATAGAACTTTAAACTCATGGAGATGGTTAGATGGTAGAAGGTTAAAGTCAGGGGCCAAATATGTATGAACTGGACATTGGGAAGGTACACCGGGCCATTTAACTCTCATAAATGTGGCATATTTAATTCTGCTGTTTTGTATAGAATTTACTGTTATAAGAGAAAGAACCATTTGTTGGAATGAAAAGAGAAGCTGTTGGTGGGGGGAACAGGGTGGAAGGGTGGGACAAGAAGGGGGAATAGGGAAGGGTTTGCGACTGAGATGTAACTTGAAAAAAAATAAAGTACTTATTAAAAAAAAAAAAAGAAAAGGGCCATGGTGAGAAAGACATGAAGGAAGTTGGAAAGAGAATGTAAGGGCATATATAATCATATTTCATTGTATACATGTATACATTTACCAAAAATGAAAAAATTGCATGAAAATCCATAAACTTGATTTGTTTTTAGTTAAATAATCTCCATTCTTAAAAAAAAGAAAGGATTTTTTAAAAATTGTTGAGAATTTTTATCATGTGAGCAGTGGGTCTAAAGGAATTAATCTGCTTTCCAAAGTCTCAATAGTGGGTCTCTGTTTCTTAGTGTCATGGTGAACACTATTAAAGAGAATTGAAATTTACACAAAGGCTGAGAGTATTTGAAGCAATCTACAGAGATACAAGCACAATGAAAACAAAACCAAAATTTGACTGGATCAACATTCAGACACAACAAATCCTAAGGGATTGTCAATGCCTTTCCTGATGGAGCTCGGAGAAAAAGAAGCCAACATTACTGTTGAATGAACATTACTGAGTAGACTCAACTGAAGGCCAAGATCATCTGCTTCCCACATTCTAACCTGAGGACAATATTTCACTGATCGTGCTCAATTTCAAAATGCTTCCTCATTTTGACTCATACGTTTATGGCCAGTATGTGAAATTTACACATAAATAAACCAGCACCTAGGAACGACCAAACAAAGAAGGCTCACACACAAACAGAAAGGCTCATACAAAGAGAGAAATAGGAGGCAAGGTGAGTAAAGGAGAGGATCATTCTGGGTTTGTTTTTCTATTGACTAAAATAACATTGTGGTGTCTTGGAGGTAAGTTCTTAGTTGAGCAACTACACACCTCTTTTCAGTCTGAATGACATGTTCACTGCTCTTTCTGTTTTATTTTGGGTTGGTCTGCAATCTTCTATGATTCCTCTTCATAGAAAATTATAACATCAGATCGACAATACTCTCTCATTTTTGTCAATAGAAAATGTATCAACGCAGTGTTTGGTGACATTTAAAAATGCAATCATGACTATTAATATCCATAGATGCACCACCCTCAAAATAGAAACTGCGGTTTTCCCTCAAATTCAGAAACATGGAAGGCATTTATGTGAAACCTCTTCAGGGGAGGTGTCTTAGTTTTCAGCTAGATAATGGACTTGGAATCCCACTGTGCGTATGCACATCCTGACAAAGGAGGACATTAACGAGCTCTCATTTCAGGATCCTTCTGACTATTGCCCTTCAGAGATACTTTGGAGACAGAATAATGGTGTCTCATAATTTCAGCCAACCTAGGTATTTAGCACAGCTTCTGCCAGGCAATAATTTTCTCATATTTATTTTTCTGAGAATGCAACAGTAGTCTGAATTAAACATTATGATACATACCTGTACCACCAGCATAAACTATTTTTTCGAATTTTCCTAGTCAAGATTTCTTTCTCAGAGAAGAAAATTAGACAGGTGCAGCACACCAAATGAGATGAACTTTGTCCTCAAAGAAAATTGGTTTTTCCTTTTCAATTTCATTTCAAAGAGATCTGACAAGTGTGGCTTTGAACAAACTTTAACAGCACAATATCCTTTGTGTAAGTTTTCCCTTGTCAGCTTTTCCATTCCAGCAGGAACTTAGAACAAAGTGGATGCTGCCCTTTGAGTTGAGAACTTCATCAGTTGAATGAACACTAGCATGGTGCAGCAAAATTGAGGGCATACTCTCCCTTAGAATCTCAACAGTGCAATGTCTCAACAAATATAATTTCTCTATCTGCTGCGAAGAGAGACACTCTCCAAGCATTTGCTTTCATACATTCTTCTTCCTTCTTCATAGCCAAAGCCAAGCCATTTGGCAACTTATCCACATGAGACTTTACAGATCACACCGTGGAGTATCCCGATGTGTGTGGAGTAAAACCAGAATATTTGTGATATTGTTTAATCCGACATTATTTTATCTTGATATGATAGGGGGCCCAATCATTAGAGACACAAAACCAGACTTTCAGATGTTTACTGACAGTTTTGTTTTTGCTTTGTTTTATGAAAGAAGAAAATGCAATTTTCTATATGTTTGGCTTTGTTTCATTTTTAACCTGTTTTGTAGCTTTAGTGATGATTTGAAAGAAAAACTCAAATGCAGAGAGAGGAGAAAACATAAATATCTGCTTCCCAGAGATTCTAATCTTTATTTCACATAAGCTTGCATGGCTCCTCACTCCTAGAAACTTTACATTGTGTGTAAATTGCCCTACTGTTTCCTGGAAGCTGCTGCCTTGCCGAGACTATTTTTCTTTGCAGTGCCCTAACTTTCTGAAGGGAATGTGGTACAATTGCTTCATGCTATCCTTTATTTTCTCCCGGCTTTAGCTATTCCTTTCATCCCCTGTTATCCCCTTCCGCATTAATATTTAAAGACTGTACTAGTGTCAAACATTCATGTAGATACAACTTAAATGCAAAGTGAATAAGGTTACAGAATAAGCCCATGCCCAATTTAATTACAACATTTTGATTAACACAGATTGTAAGTAGTTTGAACTAAGAATTTTAAGTTGCTCAGCTTGAATATTACAAAGACTAACTAGAGATTCAGGGTAACTTTTGACTCAGAAACTGCCAGAAAACACTCTGATTAGCCAATTTAGATGTACTGTCTAATTAAGGATCTAAATATCTATGGGATCACAGAAATTCATGTTTATTGATAAGATAAAATATTTATTACTCAGAGAGCTGAATTAGCAAAACGAGAAACTCTAATCAGTTGCTAAGTCGTAGAAAAAAGGAGTATGGTTGGTTCAAGTTGAGAATATGATACTTAGGAGAAGAGCTGGCTTATTTAGTCAGAAGCCACGCTGCTGGCACAATGTATCCTTCAAAGCTGGTGTTGATGAAGTCTCTGACCAATTTTCTAAACTGGTTCGATGGATAATGACTGCACATGGCAATCTCTAATTGAGAATAATGACTAGGCAAAGAGAAATGGTCACAGAGGAAAGATCTAAAAAGCTCCAAGGACAAGGGCAAAGAAACCTATGGCTTTCACATTCATTAAATGTTTTTAGCAGAGCAAATGTTTTTGCTCTTCTTTTTAATTTACTCCAAGGTATTATCTTTTATTAAAATAATAGTTATACAAATTAGAAATATAAGGGAGTGAGGAAGCGTCTCAAGAGTCTGTAAGGCACTTCTTAGAGTCTGGAACCTGTGCAGACTGATGTACTGGTGACTTTTATCTTTCTGAGGTTTAGTTTTTAACTTGCTTTCCTGGTTCCTTGAGGCACTCCCAGAAGAGGCAAAACCAGGACTAAGTTCTGTAAAGTTTGAATTAAAGAAGTAAAATAATTTCTGTTCTAAGAGCTGTTCTTCAATTTGTAAATGTTTAACAATGTTATGTATACAACCTTTTAACTCATGGATTTTAATATACTAATTATAACTTCTGATTAAATGAAATGGAAAGAAAGAGGAGTCTCAATCAAAGCAAGCTCACATCCCATTGCTTTTTTAAGGTCAGTGTCTTATCAAATGAAATTGGCCAAATAACACCATCTGCCTACTGGCAGTTTTGTTAGAATGGTAATTAAAATTTGGAAACATACATCTAAGCTCCAGTCATTATAACTCCATTCTAATAATTGAAGCAGATAATGTTTTACACTTTGGTTAGACAAGCTTTCTGCCTTAATTTGTACCCTCATTCTGAATTTTTGTTTTATTTCAGAATAAATCTCTCTCTCTCTCTCTCTCTCTCTCTCTCTCTCTCTCTCTCTCTCGTGTGTGTGTGTGTGTGTGTGTGTGTGTGTGTGTGTGTGTGTGTGTG
>CAJQZJ010001694.1:16178019-16210234 GCA_907164525.1 Lophiomys imhausi | reverse complement strand
TGTGTGTGTGTGTGTGTGTGTGTGTGTGTGTGTGTGTGTGTGTGTGTTTGCCTAGATTGCTCTTCAACAATTGAAGCAGACGCTCTCATAAATCCCAGAGCTTGCCTATTCTAGCTGGTTTAGCCAGAGTACACCAGAGATCCCCATGTCCTTGTTTTCTGAGCACTGGGATCACAGGCAACTGTCACACTTATTACTGGATTCTAGGTATCTGAATTCTGGTCTCACAACTACATGCTGAGTCATTTATCTACTAAGCACTCTCTGGAAGGAAGGGTGGACTGGAAAGAAGGGGAGAAGAGAGTGGAAGATCTTGCTTAGCCTGGTAATTCCCTGGTTTTCACTTAGTCTTCACACTAGTAGTCATAAGAAATAGCTCCTAATATTTCATCTGAGTATTCTTGAATCATTAGAATACTGAACAGTAGGTTATCATATGTCTTATTTAATTATTTGTTAGCTTATTTACTTATTTATTATTTATTTTATTACTTACTTACTTAGTTAATTAGTTAGCAAATTTTGTGACATACCATGCCTACAAAGTAGTCACCTGTGGGAACACAAATCCACTGGCAAAATAAAATCTTATTGCATGAACACCACGTTTTGAATAGCAGTGATGGAATTTGGAAAAAAAATATGGAAGATAAGTAATTGGAAAAGACTGAAGTTTTAATTACTAAAAAATCAAAATTAAATAGCAGTATTACTAAACTTGGCATTTGGGTCCCCAACTGTAGTTCTAAGTTACAACCATGAGTCCAGCACTGTATTGGAGTCTGAGAAGAAGATATATTGTGAGAGATTCTTTTAGAGCTGTATAGTCACCTGCACTAAGAGCCATAAAAAATGTTAAATGTAGACTTGATTTATTTCCTTATAGGTTAAAAAATAGATTAAAAATCTAATTATAAGTCCGTGGAAAGATGTTTTAAAAATAGTTTATGTATAAAGTGTCTGCAACATAACTATTGTTCACTAGATCATGGACAATGTAGTCTGTTCCTATTTTCACATGGAAGTAGGCAAAAACACACCTTTATTCTTTGTATAGTGGTTCTACTAAGGCCTGAGAAGGAAGTGTGAATGATCTTCCAACTTTATGCTGTATAAGAGATATTTCACATGCCATTGGACTCCCATAACTCTAAACTTTGATATTTTGGTTTAATAAAGTTTAAAGGGTCTTTGCAGATTTAATGTTGACAGCACTATGCTAGGTACACTGGGAATTCAAAGATACGTAAGCAAACAAACTAAAGTCAGCTTTCTAGAAAAAATATAACAAAATTTCTTCTTAGAAGAAGCAATATGATAGCAATTGCATAAATATAGGAAAACACAAAGGTTTGAAAAGCAATTGGAAAGGATCCATCTGGTGAAGTGCTAAAGACTGGTTCTAGTGGAAACTCATCTGCAGATGTGAACAGAAACAGTCGCCAAGAATATGATAAAAATGAAGAACACCAGTATATAAATAATGCAACCATGTATATCCAGGAATAGTGGATTCTTCTATTTGAGAAGACTGTGGGGGGAATTACAGAAAGATTTCCTGAGATCCAATTACCAAAAGCTCTAAATTTATAATAGAAAATGGGAATTTAGGGGAATTCCTGGAGCTGAAAAAGTACATAGTTTAAACACTTCTGGAAGATTATTTTGGTATTGATGTTCTCAAAGATTTATAGAAAACCAAATCAGTGGAGATCATAGAAACAACAGAACAGAATTCCAAAGTCATTTCTTCCTTTCTACTTACATTGCCTGAAAATAGTTTTGTGTGAGATAGAGATGGAATAGAACAGCCTATCCTAGAGGAGAGTCCTATGTTGCATTGCTTTGGAAGAAAACAAAAGAAAAAAAAATTATTCATCAGGATCCCAGCAAGTTTGCACCTTGCTATGGAGCTTGGCATTTGTCTTCACATTGGCATTTGCCCTTAGGAAGGTTTACACAGTGTGTGCACAGAATAAAAACAAATGGAATCATGTTTCACTTGTGTGTCCATTGGGGATGTCAAATTCTGTCTACAAAGACTGTGGTTAGGGTATATTCCTCAAGTTTGTAGAAGGAATGGTAACCTATATCAGGGAATGAAAACATGATGATGATGATGATGATGATGATGATGATGACGACGACGATGACTATGGATGCATCAGTGGTATAGTAGTACTATTACTATGATTGTGACTTTCAATGGCCAGGGCTTACAGTAATATTCAGAGAAACTGAAGTGAATGAGTAAACAAATGTTTTAAAAAATAAAGAGTGGTTGCTATTTGATAACTTGTTAAATTCACAAAACGAAAAAGTAGTTGAAACTGACTTGTATTATAGTGAACACAACCAAAGCGTAATTACATTCACGACAGAAATAGTAGAACAGGAAGCAAGGTTGTGAAGAGATGTCAAGATTTGTCTTCCATGAGTCATGTGATGGTGACAGTGGGGTATCCATGTAGAAATGTTCAGCAAGTAATTGAAAATGTGGGATGTAATTCTGCAGTGAGGATACAGCAAGGCCTGATATGAAATTCAAGTACATAATAAAACTACAGAAATTGGCATGATCCTGAAGAAAGATATGCACCGAAAGAGTGGAGAAAATACAGATGAAAGAGGGTAGACCCCTGTATAAGATTACAGACTCTCTGTTGCTCAGTTCCAAAGGGGCTCCATTCATAGCCAACCTGGTACAAGCAGATTCCAGAAACGGGGCTATCAGTCTTTGCCGCGTACTTAGGATAGTGATGAATGTAGTAGTTCTCTGTAAACTCAGCAGAAGAAAGCGTAGCTGAAAGATGGGAAAGAAAAGAATTGAAAGTGATGCTCCAAAATAGTAAATTTACTGTGTGTGCCTTCCACTGTGTCCGAGCATAAACAGTGTGAAGCGAAAGCTTAGAAGGGTTAGGACAGACATGGGAGAGGCTAGCAGCTCTGGATCAAGGATCCCTTGTGTGTTCTTGGAACTTTAAATTTTGTCCCTCTCTCTCCCTTTTCAGCATTACTCAAGCAAACATATCTGGCAGTCAACTATACAGTACGAAGCCACAAAACCAAAAGGAAAGAAAGGATTTTTCTTTTTGTAATGGGAATAAAATCTTATACTAATAGAGCTGTGTTGATATTTTTTCTTGTCTTTACCTTTAGTCTCCCCCTATTAAATTGGAATACAGAGATAAAAATAAATAGGAAGAAAATCTACCCAGGAAAATGGCAAAATGCAGAAAAAAAATCCTTATCCCCTTCAGATTTTCTACCTGACCTGCATGTGAAGAAATAAGTTCTGGCCACTGAGCACAAACAATACTGAGCGGCTTCTCTGATACTGAGAGATGGTGGAAAGAATGCACGGAGATAAGAGAATGGAAGGGAAGAGTGTGGGCCCCAGGAAGGAGGGACTCTTTAAACTGTGAAAGACAAAGGAAAACTAAAAACCGTTCTGGGAAGTAAGATTTGAGAGCTGCAAGAGACAGGAAAGAATTCAGCACAGTGTGTTCATTGAAAGGGTGAGGTATGGTAAACATGCAGCCAGAAATGAGAAGGCTACAATACACTCAGCCATGACTAAGCGGCCAAGACTTATGTTTTCAGAATTGCCCCTTCTTCACAGGGGCACGAATATGGCAAATATGGTAGTCTATCAAATTAAATATATTTTGATCCAATCGTTTTTAAAAGGTCTATTCTTCCCAAATAGTAGTGGTTCGTCCAGTTGAATCCATTTCATCATTGTATTATATATGTAGAGGATGCCCTTCAGTTTGAAAATTTTCCTGGAAAATTATGTACAGAATGTCAAGATCCACAGTATATCACTTCAACTTTCTGATTTCAGGATTATACTCATTTCTGCTTCTAATTGGCTCCCATTAGGTTGATAGACACAGTCCCAGGCCCACTGGTATGCATGACACTCTTGGACAACTAGCTTCCTCTTGCACTGGGGCCCTACATGGCAGCCCAGCTAGGGTAAGGTGTTCGACTAACAAGCAATGGAGTCATTTGTTTCTTTTAAAAACGTATTATTTATTTACAGACATTAAGGGTTTCATCCAGTCTAATTCAGTTTATCTTTTCATTATGTATTTAGGGCATAGCCTGCATTTCAAAATGTTTCTTGGGACTTCTATACAAAAATGCCAAGATCAAGGAACATTGCTTAAAATTTCTGTTTACAGGATTATAGGCACTTTTGCCTCCTAGAGAAGATCAGCAATTTGCTTCTTGCTCCAGTACTACTCAAGCAAAACCAATTCAGATTCCTGGTGTGGATGACCTGTAAGTATGTGCAGCACACACCTCCAAGTGGACAGGTCACAACGGACAGTCTTGTTCATTAAGGCGGCTATTAGGAAGCACAGGGGTGCATATTTGCCTCTATTAAAAGTGCTGCCAAGGGACTAACAAAGGGATTACAAAGCACCATATTTTGGGGACCCTAAAACTAGGAGGAGCTAGGAGCTGGGGATGCCCACATCTCCTGATTTATTCTAAGGATCCTACAGACTCACTTGATTTTATTTCCTTCATTTTAAGATAAAACAAAACCAAAAAAAACAAACAAACTCTGTATTTTGAATATATATGTATTCCTGATTGAATTATATTTTTTTTACAAAGTTTACATTTATGTCCATGTGTGTGTGTCTGTGTCTGTGTGTGTGTGAGAACACACAGGCATGGGTGGGCAGCCACATGTGTGGTGGTCAGGAGTCAACCTGCAACAGTCAATCTGTTCTTTCCAGCACTGTGGTTCTGGGGATTGAACTCGGGTCATCAGATTTATTGAAAAATAACCCATTGGGCCAACTCACAATTCCAATGCACTTTGTCTTGTGTCGGCAAGAAGGACTATTTAATAAAGTGCTTATTGCATTGGGTGTATGAAATATTAAATATTGGCTATATCAAAATATATATCTATTTCCACAGAAGGTGACATTAAAGGAAAACTGAGAAAAATAATTATGAATTCATATTAAAGAGACAAACACCTCTAAAAAGCTACACAGGCAGCAAGTGACACCCCTATTCACGATGCTTGTCACCCAGCTAACTGGCTACTGCCTGTTGGAATATTCTACAAAGAGTAGGCCTAGATAGGGATGCTTGACCAATCTCTGTGTCCAACATCATGACAGTCTTCCTTTAAAAAATTTGCCACATCTTCCAAGTATTTATCAGATTTAGAACACTGTCACTGGATCTTCAAGTCTAGCAGAGATCTTATCAACCTGAAGTGTGGCAAAGAGGCATTAGCTGATCAAGGAAGCCAACAGCAGGAATGCTTTGAAGCAGGAAGTCTTAATGAAACTTCTTAAAATCAAGGTGGACAGAAGCTGTTTGCACTGATGCCTGAAGCTTGCCAAAGGAGACAGGAATTCACTGACTTTTCAGGTCCTGAGCAAACTCTTCTGAGCCACCCAACCTGCCTTTAAAAACATACTTTGAATAAAAACCTCAAGGAGTCATGAATGAGTCTCTTGAAAACTGTAGATGCTTAATTTTCTGTAGTCTTCATTTTTCTTTTGTTCCAGACAATTCCAGACTCCATTCCCATATTTTTCTCTCTATGTGAAAAAACTAAGGCTTTGTGCACTCTGTTACTATGGAAACAGGAGAGAGAGAAACAGTTTATGTATTTCAAAAGCTGTCAGCCTATATACTGTGGATTTTGACAACTAAACCTGAGCAGGAACAATCCTTCCTCTACTCCTCATGCCTGACACCACAGCATTTATTTCTTATACACATGTGATTCACTTAGGAAAATTAAGGATCTATTTGTGTATCTTTGTTGCAATCCATTTTATACTTAATGTAGTGTCCAAAGGACAGAGAGTGGCTTCCGTGACACAGTTACAAAAAAATGTTCTTAATAAGCACTTACTAAATCA
This sequence comes from Lophiomys imhausi, assembly GCA_907164525.1. Taxonomy (NCBI): domain Eukaryota; kingdom Metazoa; phylum Chordata; class Mammalia; order Rodentia; family Muridae; genus Lophiomys; species Lophiomys imhausi. Next base: position 16,204,325 of record CAJQZJ010001694.1, on the reverse strand, counting down.
AAATGAAAACAGAGTTAGCAGGCATCACAACTCAATCTATTGCTCAAATAAAAAAAAATTGAAATTCTATTAATTTTAAAACATATCTGAATGTTGCCTGACATATTTCATAGAAATGTGATGTCTGCTATCCCCTCTTCAGCTCTCTAATAAAAGAGCTATTTTGAAATTACAAAATACACTGTGTTCTCCCCCAAGAGAACTCAATTCAATAGCTTATTGATTTTTCCTGGCATCCTTAGTTTGGTGTGAAGGGGCTTTTAGACTCCTGAACCTGGAAGGAGAGATATTGTTTGTAATTGCCTTGGATTCTGCACAGGAACACTCTCTCCCACACCTCCAACCCAGTGTCTTGATTATAGTTCAGCCCATTAAGTGCTTGCCTTCTCACCATTTTCAGTTGCTTTCCAACATTTCCTAATATTTTCACAAAAATGACTGCCATTGTAAGGTCATTTTCATCAAGTTTAAATGATGCAGTTAAGTGGACCAGGAAAAACACATCAGAACGTCAACCTTCAAATCTAGAGTACACTTCAGTAGTTAGAGGGTCTGTTGGACTCTCTGCTTATAAGGCCTGCTTCCCTGCTCTTCACATGATGTACTTGAGCCTGAAATCAGGTTCTCATTCCAAAGTGTTTGTTTCTCCTCTGTTCATGAGCACACGGGAGCTGTCATTGACCTGGGAGTAAAGAGGTGAGAGAAGGGCAAATAAGAAAATAATGAAGAGCTGGTGCTGCTGTGCTTTATTTAATCCCTTCTCTCTAGTTTCTTCAGTTTCCTCCATTCATGAAAAGAAATGCTCTTGACATTATAGAAAGAAAGAAGAAAACATCATGTTGTATTAGTTTAGCTTCCTTGAACTGTGGTATCATTTACCCTAAAGCAAAAGTAGTCACAGAAGGATTAGGGCCATTCAACATCAATTATTTTGTAATTTCTGATAATGAAAGAAATAGAACCCCTCTTTCTCCCAGTGAACTCAAGGCATTGGATTGACCTTATCTCACAAACATTACCTTGTCTTGATAAACAATAAACTTAAATCTACTTGTAAATTTCTAGGAATAAATGAATCCAAAGAACCCTCTCAAATGAGCTCACTGAGGCATTTGACAATGCCTGCCACAGTTTACATATGTTAAATGGAGAAAAAAAGTCTTGCTGACTAAAATTTCCTTATAGTACATTCTATGTACCCCTGGTAATCTGGTAGAGATTTCTATAAAATGTCAATGGGCTCTGCTCTCAATGACCTTATTCTCTCTTTTGATATTCTCAGTCACTTGAACAAGAGTATTAAGTGGACATTTATCAAACTTCCAGATTATATGTGCCATGAGGAGTAGAATATTTATTCTGTAATAGAATCAAAGCCCAAAAAGACAGTATCTTTGGACAATAGATAGAGCAATCAAAATTAAATTTTGTACAAATAGAAATACCTAATCTTAGGTTAGAAAAAAATAGAGATAGATGTAAAAGAACAGCTTGGGTAGTTGTGAATGTTATTTTTATAGATTTTATAGCAATAGCATCAATAGGAATCTGCCTTGTATTGCTTTTGATAAAAGAGCACACATGGCCTTGGGCACCATTCACAAACTGTAATTACAAGACTAAAAATAACAAAGGTGTTGATTTACTTGATCAGAGAGTCTAAAACACTAACACCTATTTTATCCTAACAATAACCCTCCTAATTGAGACAGCGTCTACTGGAAAAGACAGAAAAGACAGAAGTTCATTCTGGAAAACTGAGAAAAATTCCGAGAGCTATTAGACTTGTCTCTCAGCACAGTGTCAATATTTTGGACAGCATATCAAGAGTATATAAAATCATGTTCATAATGATCAATATCTGTATTAGTTATGGCTTCCATTGCTGTGAAGAGACACTAAGACCATGGCAATTCTTTTTTTTTTTAAAGAAAAATTACACCTTTGTCATTTCAATAATATAATTAATCAATACCATTTTATAAAAGTTTTACATAGCACAGAAACATGATAATACCTGCCACTGGAAATACCTATTATGTGCCGGGTAATATACCAAGCACACTTATTTATCAGTTCTTTGATTTACGTCGTGATAGCTATTGTGGCTAACCTGCTTTAGTTGGTGGGTGATCCACAAGCAGTTGCGAAGCATCTCTTGAATATTACCTAGGTTCTCAGTTGTTAGGCGGTATATTCCCAAATCTATATGTGTGCCATCTCCCATGACTCCCTAAAGTCAGTAAGGAAGTAGTGGTGCCATTCTACCTATCTGTCACTCCCTACATCAGACCCACCATTGTTCTAAGAGAGAGAGAGAGAAAGAGAGAGAGAGAGAGAGAGAGAGAGAGAGAGAAGCCCTTCTCTATTTGCCCAGAAATTGACCATGTGCAAGGTCAAAGTCCTATTTTCCCAGGAAACCCTCTGTTCTAGGCAGACTGGGATGGCTGTCCACTCCATCAAGGGGATTTCCCATGGTAAACACCATCTTGCTGATGGTTCCCATGAATATGAAAATGCCTTTGATAACTTTGTACACACATAAGGTATGGGATTGGGGGCTCAAAAAAGACACTGAGGCAGATTTCCCTTTTGGGTAGAAGTTTATTAGAAGACTTATTTAGCCCATGGATCTAAAGACAGGAATATAGCAGCAGGGCAGGGTCTCCGAGGAGGCAGAGTGGAAGACCCTTCTTAAAGGCTTCAGAGGAAGAGGGAGGTGCCATATAATCAGGCTGTCTCTTGGTTCCCTAGGCAGCAGGAAGAGAGGGGTGAAATTCTAGGGGTACACGAGTTAGGGTGTATCCATTATAGGGTTATGGAGGTGTGTCACTACCATATCGCTCTGATGTCCTAGACTCTGGTAGCTTGGTCTTTGGAAATGAACAGGACATCAAAGTAGCCATTTTAATGCCTGTACTTAGTGGAGTTTGAGAAAGTCAGCTTTGTACAGCCATCATCTCTCCTTAGTTCCAACTGATCAAATATTTATCTACATTTTCTTTTTTTAAAAAATAAATTTATTTATTTGTTGCTTCAGGTTACATAACTCAGACTCAGAAGGATGCATATGGGATCTATTCACTTATAGTAGGATTTTAGCTATATAGTATAGGATAACTATACTACAACCAACACACCAAAGGGAAAATGGACATAGACTTTTTATTTCTGCTGTTTGTTTTTGTTTATTTGTTTGTTTATGATGGCAATTCTTATAAGAAAACACTGAATTGGGACTGACTTACAGTTCAGAAGTTTAGTTCATTATCATCATAGTGGGAACAGTGGTGGCACACACGCAGCAGTGGTCCTAGAGAGGTACCTAAGAATTCTACATCCAGATTGGCAGAGGGCAGGAAGAGTGAGACAGTGTTGCCTGGCTTGAACATCTGATACTTCAAATCCAGCCTCCAATGACACACTTCATCCAGGAAAGCCACACTTACTCCAGGAAGGTCACATCTCCTAATATTGTCACTCTGTATGGGCATGTAGGGGCCATCTTCATTCAAACTATCATTGTATCCCAGGGTTATAGATATTTCTCAGTGACTAAGAACTCTGGCTGCTCTTCCAGAGGACACAGGTTCAAGACCCAGTATTGACGTGATCCTCTTCTGTTTCCACATATATTGCATGTATGTTCATTTAGATATGTATGCAGGCAAACCAGTCATGCATGTACTTCTTTTTTAAATGGGGAGATTTCTTTGGGGAGGATAGAAGGAGATCAATACAGAAGGAGAGGGAGAGAAATATGGAGGACAAATAACACTAAAGATAATTTAAGAAGCCTTTAAGAGTCATATTGTTTCATATTTACATATAAAATTACATGTAATTACATAAGGATTGTGTGTGTGTAGTTTAAGTGAAATTATGCCACTTGAAGTGATAATGTTCTCACCAAGAGCCATAGATCATCTAGCAAAAACCAGAATACTAGGCATGAGAAACATGCTTTTCAGTTATTCATTAGCAGAGCCCAGGAGACTTTCCAAACAACATAGGCTATTGCTATTGCATCCCAGAAATTGAAGATAACTTCCTATTAATGAGTACACCACTCATTTTGGACACTCAAAGGAATCAAATTGCATCTCATCCCAAAGTGTCCTTTGTGAGGAGTAGTTTTTGTAATACTGTAGTTTCTATGTAAACTGCCAAGAAAAGAAAATATTCAATAGGCCTCTTGTCTGTGTTACTTTTCTATTGATGTGATAAAACACCATGGTGAAAACCAGTGATAAAACAAAATGTTCAATTTAGGCTTACATTTTCAGAGGGCTAGGAACCATGATGGAGGGAACAAAGTCCAGGCAGCAGGAGCAACTGAGAGCTCACACTTCTTTTTCAACTTGGAGGCAGTGAGAAAGATAGGATGGTATGAGTCTTTTAAATATCAAACCCCTCAGTGACACAGCTTCTTCTATAATCTCATACCTCCTAAACATCCCCAAACATTTCAGTAACTATTTTATTATATGAGTCCATAGGGACCATCCTCATCCAAACTATCATACCAGTGCAGAACAGCACAACTAATGAAAATACCAAGAACAACATACTATGGGTTTGTCCAGTCCAACTTGTCCAGTTGGTATTCCTACAACACAATCTTTGAAACAAAGGTTCAAAGAACATCAGTAAAAAAAAGAGGAAGAAAGATCAATGGAGTCTGCTTGAAGAGTGAGTCTTCTGGAACTGACAGGCAAACACACCTATGCAATCTCAATGACATGAGTGCTTAAACCTATAACTACCCACATTGATATAGGAGCACAGATAAAGAAGATCATATGAGTCACCACACCAGATAAGGAGCCAAAACTACAATCTACTGAGAGAATTAATTTTCCCTAGAGATGAGTGCCCTAAATGGTTAACCAATTCTAAGTGGTCAGTTCCCCTAAAATATACATACAAGCAACACCATATGGACTCACACTTGTATGTGAAACAAGGGAGAGGCAGGTAAGGAATGAGAAAGATTGGAGTAAGGAGACAGGGAAGGAGATGATGTAATTATCTTTTTGTTTGTTTCACTTTATATTGAAAACAGAATGTTTTCTCATACAATATATCCTGATTACGGTTTTCCATCTCTTTACTCCTTCCAATTCCCACGTGTAGTTTATATATATATATAATGTTTATTTATTAGTTCAAATTACATCTCCATCACAGCCCCCTCCCTATATCCCTCCTGGTCCCACTCTCCCACCCTCACCCCCTCCCACCTACCCTACTCCTCCAGTATGGGGTACCCTACATCTCAGCCCCCCTCAGTTCATCAGTCACGTGAGGGCTAAGAGCTTCCGCTTACACTGGGGGCCCATATGGAAGCTCCACTAGGAAAAACTGTCCCAGTAACACTTAGTAACACTTAGTAATGTCTATGTTCCTGTTCCTTTTGGTTTGTTGGTTGTAGGATAATTATCTTGTACCATATGGATAAAATCCAGTTATAAGTGAATACATGCAATGTGCATCTTTCTGGATCTGGGTTAGTTCACTCGGGATGAGATTTTCTAGTTCCATCCACTTGACAGAAAATTGCATGATTTCCTTGTTTCTGATGGCTGAGTAATATTCCAATGTGTAAATGTGCCACAGTTTTTTTTTTGTTTGTTTTTGTTTTTTTATTCATTCTTTGATTGAGGGACATCTGGGTTGTTTCTAATTTCTAGCTATTACAAATAAAGCTGCTATGAACATAGTTGAGGAGATGTCCTTGTGGAATGTTATATTTTAATTAAAAATTTTCTTTGAAAAATAAAAACAAATGCCAAATAAGTAAATCTATAAAACATAGTTTCCCAGACTTCTGAGTCCTTCCTCTTTTTTCCTTCAGACAGCATATCATTGTTATGTATTTACAAATACAGTGATGCATATGTGGGTTGAACTGAGAGTACACAGTAGTTGGGAGAAGAAGAGATGGTGACAAGAATTTGTCTTTTAAAATATGACTAAATTTAGGATAGAAATGATCATTTTCTTGTGGGAAGAAAATGAGGCTACATATTGGGCATATTGAAAGAAAAGTGCCCACAATATGCTTTAATTATCATTGATCTACACACTGTGGAAAATACAGAAGTTCCCTTATTTATAGTGAAAGTTATCATAGTTTACTATATATGAAGTTAAACCAGAAGAATTCACTTAAAATTCACATTTGCTGCCCCCAACTGCCAGTTCTGATCTAGTAAATCATGGGATAGAAATTTTTAAAAATTTAAAAGCAATTACAATGTTTAAACTGACATGCAGTCCATTTCGTTTTGTCAACAAAGAGCATGTGATCTGCCCTGGAGTATAGTTGATACACCCACTTAATCAGTATTAGTACATTGAAGAAACTTGTTTGTTTTCCCTCTCTCAATAGTTACCAATTACAAATAGCTTCTTGGTTAGAGGTTACAGGTGAGAATTTATGCCAACTTTCCCTTCTCTATGTTAGGACCTTGTCTTGTTTGAACCTGTGCATGTCTTGTGAGTTCGTGTGTGTGTGTGTGTGTGTGTGTGTATATCAGTACTTATTTATACGAAAGCCATTGTTTCATTGCCATTGTCCACCACCTTTGGTTTTTATAAACTTCCTGCTTCCTCTTCTGCACAGATTTCTGAGGCTTTAGGAAGGGGATCTGATAACGATATCCTATTTAGGGCTGAATATACAGCCAGTCTCTCTTACTCTTTGTTTATTGCCCAGTTCTGGAACCCCATGTGAAATATCTATCACAAGAAGAAACTTCTCTGATGTAGGCTCAGTGAGACAGTGATTTGGGGACAGTAATATGCCCCTGGAAGTCATTGTATTGCTTTGTTCATTTCGCAGAATAATTGTAGAAGGTTTTTACATAGGGCTCATATTCTATCTAGTCTCCTGTTCTTGGCCACTTATGCAGTGTCAACTATGGGCTCCATCTCATGGATCAGGCCTTACATCCAATCAAAATGTGGTTACTCTCAAAACATTTGTGTCACTATTGTGCCAGTCAGTATATCCTTTAGGCAAGTCACTATTGTAGCTCATGGGGTTTGTATCTGGGTGAGATTGATGATTACTTTATTGTCAAGAAGCATATATAACACCATCTAGCACTATGAATATTAGTTAGTTGGCAGTAAATTACTAAATGAACACCAGCTTGATTTCTCTCTATTTTATGGCATAAACATATGGTATCTTCAGCAATGGGGTCTTTTTTATCTTCACGTTGTCGAGGGTAAAGGATAACTTGGACAACAGTCTGTGCTATTTAGATGAGTCTGGGGATCCCCCTTGCTAATGTTTTATCAAGATATAACCCCTTCCTGGTATTGGAAGTTTCATTTGGTGGCATATGATGTCTAGTTGGTGCCTTGTCTCCTCCATTATATGGTAAGTCCATCTAAACTCCATTTATGTATGTGTATATTTTAGGAAGCATCTGTAGTAGTAGGTTTTCATGTGGCTTTTCAAAAGGCTTTATTACCTCTGACAAAATCCAACACCCCTTCATGATAAAAGTCTTGGAAAGATCAGAATACAAGGCCCATACCTAAGCATAATAAAAGCAATATGCACCAAGCTGATAGCCAACATCAAATTCAGAGGAGAGAAACTTAAAGCAATTCCCCTTACATCAGGGACAAGACAAGGCTGTCCACTCTTTCTGTATCTATTCAACATTGTACTTGAAGTTCTAGCTAGAGTAATAAGACAACTAAAAGAAATCAAGAGGATACAAATTGGAAAGCATGAAGACAAAGTATTTCTATTCACAGATGACATGATAGTATACATAAGTGACCCCTAAAATTCTACCAGAGAACTCCTGCAGCTAATAAACACCTTCAGCAATGTGGCTGGATGACATCAGGTCCCAGGACAAAAAGGAAGCTCTTAGCCCTCATATGACTGATGAACTGATGGGAGTTGATATGTGGGGGCACCTCTCAGCAGAGGAGACAGAGACAGGGAAGAGGAAGGGAGTATGCTGGAACAAGATGTAACTTGAAAACATTAATTAATTTTAAAAAAGAAAATAAGGATAGAAAACATAAACAAACAAAAATCAGTAGCTCTCCTTTAAACCAACCATAAGCAGCCTGAGAAAGAAATTAGAGAATCAACACCCTTCACAATGGCCACAAAAAATATAAAATATTTTGGTGTAATTCTAACCAAAGTAAAAGACCCATATTACAAAAACTTCAAGTCTCTGAAGAAAGAAATCAAAGAAGATACCAGAAGATGGAAAGATCCCCCATGCTCATGGATAGGTAGGTTTAACATAGTAAAAATGGCCAACTCACCATAAGCAATCTAGAGATTCAATGCAATTCCCATCAAAATACCAACACAATTCTTCCTGACCTTGAAAGAACAATCTTTCACTTCATATGAAAAAACAAAAAACCCAGAATAGCTAAAACAATCCTTTACAATAAAAGAACTTCTGGAGGCATCACCATTCCTGACTTCAAGTTGTACAGCAGAGCAATAGTAGTATAAACTCAATGGTACTGGCATTAGATACAGATTGGTTGATCAATGAAATCGAATGAAAGACCTTGAAATAAGCACACACATCTATGAACACTTGACTTTTAACAAAGCCAAAATCATATAATGGAAAAAAGAAGGCATCTTCAGCAAATGGTACTGGTCTAACTGGATGTCTGCATATAGAAAAGTACGATAGATCCATATTTATCTCTCTGCACAAAACTCAAGTCGAAGTGCATCAAAGACCTCACCCATAAAACCAGCTACACTAAATCTATTAGAAGAGAAAATAAGGAAAGGAGATAACTTCCTGAACAGAATACCAATAGCTCAGGCTCTAAGACCAACAATCAATAAATGGGACCTAATGAAACTGAAAAGCTACTGAAAGTTAATGGACACTGTCATTAGAACAAAGCAGTAGCCTAAAGATTGAGAAAAGATCTTCACCAACCCCACATCTAATAGAGAGCTAATATCCAAAATATATATAGAACTCAAAAAAGTAAACACCAACAAATCAAATAATCTAATTAAAAAATGGGGTACAGAACTAAACTGAAAATTCTCAGCAGAAGAATCTCACATGACTGAAATATACTTAAAGAAATGCACAATGTCCTTAGTCATCAGGGAAATACTACTCAAAATTACTCTGAGATTTCATCTCACATCCCTCAGAATGACTAAGATAAAAAAAACTCAAGGGTCTGAACATACTGGCAAGGATGTGGAGAAAGAGGAACACTCCTCTTTTGCTGGTAGGAGTGAAAACTTGTACAGTCATTTTGGAAATCAATCTGGCACTTTCTCACAAAATTGCAATTGTCTTTCCTTAAGACCCAGATATACAACTCCTGGGCATATACTCAAGGAGGGGAGGGAGAAGATTATGACCAGGATGTAAAATGAATAAATAAATAACCTTAATTAATCAAAAGACTTTAGTATTAGTTATTCCTCCTCATATTCCCTCCTCTACCCTGATGTCTCAGTGGCCTCTCTGTTTAATCCTCACTTATTCTAATTTCTTTTATCCCTTCATAATGTTAATTTTATCTTCTTTTCCCTGAAAGATCTCCTCATCCTCCATGGTCTCTTACAAATTTTCTTTTATATGTGGATGTTAGCTTTTAAGCTTTACATATGAGTACTTCATTCACAATATTCACAGCCCTATGTTCTTTTAAAAATCACCAGTAGTAATCCCCATATTTTTTTCTGCAAAATCTTCAAAACCAAATGGGGAAAAGCAATAGCATCTAGGTATTACTGTGGGAACAGTGTTGACCTTTAGTCCTGAATGAGCCTTATAGACCATCAAGAGTCTGCAGACTGCACTCTGAAAACCTCTGACATTGCCCAGAAGTTCAGTGTTTATCCATGGAAGTAATAGCCAATTCAGTGAGGATGTTAATGACTGAGACAGTAACTATGGTCATCTTGTTACACAAGTAAATTTCAAGTTGTACATGTATATTATCAATTCCTGATCAGACATTGACGAGGTTTATTCTATTATTAGCTTAATTTCACAAATGAGGAGTACATGTGATGTAAACATAGGTTAAAGTGCTAGACAAATCTCACTAAATCAGTGAAGACAGAGCCCATACTATTCTTCAGACCCTTTTAAATAGGACAGACCTGCTTTGGGAATAAACCAAGATATCAGAGGTGACTTGATATTAAGAATAGTGTCTGAAAAGTTACCAAGGTTATGCTTGTCTGAAGGAACACTTTCATCCTGTACCAACAATATATCCCAGTAATTTATTCTAATGTAGCTTATAACTTTTATTCATCAGTATCTGTAATTTCTTAACATCAATTTTATCTAATTGAGTAAAGTAAAATTAATAATGTCTATTTCTTTACCCCTGTTGCTTGTTCTATTGATAGCCCCTTGCAATGAGCACAGTTACTGCGATTTATTCAGTCATGAGAAAGACATATACTCCAGAAAAAAAAGGTGTTATCCACTACATGCTGGAACAAAAGACATCTTACAGTATAAGCTTTCTGTGTCTCCAAGAATTCGAGTGTTGCCATCATCAGACAGGAATGTCCCCATACAAATGCTCATATCATCAAATATTTAACACCATTATGTAGCTAAAATAGTTTGCGTTTCCATATATTTTGGTGTTGAGAATTTCAGCTTCAGAAAGGAACTTTTAGAATTCAAACAAAATTAGTGTGTATTCAATGCTTATGTTACATTCCTGTTAATTATGTTCCCTTTTTCTAAACCTTTCTCACTCCAAGTCTAGTAATTTCTTCTGTAAGTTTAACAGTACTTCTTGTTTGATATAATTCTTTCATCTGATTTCAAAGAAAGAAATAAGTTCAGAGGGCTGAGGCACTGGATTATGGTCATTTGTATTTTAAGTTGCATGTTAGCCAGAGTTTTGATCTAAGACCTCTGACACCAAGTCCAGTAAAATGAGAGAACAGAGGAAGAAAAGACCAGACAACAAGTACATGCCATTCTATATGTTAGGTGTGCTTTAATCTTTATGAATGATTCAGTATATACTCCAATGTGACAAGATACCTTGTTGTATCCAGTAACCCACATATTTATAAATCAGAAAGCATGTTGAGTTAATCAGAGCTAGCTCTCTCACAATATTGATAGTTTCATTCCTTTCAAATAGTAAGGAATTGCAGTGACACTCATTATAAATGGTACAGAGAAAGTTGCAGACAAATTCTGCCATTCCTTTCTGTGTGGTTTAGCATGGATTTCTTTTCTGTCCAGCCCTGAGGTTGTTTCAATATTCTCCTCAACACAGGGCTCCAAAGAGCTACTACCAATTGATCACAATTAACAATTCAAGATGAAAGCAGTTTTCTTCTCTGATTTTAAAGTGAGTCTTTGTGTAAACAACTCAGATACAGTATTTTGTTTTATAAGATTAATAGATGATCATACCACATCTGTTATCTACATATGTATTAAAATCTTAGATGTTTATTTTCATAAAGAAAGCAGTTAGCAATGAATAGCTACTCAGTGCTTTATATCATAGTCCAGGCAAAGTTTCTATTACTAAACAACAGCTGTCCTCTTATATCAGGATCTAAAGACAGCCACTTGGCACTTGTATCTCTTCTAAGTCCTTCAATAAGTCAAAGAAAGAGAGAGATTTATCTCCCAAGAGAATCCAAAGAAAGAGTGTCTTTTACCCCTTAACAGTGTAAAGTGTCAGTCCACACCTCTTCCATTGTTTGCTTGCTTGCATGCCCCTAAGAAAAGGAACAGAGTTAGGAGTGGATGATCTCCACAGAATACATCTCTGGATAATCCTAACAACTCTTAATCAACTACCTTAGGCTTTTCAGAAAACTTAGACAAGGACTGAAGAAACCCTACTAAAAATTAAGGTGATTACTCATCGCAGTATAATAGGAGAATCAACATTTCCTGGTAGGCAGCAGAGACTTGTACAACGCAACAGCTGTGCACTGAGGATGAAGCTCTCCCATGGGTACTTTCAAGCCTCAAGCAGGTTGCAGAGAAGGGAATGATATTGGAAATGTGGCACTGCTGATAGCTCAGGTGAGTCGGTCAAACACAAAAAGTCACATTTTAAAGGGTTGTCTGAGTTTAGACAAACACAACAAAAGAGAAGAAAAGAAAGCAGCCCCACACCTCCAGCTCTCTCATGGAGGATCTCCTTACCATTCCACTCCAGCTCCTGCGATTAAGAGGAGGGAGAGAAACATCCACTAATCAGGCTGGTGTGCCAGTCTACTCGTGAACTCATGAAGGTCAGTGAAACAGAAAGACCCTTATCTGCTCTGTTAAGAAATTCTACACTATAGCTCTAAGCAGAGGTTCCCTGTCCTTTGTACCATCTGCTTTGGCATCCAGGAGCCAAAGTAAGCTAGTTAGGGAGTCACTCTGCTTCTTTCTTTCTCTTCTTAAGACACACCTAAGGGTCTCACTTTAAATGAACCTAAATTGAACTCCTCAGACAGTTGTCAGTTTGATGCATGTGGGGCAACTGAAGGTAAGGCAGAAAGGTAAACTTGTGGGTAAGAAAGCAGTCTGGTCTCTTGTATTCCTAGGAAAGAAGGAAGAAGTAGTAACATGTAGAGATGGAAGGAACTTCAAGAACCAAAGCATGCATGTGGAGCAAGATGTTCCCCAGCTGAAGGAGAAAATTAGCATGACCAATGGAATTCCTTACCTCCTTCACCACACAATAGCAGGAGCATCAAGAATAGATGATTTCCTCACTGGAGAATATGCCCAACAATAACACAGGGGCCAGTAAGTCCTACAGCACTAGATTTCTGACAGTTTTTCCTGTTTTTCTGCCTATTCTAAAGCTTGTATCCTAGGAACAGGTTTCTTATTCCTTCTTCTAATATGTTATTTTTTTCTTTTTTTAACATTTATTTATTAATTCAAGTTACATCTCCATCACAGGTCCCTCCCTTCTCCCCTCCTGGACCTAACCTCCCACCCACTACCCCCTCTCTTCCTATTCTTCTCCTACAGTGAGGGGAGACCCACATAACAGCCTCCCTCAGTTCATTAGTCACATGAGTTCTAAGAGCTTCCTGGGCCCAACATGGCAGTTCAGCTAGGGTAAAGTGTCCCACTAACAGTTAACAAAGTCCATGACTGAGACCAACACCCTGCCTCCTCATACTTGTTAAGGGATCTGTATGAGGACCAAGTTGCCTATCATCTACATATATATGGGGAGGAGGGTTCTATGTCTAGTCTATGCTTTTCTCTTCTTTGTTGGTTAGTGTTTCAGTCTCTATAAGCCCCAAGGGGCCTAGATTGCCTGGTTCTGCTGATCTTCATGTGTTGATCTTTATCATTTCATGTCTTTTTAATCCTCCTCCCTCTCTTATATAGCACTCCCAGAGATCCACCTAATGTTTGACTATGTGTCTCAGCATCTGTTTTGATCTGCTGCTGGGTGAAATTTCTTGTAGGATAGTTATGCTAGGTCCCTGTTCCTTTGGGTCTGTGGGTTACAAGATAGTTATCCCATGCTATATGTCTAAAATGCAGTTATAAGTGAATAGATGCCATGTGTATCTTTCTGGGTCTGAGTTAGCTCACTCAAGATAAGCTTTTCTAGTTTCATCTATTTGGTTGCAACTTACATGATTTCCTTGTTTCTCATAGCTTAGTAGTATTCCATTGTGTAAATGTACCATCGTTTTTTGTTTTTTTTTTTGTTTTTGTTTTTCCCATTCTTTGGGGGAAGGGCATTTGGGTTGTTTTCAGTTTCAAGCTATTACAAATAAAGCTGCTATGAATATAGTTGGGGAGATGTTCTTGGGGTTTGGTGGAGAAGCTTTTGGATATATGCCCACCAGTGATATGGATGCATCTTAAGTTAGAACTATGCCCAGTTTTCTGACATATTGCCAGCACAATTTCCAAAGTAGTTGTTCAAGTGGGTTTTCACTCCCACCATCAATGGAAGAGTGTTCTTTTTTCTCCATATCATTGCCACCATGTGGTATCACTTGAGTTTTTGATGTTAGCCATTCTGACAGGTGTGAGATGGAATCTCAGAGTTGTCTTGAGTTGCATTTCCATGATAACTAAGGATGTCGAGCATTTCTTCAAGTGTCGCTTGGCCATTAGAGATTCCTCCTTTGTGAATTCTTGGTTTAGTTCTGCTCCCCATTTTTTGATTGGATTATTTGGTTTCTGGGGTTTAATTTCTTGAGTTCTTTGTAAAATTTGGATATTAGTCCTCTGCTGGAAGTGTGGTTGATGAAGAAGATCTTTTCCAAATCTGTAGGCTGCTGTTTTGTTCTAATGATAGTGTCCTTTGCCTTAGAGAAGATTTTCAGTTTCATCAGGTCCCATGAATTGATCTTGGAGCCTGAGGTATGGGTGTTCTGTTCAGAAAGTTGTCCCCTGTGCCAATGAGTTTGAAGTTTTCCCCTCTTCTATTCTGTTAGATTTGGTGTGTCCGGTTTTGTGCTTTGGTCTTTGATCTACTTGGACTTAAGTTTTGTGTAAGGTGAAAAATATATGAGTCTATTTGCATTCTTCAACATGTTGACATTCAGTTAGACCAGCACCATTTATTGAAGATGCTATCCTTTTTCTATTATACAGTTTTGGCTTTTTTTGTCAAAAATTAAGTGACTGTAGGTATGTGGTTTTACTTCTGGATCTTCAATTCCATTCCATTGATCCACTGGTCTGTTTGTATGGCAGTATCTTGGTGTTTTTATTACTATTGCTCTCTAGTACAGCTTGAGATCAGGGATGGTGATACTTTCTCCAGATGTTCTCTTATTGTACAGGATCAATTGAATTGCTCTGTTATTTTTCCATATGAGGGTAAGGATTGTTTTTTCAAGTATATAAAGAATTGTGTTGGTATTTTGATAAGAATTGCATTAAGTCTGTATATTTCTTTTCTTTCCTTTATTTATTTTCTTCAAGTTACATCTCAATCGCAGTCCCCTCCCTATTCCCCCTCCAGCCCCACCCTCCCACCCTCAACCCCCCATCCTCTTCCCTTTTTTTTTCTTTTAAGTTTAAGGTATATCTTATTTCCCCCTACAGTTTCCCCTTTCAATCCAACAAATGGCCCTTTCCCTTATAATAACAAATAAAATACAGTACAACAGAGGTAATTAGGCCACAGTTATGAAGGTTATATGGCTTACTGTACATTCCCAATGACCAGTCCATATGTATGTGGTACCTGACTTTAACATTCTACTATCTAAACATCTCCAAGAGTTTAAAGGTCTATCTGATTCAACATTCATACTAAATTGCAACACAATTTTAAAAGTATCTTCTTAGATCTATAACACTCTCTTGACTCCTAAACAACTCAAAATTTAATTATGAGACTCTAGCTATCTGTTCTTCAACCACCTCAGAGACCTGAGAGGGATAAATATATCTGATTTTATAGGAAGTACAGGGCCTGCAGCTTCCCAAACTAAGAAATGACACACCAGTGGCTGCCTGGACAGTTCCCATTTTCTCCCACACATTACAGCATCAATCTTCAGTCATTTGGCCATGTTTCTATGACAGACATTGATTGTAGAGCAGGGGTTATGAAGGACTTACCTACCCTGCATTGGCAGAGCTAGGCTGTCAACTTACCTGCTTCCAGGTTTTGTCCTTTTGGACAGCATTCTGTCTACAGTTGGAGAAAGGGGCTTTTCCTACCAAGAGATAGGCTTGCTACTAAGTCAGTCATCTCCCACTGGAGATTCTTCGATGCTCATCTTCTACTTGGAGGAGAATAGGGGGTGCTGTCAGGAGTTGATATGTCTTGATATAAAAAAATCTAAAGTTACGAAAACATCTTTGAATGCCATATTCTGCAGATATCTTGAGGTATTTGAAGAGGCCCTATCTATCTCTTATATTAGGGTAAGCAGATGTTGCTTGTCTCTTAGCAGGTTTATTTCTGATTAGCTTAGCAAGTAGTACCTAACAGAATGACCGGCTTGCATAACCATTAGTTTGCATTTCTTAATTATCCTAAAAAGTTTATGACAATTAGTAGTAAAAGGCCGAAACATCACATTTCTTTTTTTTTTCTTTACTTCCATCCCATTTCTCTGGGGTGGGGTGTCCTTATATAACAGTCCCTCATCTCAGTTGAGAGGTCGTATGAGGGCCAAGAGCCTCTTCATTCATTGGGGATCTATGAAGCAGTACCATCAGTGAAAAGTGTCTCGTTGCCCGGGAGAGAGAACTACTAAACAAATAAATCAATAAGCATACAATAAATAGAAAAGACTAAAAAATAGAAAAAAATATAACTAATATATAAGAAATAAATAAAGAATAAAAATTAAAAATAAGAAGTCTATGTCCAAGTTCCCTTTGGTTTGTTAGTTGTAGTATCGATACCTTCTACTATATAGCTAAAATCCTACTATAAGTGAATAGATGCCATATGTGTCCTTCCGAGTCTGGGTTAGCTCACTCAGAATGAGCTTTTCTAGTTCCATCCATTTGGCTGCAAATTGCATAATTTCATTGTTCCTGATAGCTGAATAATATTCCATTGTATAGATGTACCAAAGTTTATGACCCATTCTTGGGTTGAAGGACATCTGGGTTGTTTCCAGTTTCTAGCTATTACAAATAAGACTGCTATAAACATAGATGAGGAAACTTCCTTATGATTCCATGAAGAGGTATTTGGGTGTATACCCAGAAGTGGTATGGCTGGATCCTGAGGCAGAGCTATTCCAAATATTTTAAGATATCGCCAGACTGACCTCCATAGTGGTTGCACAAGCCTGCATTCCCTCCAGCAATGGAGTAGGATACCCCTTTCTCCACACCATCGCCAGCATGTGCTGTCATTTGAGTTTTTGATCTTAGCCATTCTGACAGGTGTGAGATGGAATCTCAGAGTCATCTTGAGTTGCATTTCTCTGATGATTGAGGATGTTGAGCATTTCTACAAGTGTCTCTCAGCCATTAGGGATTCCTCCTTTGTGAATTCTCTATTTAGCTCTGTCCCCCGTTTTTTGATTGGATTATTTGGTTTCTTGGCATTTAATTTCTTGAGTTCTTTGTAGATTTTGGATATTAGCACTCTGTCAGATGTGGGGTTGGTGAAGATTTTCTCACACTCTGTAGGCTGCTGTTTTGTTCAAATGACAGTGTCCTTTGCCTTACAGAAGCTTTTCAGTTTCATGAGGTCCCATTGATTGATTGTTGATCTCAAGTCCTGAGCTGTTGGTGTTCTGTTCAGGAAGTTGTTGCCTGTGCCAATTAGTTCGAGGGTTTCTCCCACTTTTTCTTCTAGTAGATTTAGTGTGACCGGCCTTATGTTAAGGTCTTTGATCCACTTGGACTTAAGTTTTGTACAAGGTGATAAGTATGGGTCTAACTTCATTCTTTTACAAATGGACATCCAGTTGGACCAGCACCATTTGTTGAAGATGCTGTCCTTCTTCCATTGTGCCGTTTTGGCTTCTTTGTCAAAAATTATGTGGCCATAAGTGTGTGGGTCTATTTCTGGATCTTCAATTCGATTCCATTGATCTACTGGTCTGTTTCTATACCAATACCATGCTGTTTTTACAACTATTGCTCTGTAGTACAGCTTGAAATCTGGGATGGTGATACCTCCAGATTTGTTTTATTGTACAGGATTGATTTAGCTATTCTGGGCTTTTTGTTATTCCATATGAAATTGAGAATAGCTCTTTCCAAGTCTATAAAAAATTGTGTTGGTATTTTGATAGAAATTGCATTAAATTTATATATTGATTTTGGTAGGATGGCCATTTTTATTATGTTGATCCTACCTATCCATTAGCATGGGAGATCTTTCCATCTTCTAAAGTCCTCTTCCATTTCTTTCCTCAAGGGCTTGAAGTTCTTGTTGTACAGGTCCTTTACTTGCTTGGTTAGAGTTACCCCCAGGTATTTTATGTTGTTTGCAGCTATTGTGAAGGGGGTTGTTTCCCTTATTTCTTCCTCAACCCATTTGTTTGTTGTATAAAGAAGGGGTTCTGATTTTTTTGAATTAGTTTAGTATCCAGCCACTTTGCTGAAGGTGTTTATCAGCTGTGAGAGTTCTCTGGTGGAATTTTTGGGGTCGCTTATGTATACTATCATATCATCTGCAAATAGGGATAATTTGACTTCTTCATTTCCGATGTTTATCCCCTTGATGTCCGTTAGTTGTCTTATTGCTCTAGCAAGAACTTCAAGTACTATATTGAAGAGATATGGTGAAAGTGGACATCCTTGTCTTGTCCCTGAGTTTAGAGGATATGCTTAAAGTTTCTCTCCACTTATTTTGATGTTGGCCACTGGCCTGCTGTACATTGCCTATATTGTTTCTAGGTACGGCCCTTTTATGCCCGTTCTTTCCAGAACTTTTAGCATGAAGGGGTGTTGGATTTTGTCAAATGCTTTTTCTGCATCTAGTGAGATTATCGTGTGGTTTTTTTCTTTCATCTTGTTTATATGGTGAATGACGTTGATAGACTTTCGTATGTTGAACCATCCCTGCATCCCTGGGAAGAAGCCTACTTGATCATGGTGTATGATACTTTTGATGTGTTCCTGAATTCGGTGTGCTAGTACTTTATTAAGTATTTTTGCATCTATGTTCATGAAGGAGATTGGTCTGAAGTTCTCTTTCTTTGTTGGGTCTTTGTGTGGTTTAGGAATCAGGGTGATTGTGGCCTCATAGAATGAGTTTGGCAATGTTCTTTCAGATTCTATTTTGTGAAAGAGTTTGAAAAGTATTGGTGGTAGCTCCTCTTTGAGGGTCCTGTAGAATTCCGTGCTAAAGCCATCTGGCCCTGGGCTTTTTTTGGTTGGGAGATTTTTAATGACTGTTTCTATTTCCTTATGGGTTATAGGGCTGTTTAATCTGTTTATCTGATCTTGATTAGGTTCGGTGGGTGGAATCTATCAAGAAAATTGTCCATTTCACTTAAGTTTTCAAATTTGATGGAGGATAGATTTTTAAAGTAGGATCCAAATATTCTCTGGATTTCCTCAATATCTGTTGTTATTACTCCCTTTTCATTTCTGATTTTGTTGATTTGTGTTTTCTCCCTCTGTCTTTTAGTTAATTTGGCTAAGGATCTGTCTATTTTGTTGACTTTCTCGAAGAACCAACTCTTGGTTTCATTGATTCTTTGTATAGTTCTTTTTTGTCTCTAAGTTGTTGATTTCAGCACTAAGTTTGATGATATCCTGACTTCTGCTCCTCTTGGGAGTGTTTGCTTCTTTTTTTTCCAATTCCCCCAGTTTAGCTGTTAATTCGCTAATATGAGCTGTCACACTTTTCTTTTTGAAGGCACTTAGTGCTATGAACTTTCCTTGTAGCACAGCTTTCATTGTTTCCCATAGGTTTGGGTATGTTGTGTCTTCATTTTTGTTGGATTTTAAGAAGTCTTTATTTCCTTCTTTATTTCTTCCCTGACCCAGTTGTCTTCTAGTAAAGAGTTGTTCAATTTCCATGTGAGTGTAGACTTCTTGTTGATTCTTTTGCTATTGAAGTCCAGCTATATTCCACGGTGTTCTGATAAGATACAAGGGGTTATTTCAATTTTCTTGTATCTGTTGAGGCTATCTTTGTGTCCAACTATATGGTCGATTTTGGAGAAGGTTCCGTGAGGTGATGAGAAGAAGGTGTATTCTTTTGTGTTTGGGTGAAACATTCTGTAGATATCTGTTAGGTCCATTTGGTTCATGATCTCTGATAGACTCATTATTTCTCTGTTTGGCTTCTGTCTTGATGATCTGTCCATAGTTGTGAGTAGGATGTTGAAGTCTCCCACTATTAAAGTGTTTGGATCAGTGTGCGACTTAAGTTTTAGAAGTGTTTCTTTTATAAATGTAGGTGCCTTTGTATTTGGGGCATAGATGTTCAATATTGAGATGACCTCTTGGTGGATATTTCCTTTAATGCGTATATAATGCCCTTCTCTGTCTTTTTTTATTAACTTCAATTGGAAGTCTATTTTGTTTGATATTAGGGTGGCTACTCCAGCTTGTTTCCCAGTCCATTTGCTTGGAAATCCTTTTCCCAGCCCTTTACTCTGAGATAGTGTTTATCTTCAATAGTGAACTGTGTTTCTTGTATACAGCAAAAAGATGGGTCTTGTTTACGGATCCAGTCTGTAAGTCTGTGTCTTTTTATTGGCGAATTGAGTCCATTGATGTTGATGGATATTAGTGACCAGGGCTTGTTATTTCCCATTATTTTGGTTTAGCTGGCTGTCTTGTGTTTCTCTTTTGTTTAGTTGCTGTGGAGGTTTCTATTTCCTCTGTTTTCTTTGGTGTAGTTATCTTCTCTGTGTTGGAATTTTCCTTCTAGTATCTTCTGTAGGGCTGGGTTTGTGGGGAGATATTGTTTGAATTTGATTTTGTCATGGAATATCTTGTTTTCTCCTTCTATGTTGATAGAGAGTTTTGCTGGATATACTAGTCTGGCTGGGCACCTATGTTCTCTCAGGGCTTGTAGGACATCTTTCCAGGCCCTTCTAGCCTATAAAGTTTCTGAGGAGAAGTCAAGTGTGATTCTGATGGGTCTGCCATTTTATGTGACTTGGCCTTTTTCTCTTACAGCTTTTAATATCCTTTCTTTGTTCTCTACATTTGGTGTTTCTATTATTATGTGGCGAGAGGAATTTCTTTTCTAATCTAATCTGTTTGGTGTTCTGTAAGCCTCTTGGATTTTTACTGGCATCTCTTTCTTTAGGTTTGGGAAGTTTTCTTCTATGATTTTGTTGAAGATATTTCCTGGACCATGGAGTCGGGAGTCTTCTCTTTCCTCTATGCCTCTAATTCTTAGGTTCCATCTTTTCATTGAGTCCTTGATTTCTTGGATGTTGTGGGTGTTAGATTTTTTAGTTTTCTCATTTTCTTTGGATGTTGTACTGATTTCTTCCATCGAATCTTCCATGCCTGATATCCTGTCTTTCATCTCTTGCATTCTATTTTTCATACTAACATCCTTAGATCCTGTTCTCTTCTCTTGATTCTCCATTTCCTCTTTTAACTCTGACTGTGTTTTCTTTATTGTTTGCATTTCTATTTCCATGTCTTGAATGGTAGTGTTCATTTTGTACATTTCCTTCTCCAGTTTGCTTGTTTTTGTCTGGAGATCTTTCATTGCTTTATCCTTTTCCTGTTCAAGCTGGGTCACCTTGGCTTGGAGCTCTTTAATGGTGTTATTCATTGTTTTAACTTGTAAGATTGTGGCTTCTTTGAATTCCTTCATAGTTTTAAGTTCTTCTTGAAGGGACTTTATCACTTTCCATACTGTAGAATTGTCATCGTTTTCATGTGTTTCAGTTTTGGTGAGGTGGTTCAGGCTGGATGGAATAGCGTTGCTTTCTTTTGTTGGAGACATTTCCCTCTGTTTTTTTTATTTCCTCTTTTTTGTCTTTGGGGGCTTCTTTTGTCTGGGGCCTCTGCCCACGTGGAATTTTTTTTTGCTGTCTTCTGGACTTGGGTCCAAAGGGGGCACTGTGGTTTATGATTCAAGTTGCCTTACTCCACCCCTATAAGGTGAGTCATTCAGTCCCGCCTCCCAGGTGGGGACCTAATTAATTCAGGTGGTGGAGCTGTTTACAAGTAAGCTCTGATTCCCCGCCAGAAGGTCCTGTGCTAGTACATAAGACCGATATACAGCCGTTTCAAATATCTCGCAGTTTGCCCGGCATTGGTTCCTGTAGCGGGTAAATCTGCAGTTCAGTTCCAGTAGCCTTGCCACTCCTGCGGCTTGGAAACTGGCCAGTGACGTCACAAACTGCAATCTGTGGTCTGAAGGCACTTTGCAGTGGATCTCCTGCTCACTTCCAAGGGTAGCAACCTTTCACTAGATAATTGGATCCTCTGTGTGAGACCTGGGAGTGCCCAGCAGGGTGGGGATTATCTCTGCGTGGTTTCTGAATCTGCAGGCTAGGTATTAGGTTGGAACTTACTGGGGGTCTCTCCTTTTGGGGGGATGGGTTTTCCCGATTCCTGGGTCCAGAGGCTTCCTAGCATGTCCGAGATTTTTAAGGGTCGTCCTGCCCAGGCATCTTCCATGGTCCCTGTGTAGCTGGGTGAGATTTAGAAGGGGTCGTGCCCTTTGTACAGTGTCCTGGAACACTTGACGCCTTGTGATTGTTGACCCCAAAATCAAAATATGTCCGCCCCAGCCGCCGCCATCTTGGATCCCCAAGTCTGTATATTTCTTTAAGTAGGATGGTCATTTTTATTATGTTGATCCTACCTATCCATGAATATGGGAGATCTTTCCATCTTCTGATGACCTCTTTAATTTTTTTCTTCAGAGACTTGAAGTTTTTGTCATTCAGGATTTTCACTTGCTTGGTTAGAGTTACCCCGAGGTATTTTATATTATGTGTGTCTATTGTGAAGGGTATTGTTTTCCTAATTTCTTTCTCGCCCCATTTATCCTTTTTGTAAATAAGGGCTACTGAATTTTTAGAATTAATTTCACATCTAGTCACATTGCTGAAGTTTATCAGTTGTAGTGTTGGGCCAAAGAAATTGACTCCTGTACTTGGGGCAACAGAGGAATCACCAGGACACTCAAAAACAATGCAAAAGCAAGAGGTTCATTCACCAGCATGCTGGGCCAATCTTCAAAGAGTCTCAGGGAGAAGGAGACCCCGAATTAAATTTCCCTTTACCTTTTATCGTATTTTTGAGCAAGCGTACATCATAGCAACATTAGGCATATCTCTATTGGTTAACATAAGTGACCTTTAAAATGATAGGTCCAACTCATCACCTGAGGTGGCCAGCCCTCCCTGGGGGAGGGCGGGCAAGGTGCGGATTTCCAAACTCATGTCCATGGGCAACCTGTGGTTATTGTTTTTCTCTCTGCTTCTCGGGAACTGGCTGTGCCCAAATGGGAAAATGGAATCTTAAGAAACAGAAACTGAGGCCTGTTGCAACCTCAAGTACCTGACTAAAGTTTGGTCAAGTAAATTTTGGGTCCTACAGTAGGAGTTCTCTGGTGGAATTCTTGCAGTCACTTATTGTAGATAGCTGCGATGTGCCGCACCCTAAAGATGGCGCTGGTTTCCACCTTCCACCAGCCCAATGGTGAGCGCTCTCGGTGGTAAACAAGTCCCTATTTGGTTAAGACCGCTGATCTGGCTTGCTTCCACATACGTGGGCCTGTAAGATAGCACCACGTGGCTTTACTTGATTGGCTGTTCATATAGTATTTAGCCTGTGGGTTGGGTCTGCCCGAGCTATTCGGAAGACTGTTTTCAAGGGACCTGAATAAACTGCTTGAGAAGAGCTTTTGCGAGTTGCATCATTCTTGCTGGTCGAGGTCGACGCAACAAGTGGTGGCCCATACGGGGAACCAGAAAAGACTCAGAACTCCTGCAGTCAGGGGCAGTGCACTGGTAAGTTCCCGGGATAAATTGGGACAATAAAGTTTCACGGAAATTGCGAACTAAAGGTAAAGTTTCGTGGAAATTGCGAACTAAAGGTAAAGTTTCCTGGAAATTGCAAACTAAAGGTAAAGTTTCACGGGAAACTGCGAACCGAAAGTAAATTTTTAATCATGGGATCGTCTCAGTCACATCCTATTTTTCTGGCTCTTCAGGAGCTACTTTTAGCTAGGAAATAAACTTAAGAAGTCAACCCTAGAGAGATTTTTGAATGAATGCGACTCCGTGGTTCCGTGGTTTGCGGTGTCCAGGAATCTTACGGTATCCTGCTGGGACAAATTAGGCAGGGACTTGGATTTTGCTTGGGAGCAAGGTACTCTGAAGCATGGAGTAAGACCGGTTTGGAAGATGGTGAGGAGTTGTTTAGAAGATCAGAGATGCTGTAAAGCAGTCAAGGAGGGAGAATCAGCCTTGGAACTGCTGCAAGGGGAAAGATCTGAGCAAGCAGACAGTGAAAAGGGAAGCAAAAAGAAAGTCCCTCTCTATCCCGATCTTAGAGATTTTAGAGATTTTGAAGACTCAGAGGGCACGGATTCTGAAGGGGAGCTACACGCTCTAATAGAACAGTTGGAGAGGACTGCTATTAGAAAAAGGGAAAAGAAAAGGGTAAAAGAGAAAGACACGTTGGAGCAGTCAGTGTAAGTGAAGCCGTTGCCGCGGCGCCTTCAACTCCCCCTCCATACCCAGAAGCCATTCAGATAGATCAGCCTGTTCAGTCCCTGAAAGTAGGGAGATCTTTCTGCCTGGGGGTGTGGACACAAGTAAGAACAGAATTACAGTTTACCTATCCGGTATACCAAGACCCACAAGGGAACAGGTACGAGGAACCACTTGATTTTAAAGTAATTAAATCCCTTGCAGAGTCGGTTCATACCTATGGCATTACTGCTTCTTTTACATTGGCTCAAGTAGAAGCATTAAGCAGACATTGTATGACCCCGAGTGATTGGAGTGGCCTGGCCCGTGCCTGCTTAAGTCCAGGGCAATACTTAGACTGGAAATCTTTCTTGATTGAGTATGTCACTGAGCAAGCAGCCATTAGTCAGAGAAATGGAAATCCAGCCTGGGATAGAGATATGCTGCTTGGGCAGGGGAGATTTGCCAACCAGCAGACAGGATATCCCAATCAGGTTTATGAACAAATAAACCAGACAGCTATCAAGGCTTGGAGATCCCTTCCTAACAAAGCGGAGGTGAGTGGGAACTTAACTAAGATTCTACAGGGCCCCATGGAGCCCTTTTCAGACTTTGTGGCACGATTGGTGGAAGCGGCAGGGAAGATTTTTGGTGACCCAGATGCTGCTATGCCACTAATAAAAGAGTTGGTATACGAGCAATGCACTAAAGAGTGTAGAGCAGCTATCACCCCTTACAAGAACAAAGGGCTAGAAGCCTGGATGAATGTGTGTAGAGAACTTGGAGGGCCATTAATTAATGCTGGTCTTGCTGCCGTGGTAGTACAGTTGACCAGAAAAGGTGGAGGAAGTCCAGGAGTTTGTTTTAAGTGCGGCAAGATGGGACACTTTAAAAAACAATGCCCCGAGAGAAGGAATACAGAAAGTACAGGAAGTGCACAACGCCCCAGGCAGCCAAGGTTATGCCCAAAATGTAAAAAAGGGAACCATTGGGCTAATGAGTGCCGTTCGGTGACAGACATCCATGGCCAGCCTTTGACTCAAGGTTATGGTGGCGCTCGTCCAAAACACGGACAGCAGGGCCCACGACCCCAGGGCCCACAAATATATGGGGCAGTAGAGAATCAGGACAAAGAACAGAATCAAGAGAGATGGCCAACCCTCCGCAATCCGAGAGACCGTGGAGAGCCACTGCAGGCTCAGCAGGATTGGACATCTGCTCCACCACCAGACTCGTATTAATGCCCCAAATGCTGGTCCAGTTAATTGAAACAGATTTTAAAGGACCCCTTGAACCTGGTACAGTTGGTTTGCTGTTAGGGAGGTCATCATCAGCCTTGAGAGGACTTATTGTCCATCCTGTGGTTATAGATCCAGATTATGCAGGAGTTTTTAATATCATGGTAGCCCCCCCCCCCCCCCGTGGTATAACAGCTATCTCTACTGGAGATAGAATTGCTCAGTTGGTCATTTTGCCGAGCTTACATGATCGCTATGTGGCAAGGGATTGAGAGAGAGGAAAAGATGGTTTTGGGTCCACGGGCACAGATCTGACTTTTCTCTCCTTGGATTTGGACCAACGCCCCATCTTGGAGTTAAAAGTTGATGTTAAAAGGATCCTGGGCCTTTTGGATACTGGGGCTGATAGGAGTATCATAGCAAAGAAAGACTGGCCTTCATGTTGGCCCGTACAAGCCTCTTCTCAAACACTTCAAGACCTGGATTATGCTAAGACTCCAGATATGAGTGCAAGATTATTAAAGTGGCAGGACCAAGAAAACCACTCAGGAGAAATGCAGCCATATGTACTTGAGCTCCCTATCTCCCTTTGGGGAAGAGACCTTTTAAAGGATATGGGATTTAAATTGAGTAATGATTATTCTGATTCAGCCCAACGTATGATGCAAGATATGGGATATGCTCCAGGCTTTGGAATAGGAAAATATTTGTAGGGGCGGAAGAGTCCCATATCTATGCAGCAAAGACAAAAGAGACAGGGCCTGGGTTTTTCCTAGGGGCCACTGAGGAGGGCATTCCCATAACTTGGAAGACGGAGGACCCAGTATGGGTTCCTCAGTGGCCACTTTCCTCTGTAAAATTGAATGCAGCCAAAGAGTTGGTGGATGAACAGATGTCTTTAAAGCATATAAGGCCATCAGTATCTCCCTGGAATACACCTATCTTTGTCATTAAAAAGAAATCTGGAAAATGGAGATTGTTGCATGACCTGT
>CAJQZJ010001694.1:16154584-16178009 GCA_907164525.1 Lophiomys imhausi | reverse complement strand
CTATTATCATCTTTGCCATCCTCATGGCCAATAATAGTTATAGATATAAGGGATTGTTTTTTCTCCATCCCTTTGTGTGCCAAAGATAGTGAGAGATTTGCATTTACTGTTCCATCCTGTAACCATGAGGAACCTGATCAGCGGTTTGAATGGGTAGTACTACCTCAGGGCATGGCGAACAGCCCCACTATGTGCCAACTGTATGTGGGGGAAGCCATTGCTCCCTTGAGAAAGAATTTTCGAGATTTGAGATGTGTTCATTATATGGATGATATCTTACTAGCAGCTAAGAGTGAACAAATGTTAGATCAGGCCTATGAAGAATTAGTTCACTTATTAAAAAAGAAAAGGTTGTTTATTGCTCCTGATAAGGTTCAAAAGGAAAATGTGGTTAATTATTTAGGAGCGAAGATTGGACCTGAAAAGATAATACCTCAAAAGATTGAGATAAGAAAAGATAATTTAAAGACTCTAAATGATTTTCAAAGGTTGTTAGGAGATATCAATTGGGTAAGAGGCTATTTGAAGCTACCAAATTATGAAATAAGACCCCTATATGATATTTTGAAAGGTGATTCAGCACTTAATTCTCCTAGGCAATTAACAGAAGAAGCAAGAAAGGCTTTATGTAAAGTGGAAGAAAGGTTGCAGAGTGCCTTTTTAAAGAGATGGCAGGAAGGACAGCCCATTGCATTGTGCATATTTGCGACCTATGGTCAACCTACAGGATTGTTATGGCAGGACGGACCATTATTATGGACTTATTCAAAGATTTCTCCAAAAAAATCCATAGAACATTATCCCACAGCAGTTGCTGCTTTAGCCTTGAATGATATCCAACAATGTTTGCAGTCTTTTGGAGTTGCTCCTGCCAGTATAATAGTGCCCTGTTCCAGTCATCAAATTAAGATTTTGTGTGGCACTGTAGATGATTGGGCAATATTGCAATGTAGCTTTGAAGGAGTGATTGATAATCATTATCCTAAGCATCCATTGCTATCATTTTTTAAAGAGCACCCAGTGATATTCCCTAAGGTTACTTCAGCAGTACCACTTCAGGGGTCACCAAATGTGTTTACTGATGGCTCAAAGACAGGCTGTGGAGCCTATTTGATAGAAAGACAAGAGCCCGTGCTATGCCAATTTCAACTGGGCTCCCCCCAAATAGTAGAGTTGAAAATAGTAATTGAGGTGTTTAAAAGATGTCAATTTGCATTCAATTTGATCTCAGATTCAGTCTATGTGGTCAACGCAGTGAAAGTATTAGAATTAGCAGGTCCTATTAAGAATAGTAGTACTGTATGTGCCTTATTACAAGAGTTACAAGTTTTAATCTGGCAGAGAAAAAGGTGTTTTTATATTCAACATATCAGAGCACATACAAAATTACCTGGACCATTAAGTGAGGGTAATGATAAAGTCGATCAATGGACTAGGATGGAATGCATTTTTTGGAGCTCATTCCTGGACCAAGCCAGATAGTTTCACTAATTATTTCATGTAAATGCAAAAACTCTACAGCAGAAATTCCATTTGTCTAGAGCAGATGCTAGACAAGTGGTTTTGGACTGTCCTCAGTGTGTGATTCATCATCATCCTCCCAGTGTGGGAGTGAACCCTAGAGGGTTGATGCCACTCAAAATCTGGCAAATGGACGTTACCCACATTTCAGAGTTTGGAACCTTAAAATATATTCATGTATCTGTGGATACCTGCTCAGGTATCATACATGCTACCCCTATGAGTGGAGAAAAGGCTCGCAATGTCATAGGGCATTGCTTAGAAGCCTGGGCTGCCTGGGGAAAACCACAACAGCTGAAAACGGACAATGGACCAGCCTATACGGCTCAGTCCTTTGTCTCCTTCTGCAACCAGATGGAGGTATAGCTTAATCATGGATTACCATATAATCCTCAAGGACAAGGAATTGTGGAGCGTGCTCATCGCACCTTAAAAAAATGTTTACAAAAACAGAAAGGGGGAATAGGCCAAGGCCGTTCCCCCAAGGAGAGAATGTCTTTAGCCTTATTTACTTTAAATTTTTTAAATTTGGATGCTCAAGGCCGCTCAGCAGCGGACAGACATCAGGATTCCCATGGTCCACCTAAAGGCATGGTGAAGTGGAAGGATATTTTGACAGGCTCTTGGCGAGGGCCTGACCCCGTGCTGACATGGGCGAGAGGATCTGTTTGTGTTTTTCCTCAGGATCAACAAGATCCAGTGTGGGTGCCTGAACGCCTTTTGAGGAAGATTCGTCATGAAGACCTTCTTAGGGATCCTGGTGATAGTAGCAGTGATGATGTCAGGAATGACCGAGCCGAGATTGGGGATCCTGTTGATATTCCCAAAGCCGATGCCGGTCAGACATGATGCAACTGTGTTTCCACGCTTATTTAGCAGTAATAGAAGCTTAGGCTTACCCTACCTTCCCTTTCATGATCAGAAAAGCCCTATAGAGGGTAATAGAAATGTCAGCTTGAAGGGTAGTCTGTGCTTTTTAATGAGCTTCAATAGGTCAGATGATACAAAATGCATTAAATTGTCTCAGCAGTCAGCAAATTTTTTACCACAACTGAGGTTTGGGGGTAGGGGTGGTGGTTTGTTTTCGAGCAATGGTTCTCGTCTTGTGGGGTGGTGGCCCACACGAGTCTCTGACCGGGACCCCCCCAGACAGCCACGCTGGGCACCTTTTTGTAGAGGATCCGCAGGAGAGGAAGGACCTTTTCCCTGGACTGGATGTCAGGGGCGCAGAGCAGTTTGGGTTCAACAAGATTATTTTTCCTTTAGCCCCATGATTACTAATATAGTGAATAAGTCTTGTACAGGAATGCTTGATATATCTACTAGGGATCCTCAGCAGACTGCCACCAATCCTTTTGATTTATGGCTTTTGTGTAGAGCAAATGGTAGCTGTATGGATTTGGGACCTATACTTATGCTTGGGGGAGGAATTTATCAAAGAGGTAGTTTTTCCCTCGGGTCCGCTACCAATATGGATTTTTCTAGTGGTAGTGGCTCTGGTACTTGGAATTCTTCGTTTCATTCTTACTGCAATAAGACCTTTTCAGCCTCGCCAGTGTGTCTCTGGCCTCCTTTTCTGTGGATTTTACGTAATGGGAGTGCATCCTTGGGTGAAGAAAAGTTAGTATGCACTCCGGACATATGCTTTTATGCCCTGTGCTGGAATGCCACAGCCTTTCCTATGGCTGTGGTGACTAGAATGCGTCAATATGTACCAGTTCCTGTAGAGGCCCCTAATACCATGATGCTATTCAGGCTTAAAAGAGATTTTGGCATCACTGCATCTATTGTTACTGCCACCACTGTTGCTGCTGTGGGGGCTACTGCCTCAGCTATTGCCTTGTCTAGTTCTATACAGACTACCAATGCCCTGAATGACATCTCAGCCAATGTAGCACAGGCATTGGATACTCAGACATCTATGAATTCTCATCTCAAAGGAGGCCTTATGACAGTTAATCAATGCATAGATTTAATACAAGAACAGATTGATTCTCTTTGGCAACTAGCACAGTTGGGGTGTGAGTGGAAAATGCAGGGTTTGTGTGTTATTTCGGTGCGGTATCAAAATTTAACAAAGGCTGCTAATCTGTCTAAGCAATTGTCAGAGCTCCTCTTACAGGATTGGTCAGCTGAATTTGAAAATAAGATGAGAGAGCTGAGAGCGACAATCGTCCACATCAACTCCACTCGGGTGGATCTGAGCCTGGCTAATGGTTTGACTTCCTGGATACAGACGGCTATGGATCATCTTAAGGAGTGGGCAGGCGTAGGCTATTTGGCAATACTAATGATACTAGCCTTCCTGGTTTGCCTATGGTGCATCTACAATATGAGAGCCACACAGAAGCATAATGCAGCCATGATTATACAGGCCCTTGTCGCCATTGAGGCAGGCCAGTCCCCTCTGGCATGGCTCGCTGCCATGAAGCCTTAAATCTTCACTGAGCATAGTCCCTGCCCACTGAGGTATTCATTCCACAGATATTAGGGTCTGGTAAGTCAGTGATGGAGTGGACGGATGAGTCTCAGCCACCTAAGACAGGGCAGCCCCAAGTGGGGAGGCTGACCCAGAGATGGGTAAGAGTTTGAGCACTGCCCTCCTACAGGCTCAGGCCCGTCATAAGATCCCCAGGTATGGGGATTACGAAGCCTTTCCAGGGACTTTTACCAACACTTTCAAAAACAAAAAAGGGGGAACTGTAGAGAGCTGCGATGTGCCGTGCCCTAAAGATGGCGCCGGTTTCTGCCTTCCACCAGCCCGATGGTGAGTGCTCTCAGTGGTAAACAAGTCCCTATTTGGTTAAGACCGCTGATCTGGCTTGCTTCTGCATACGTGGGCCTGTAAGATAGCACCACGTGGCTTTACTTGATTGGCTGTTCATATAGTATTTAGCCTGTGGGTTGGGTCTGCCCGAGCTATTCGGAAGACTGTTTTCAAGGGACCTGAATAAACTGCTTGAGAAGAGCTTTTGCAAGTTGCATCGTTCTTGCTGGTCGAGGTCGACGCGACAACTTATCTATACTATTATATCATCTGTGAATAGGGATACTTTGACTTTTTTCTTTTCAATTTGTATCCCCTTGATCTTCTTTAGTTGTCTTATTGCTCTGGCTAGAATTTAAAGTACCATGTTGAAGAGATATGGAGAGAATGGGCAGCCTTGCCTTGTCCCTGATTTTAGTGAAAATGCTTTAAGTTTCTCTCCATTTAATTTGATGTGGGCTACTTGCTTTCTGTATATTGCCTTTATTATGTTTAGGTATCTACCTTGTATGCCAGATCTCTCCAAGACTTTTAGAATGAAAAGGTGATGGATTTTGTCAAATGGTTTTATAGTATCTAGTGAATCATGTGGTTTTTTTGTTTGTTTGTTTATTTATTTTTCTTTCAGTTTGGTTATATGGTGGATTATGTTGGATGATTTTCATATGCTGCATACCTGGGATGAAGCCTACTAGATCATGGTGTATGATCCTTTTGATGTATTCTCTTGGCAAGTAGTTACTGAGTATTTTTGAATCCATGTTCATAAGGGAGATTGGTCTTAAATTCTCTTTCTTTGTTGGTTCTGCATGTGGCTTAGTTATCTGGGTGACTGTGGCCTCATAGAATGAGTTTGGCAGTGTTCCTTCTGTTCTATTTTGTGGAAGAGTTTGAAGAGTATTGGTATTAGCTCTTCTTTGAAGGTCTGGTAGAATTCTGTGCTGAAACCATCTGGGGAAGCTGGTTTTTTTTGATTGGGATACTTTTAATGACTGCTTCTATTTCCTTAGGGGTTATAGGACTATTTAATTTGTTTACCTGAACTTGATTTAACTTTGGTATATGAAATCTACCAAGGAAATTGTCCATTTAACTTCAGATTTCCAATTTTGTAGAGTACAGGTTTTTGAAGTAAGATCTAATGATTCTTTGGATTTCTTCAGTGTGTGTTTTTATTTCCTCCTTTTCATTTCTGATTTTGTTGATGTGGATATTTTCCCTCTGCCTTTTTGTTAGTTTTGCTAAGATTTTGTCTATTTTATTGATTTTGTCACAGAACCAGCTCTTGGTTTCATCAATTATTTGCATTGTTTTATTTGTTTCTAAGTTATTAATTTCATCCCTGAGTTTGATGATTTCCTGTTATCTACTTCTCTTGGGAGCACTTGTTTCTTCTTCTTCTTCTTCTTCTTCTTCTTCTTCTTCTTCTTCTTCTTTTTGAGTGCTTTCAGTTGTGCTGTTAAGTTGCTGGCATGTGCTGTCTCCAATTTCTTTTTGAAGGCACTTAGTGCTATGAATTTTCCTCTTAGCACTGTTTGCATTGTGTTCCATAAGTTTGGGTATGTTGGGCCTTCATTTTCATTGAATTTTAGGAAGTTTAATATTCTTCTTTATATGATTCCTGACTCAGTGGTCATTGAGTAGTGAATTGTTCAGTTTCCATGAATGTGTAGGCTTTTTGTTATTATTGTTGTTGTTGAAGTCCAGCTCTAATCCATGGTGATTTGACAAAATACAAGGTGTTATTTCAATTTTCTTGTATCATTAGGGCTTGCTTTGTGACCAACTATATGGTCAATTTTGGAGAAGGTTCTGTGAGGTGCTGAAAAGAAGGTATATTCTTTTGTGTTTTGGTGAAATGTTCTGTACATATTTGTTAGATTCATTTGGTTTATGACCTCTGTTAATCTCATTATTTCTCTGTTTGGTTTCTGTCTCAATGACCTGTCCATTGGTGTGAGTGGGGTGTTGAAATCTCCCACTATTAATGTGTGGATATCAGTGTGAGGTTTAAGCTTTAGAAGAGTTTCTTTTACAAATGTGGGTGCCCTTATATTTGGAGCATAGATGTTCAGGATTGTTATGCCATCTTGTTTTTCCTTTGATGAGTATGTAGTGTCTTTATCTTTTTTGATTAATTTTGGTTGAAAGTCTATCTCATTTGATATTAGGATGGCTAGTCCAGCTTGTTTCTTGTAAATTTTTTGAAGGTACTATATTTATATCATTTTTCTCCTCCTTTTTTCTTTTCTGACTTCTCTGTCCTGTTCTCAAATTCATGCCCTTTTCTTCTTTGCTGTTGACAATATAATATATATATGTATATATATATACATATATATATTAGTAACTAACATGTGATACACATATATATCCTTAATGAGCTCATTTAGTGGTACCCATATGTACATATATTTCGGGACTGGAATTAGATAATGTATTAGCCAGCTTGTCCCCAAAGAAAACTGATTCTCCTTCTCTCTGCTGCATGGAGCTCTTCATCTAGTGCTGGGGCTTTGTGTAATTTACCCCCTTTACATTATAAAATGTTATTGTTGTCACTATGCACTTCTTATCTGGGCAACAACACTGTTGACATTGCATGAGTTCAGCTTCCTCGTCATCTCTAGAGTACCCAGTTCCAACAGATAGATGTATAATGTAACTTCTATACCTAAAACTCATGGAAAATCAGGAAAGAATGGGCAGAAAGACTGTAAGAGCTAGAGAACCAGAATATGTCATGCTCATTCTTAATATGCACACTCATTACCTGGGGAATTTGTTGGAATGGGAATTACATTCAAAACTTTCAGGTGGGAATGAGTATTCACAGACACAGTTGCTGAACACTGTTGGTCTGGTCTATATCCTCAACTTTCATTGTAGCAAAATACTAAATAACGCTTTTCCAAATGAAAGGATGACTCTGAAACAGCCTGCATTCTCCTTTTCATTTCTCTTATAACTATGAATTCTCTTAATAAAACAAAGTCCAGAATATAGTCAAACTATACAAACTATATCTTACCAGAAACATCTTATTCTTCATATGAATTTGAAAAACAAAGCCATAAGACAAACTTCTCCCAGACTTCACCAGGTGTGGGCAATTGCTTTCTGATGTTTGGAGTGAGGTAAAGCTTAGATGACTCTACACCAAGTCATATACCTATGAAACAGATGACATAGTTAAAGAGCCCAGGGAAACTGGGAATTACAGACATAAAACCTTCTAGCAACCTGCAGCTAAGAAAGTGTCCAGGTGATACAAGGTACATCCAAGTCAGTAGATGTTATCTAATATATAAAGTCCCAGAGCTTTGTCAGAGTGTCCCTTGGTCTTGTGGCTTATTATGATTAATGACTTTCACATGAATGATTTCTGTGACATGTAGTTCAGAAGGCAGTGCCACAGAGGCTACATGCCATGGAGAAGGACTGAGAACATGACCTCACAGTGCTTGGCAGGGGTGTAGAGGTGTGGAGACTATATGTTCATTCCTTTTCATTTCATGTCTTGCTATTATTTTTCTGAGAAATATACACAGGACTAGTATCATAGTTGTCATTTCAGAAAGACCAGATACATCTAACAGCTTGTGCCTGACTGTCAAATAGTATGATTTTAGTTACATTTATAGCAAATGACCCTCATAGTGAAGTTGTTTTCAATTTTTTCACTGTCCTTTCTATAGCCAATATAAAATGTATTAATCACAAAATGACTTCACTGCTTCTCTGAAAGGTTCATCTGTATCCCTCTTTCCATTTTACAGATGGAAGAACTCGGACCAGACACATGGAGTGACTGGCCAAAACCAGAGCTGAAATCAGAAACAGGGCCCCTTTCCTTTACTTTCATCCTTAACCAACTGAAGCATGTTAACTCTGCAGCCCTCTCTGTGCACTCACGAGGCCTGCCAACCACTTTAACAGCCAGGAACAGATGAGTCATTATGAGTTGCTATGTAGGGAAAGAAAACATAAGCCAGATTTTCATCCTATGTAGCTGTAGAGGAGCTTTAAATCACCAGATGCCAATCTGAAATCTCTCCTGAGTGCCCTGGCTCTCAGGCATAGGCAGAAAAGTTGGGATTTAAGGAAACATACTGTGCTGTTCTTAAGTACAGAATTCAGGAATAGAACTTGCCTCTCCAGAGCCTGCAAGTGGCCCTTTGAGATATGTTAATGAACCTTTCTGGAAAGCTCAGCCCTAGAGATGGTCTATTGTGTCCATATCTGTGAATTGCAAAGAGAACAGGCTTAGCAGAAGAGGATTTAGAGCCAATCCTCAATCTCCTTAATTCCACAATGGAAAACTTAGTTAACCTTTTTTAAGCCTCTCTGTTCTCATGCTTGAAGATGTTAAGATTTCAGACGCATTTTTACAATGACATGGCTGGGACTTGTTATACCTTAATAACTATATTATAGACCCAAAATAATTAATTTCTTGTATCTCCTATTCCTTACCGATATATGTGAGTGAAATATATGGGAACTATTTGGCAAAAAGAATAATGCTAATATATTAATCCTACTTTAATAAGCATTCACTCTAGGTCAAATATATATAAACAAGTTAACTCTGGTAGAAGTAAGGTAATTGAGAGAAATTAATTTGGAAAAATCAAATACAAAAAAATGAGTTAGTTAATTGTCCTCAAATAAATGAACTGTTTTCATTCAATAAATTCCAGTTTCCTATTAGTTTTCACCACTGATAAAAGACATGCTAAGATGTGTTCAGAATAACGAAATCAAGATAAGCTTCCTGACAGTGACGGGAAAACTAAAATATGTCTAAGAGAGGCTATTCTGGTAAAGATGACCGCAGGTAAGGAAGCACAATCTATGAGGGTCTGCAATCATACTCACATTTTTAACTAACAACAAACAGGATTTCATCCAATTAGGAAAATGTTAATGAAAATAAAGGATTCATAGAAACAGTTTAAACTATAGTTGAAAAAGGCAACAGGTTTTTTTCCCCCACTCTGGTTTTTCAGTAGCTATCTTTTTATATCTGTACAGTTTAAGTGTTCAGTCCTAGGTTTCTACATATGACTGAGATGGCTGGGTTAAAATTTCTGGATTATTTAAAATATAAGGCTGTCTTTCTGATTTAAGATGTGTCTAGAATTGCAAACGTATGGGCACTTTCAACTCCTTTTTTAGCATCAAACATCCTTTGGAAGATGAGATCCATCTGTAATATAAATTCCTGTCTATTTAAATTGATCAAGCCAATGCTTTAGTCTGAATGCAGGATGATAGAGTCAAGGTCATGGTGCACAGCACAGTGAATTTCTGCCTGCCACACAGATCTACAATAAAATTTTAAATAAGAATATATGAGCAAATAATCCTAGACATTAGCTATACAATGTGTTCAAGCAGGTGTTGGTCAAGCAGGACACATTTTTGCTGGTAATGTGGTCATTTCAAACAGTTTTTGCAGGTAGTATATTCATTGGGAGTGGTAGTTAGACATGATATGAGCACTGGTTTAATTCTTTTACTGTCAACTGCCACTATTCAACACAGAATTTTCCTCATAGCCTCAAAAGCAAATGAAATCTGACTATCTTGTATCATGGCAAAAAAGTGAAGGACATATTGTTGACCTTAGCTTACATGTTTGTACTCAGTGGCACAGTTTCTTAGTTAGGAGATTTGGGGGGAAACTGAAGGCTAGAAGAATTTCAAGATACAAGGAATTGGCTTTCAGCCCTTAGGGACTGAAGTAGTAAGTAGGATATAACGCAGCAATGCATTGAATATGAACCTAGGGAAAAAATGACTTTTCTGCTATGTGGAGACCCCTTTAATGTATACTAACTATGTACTATATATTACTCCACCTAAGCTAAAAATACTGGACAAACTTGAACAGAAATAATGACAGAAGATAAATTTTCCTAGGGATTTGAGATGAAGGCTGGCTTCCAAATGAAGCCATGACTGGGAAGACTGAGAAAGCAAAGGCAAGAAGCAAGTAGGTGTACAGAGTGTCATTTTGGTGGCTGAGTCACTCTGTAGGTTTGTCTCCTGCAAATGGTATTGTCAGTGTATGCTTTAGTGACTTGACTCAAGCTTTATAAAGAAACATAGTCAATCTTTCCTTCAGAAAGAAGACCCTAAGGAGCTTAGCAGAAGTTATGGTTTCTCTTCAACATTTCTACAGCCTTGTTGCCACTAGCAGTAATTACTATAGCTTTCACACTTTGTACTCCTTCTGAAACTTAAGGCTTTAAGAATCCTTAAAGCTGAACAGTAGATATCCACCATTGATGTAGTTTTTTGGCTCTCATTTTGGAATGCATTATGTAAGAGAGAGACTCCTTATCTGAAACTACAAGTGTTAACACACCGTAGGTCTTAAATTAGATAATTTCTTGAAGCTCAGTTTCAGAGCCATAGATAGGAACACAGATAGAGTTGAAAGTTATATTATGGTGATGGCACTGCTGTGGTTTTTGATTAGCAGAGTTAGAAGAAGATGAGCAGAAGCCAACACACTGCAGAAACTGAAGAGCTAAGCTTATTTGAGGAAAATCTACCAACTGTGGAGAATATTTCCTTGAGACTTATTCCTAGGAAGTATATCCATATGGAGCCTGGTAGACTAGTCCTTGGAGGAAACAATTTCCTCCCATAAGAAAAACAAATACATTTCATCACAATGCTTCTAAGTAGAATCATAGCAAAACCCAAACAAAAGTCCAATCTGAAATTGGCAATAATAGTGCTTTGTTTTTCCTTTTCCCTGTGTACCATATCCCCCACTTATAAAAGTCTTTTGTGCTAATATTATTTATTATATAATAATAATTTTATTACATTTCTTTCTTTTTGTTACACCTTCATTATATAATACAGAGTCTAATGAAGGAAAACAAACATAGGACTCAAGATGAAGCTTAGAAGAGCACCAGCTTACTGTGTGAGAGGCTTTGGGTTCAATTCCCAGGGTCAAGGTTAAGGGGAAGAGGGAGAATGAACAAGAGACGATGAGAAAAGGAGGACAGGAGAAATGGAGGAAGATGAAAGAAAGCAGAGAGATGTGTGTATGACAGAAAGACAGAAACAGAGAGACAGAGAGTTAGACATAGACAGAGAGCATAGATGGAGAGGTTAAAAATTTACCATTTACTGTCCTACACAACAAACAATATTTAGGAAATAAATATATTTTAAGGAAGACACAAATTAAAAAATCTAAAATTGAATATAAATACACATTTTAAGTAAAAAGCATAAAATTATGCTCAGAGAATACTTAAAAGACATTATTTCCTACATTTAAATTTTCCTAAAAGCCATAGCATTTCATCACAATATCATAAGTTGGTGATACAATTTAGTAGATAAGAACAAAAGAAAGCATTTCATATGGCTATCTCAAAGACAAAGACTAGATTAATTTTACATATCCAGCTCAGGCTGCAATAATTATGGCATACTTTGAAGTAAGGCCAGGAAGGAGTTTGGGATTTTTCTTATACCAAAAATTATATTCAAAAATTGCCTTGAAAATATTTTCTAAATTGTAGACCTGATGAAAAAAATCTTTGAAGAAACTGTCTGTTTTCTTTTTTCTTTTTTTTTTAGGCAGATATCAATTTTTGAGGATGAATATAAGAGCAAACGTATCTCAAGTGACCCCTAGTCTATTAGGATTTAAGACATGTAAGCCTGTCATTTCTCTATATTGGGAGGTAAGATCAAAAGACCCTACCTTCTAGAAACATTACAGAACCCTTCATGGGCAAAATATGAAAATGCATTTTTTTCTTATTTAAACTTATATAAAACGGAGGTTATTAAAAAGAACTAGTAGCCTAGATTTTCTAAAACAAGGTTCCTCTCTTCTTACTTCTAAATGAAAATATGATATAATCTTCCAAATTAATTTTTAATGTTCCATTTGCCTACAGCACTGAAGCTGCAGATCAAAGCCTCTAATAGATATTTGTATCTTCGTGAAGTTTAGTGAAGACTAAGATGGTGGTTTGGGATTCTGAAAAGCTCTTTGCTTCAGATATTAGATGGTAGAGTCTCAGTCTATTTATGTAGTGTTCTATTAGCTTTAAGTGAAGGCTTGTATTATAGAGGGGTCTATTAGAGTGGGCAGGGATTCTTCAATCACTTATTGTCTGCATTTGGACCAGTTGTGGATCTCTGTAATCGTCTCCATTTGGTTGAAAAATAAGAATTTCTGATGAGGGATAAGATCTACATTTATCTTTTGGTAAAAGAATATCTATTTAGGATACATTTGAAATTATATTGATTAAGGAAAATGGAAGTTATGGCTTTGCCTTTCAGGTCTATGACTTTCCTGTCATACTTAGTTGGCCAGTTTTATACTACCAGGCATGAATTCTATCATATTGAGTAGGTCTTAAGTTCTACTAGTCTTTTGTTGGTTATGCCTAAGATAAAAATGTCAATATTGCACAGTTATAGTCATCAGGCTAAGCTGGTCATAGTTGTAATCTGTAGGCTTTACATCTTGTTAGGAATATGGATTGCCTTTCTCCCTTGGCAGTTTTCGTAGCATCTTCCCATATTTTGAAAGACACTCCACAGAGGAGAATCTTCCAGGTTAAATCCAATTCAAATCCCCCAAGTCTTGTGTCCTATGTATGTGATGTTTTCAATAATAGACTCTTACCTTTGACACTGGACAATACCCACTGGCAATTACAATAGACCATATTGTTTTTGGCAGACTCTTATATTCCCCTGTCCAAACCTAAGGAAGGTTTTCTATGCTGAAATTTTTCTGTTTATTTGTTTTCATTTTGTTTTGCTTTGTTTTGTTTTAGATTGTGAATGATGCTTCCTATGCTATTTATTGTAACTCCATACATAAGTACACATGTATATGTATACACACACAAACACACCCATACACACACACACACACACACACACACAATTTAGTAATATTATAAAATGTTTCTGTATGGTTTTTAAAAACATATTTACGCTCTTTAATTCCCTTTCCCTCTCCACTAGTATTCCTTTTCCCCTTCCTCCCTGGCTAAAGACCCTCCATTGTTATTCCCATTATCCTATTTAAAAGTAATTCTTTAAGTCAGACAAGTTATAGCAGGGCATTCTAAGTACCAAGAACTCTCTATATAAGATGTCATATAGACAGAACATGATAGGAAGTAAGGAGTGTTATATGATGATGTTTGATGGCATAGTCAAAGAAGACCTTGAGTAGAATTTTGAGAGGAAAAATAGTGCCTTGGTATAAAAGCATACAAGAACCTCAATACCATCCCATTTGTGATTGAAAGGCATGAAGGCCAGGAAATGTACATATTGAATTAGACATTTAATAGACTTAGTAATTTCCAGACCAACCCAAACAACACAATAAGATCCTGTCTATAAACAAACAAACAAATAAAAGAAAACAGAAAAGTGAATTGAGTGGGTCAAAATAACTAGTAAATTCATGGACTGAGGGAAGACAAATCTCTACATAGGAATGCCAACTAGAAGGACATTACACTGAAATAAACTTCAGGTGACTGAAGAGCCCAGGAAGAGATCAAAATTATACATGGAATATTTTAAGGATAACATCAATGAAATTCATGCAAACTCCCAAACAGGATGTAGTTGATGACATGAAAGGTGGACTCCATGACAAAAGCCAGATTTCTGCCTTGGGTGAACAATATGAAAAGGAGCTTTGAGACTGAATTCTACTTAGATTTATAACACTAGAGGTAAATGAGTGCCTTCTAGTCCAAAAGTGTTATAGTAGGGTACATATGGATCAACTGCTGAAGAACAGGGTATATTCTTGAAACAAACAATTGTCAGTCATCACAGTTAATGTAATTACATAAATATTGTAAACGGAAGAAGAGTCTTTAGCAGAGTAAATGTGATGAAACCAAAGAAAAATTTCACTGAGGTGAAAGGGTTGGCTTCAGAATGTACCCCACTTCCCCACTGTGAAGTGAACCAGGACACTTCATCAATCATTTGAGAATGCTTCTGTGGTCTGCATACACTCATCTAGCATTATCATCTCAGACACAGACTGAACACTACTTTGGTGATCTGGTACAGAAGTCTGGGGCAAAGGAGAGAGTAATAACTAAACAAATAATCTCTCTTCCCTAATTTATGGTCTGGAGCTCCATAGCTTTAAATCTAGTTTTAAAAAAATACATAGTTGATATCATGAAATCCATTGGTCGTACTCGGCTTTTAGGGGTCATCCAAAATTTGGAGACTCGAGGTGTGAGGTATGGGTTACTCATAGAATGAGAGGGCATCCTCCAGGGAAGAGGTACAGTGTTTCCACTAATTACAAAGTTAAGATTAAATATAGGTGTTTTCTGGCCCCAAACTCAGCCTCAAGGATTAATTCTTTCTTATTTTAATGTCATTCATTCAAATACAACCTGTTCAAAGTCTACATTGACATTTGTATCAACATATACATATATGGAAATACACTTAATAAATATATAGGACTTCCATTGCTTGAATAGTACAGTGTTGAAATTATTGGATTTAAACTCACACATCTCACATTGTTTTTATCCCTGTTAACAGATTAACTTAGACATATGGTAACTTTTTTTTCTTTATTTTTTATTTCTTCAAGTTACATCTCAATCGCAGTCCCCTCCCTATTCCCCCCATCCAGTTCCACCCTCCCACCCTCCACCCCCCATACTCTTCCCTTTTTTTTAAGTTTAAGGTATATCTTATTTCCCCCTACAGTTTCCCCTTTCAGTCCAACAAATGGCTCTTTCTCTTATAATAATAAATACAATACAAAATAACAGAGGTAATTAGGCCACAGTTATGAGGGTTATAACATTGGGAATGTATGGTAATTTTTTTAATGTTTAATTATTACTTCAGGTTGCATATTCAATAATCTGTCCTTTTTTCTTGATATTTCCTATGCTATGTCTATGTCCCATTTTTTTCTCAAGTCTGTTCACTCCTAAACAGGAGAGAAAGAAGGATACAGAAAAGAAAAGCAGAGAGGTCCTTGGGTCTAACCTCCAAAACCCATTTAACAAGACCATTTAACAGCTTGTAGTCTCTTCCCCTAAATAACAAAATTTTCTATTATCCATCAAATAACCAAGGGGGGGACACCCTCCCCACCTTCTGGGGATGGTATGTCACTCTCTTAATATGACTTCCTGCTGATTTGGGACGTAGTAAACCTGTTTGGGGCCCAAATAAGAATGGAAAAATGGTTTAAAATGTTAATAGAATCATTTCAGTCCTTTTGTGCTCAGCTATTTAGATGTCCTAAGAAGTTCGTAGACAGAAGCTACTTCAGGTTGCATCTCCAACATAGTGCCCTCTTTCTACCCCTCCCAGTCCTGCCCTCCCACCCTCTGCCCTCTATCCCTTCCAACCCACTCCTCTGGAGAGGAGTGTCCCTACATAACAGTCCCCCACCCCAGTTCAGCAGTCATATGAGGGCCAAGAGCCTCCTCATACACTGGGGGCCTACAAGGCAGCACCACTAGCACAAAGTGTCTCATTGACAGGAAATTTGTTCATGAGTTCCTGTTCTATGTTCCTGTTCCTTTTGGTGCATTGGTTGTAGCATAGTTATCCTGTACTATATGGCTAAAATCTGATTATAAGTGAGTAGATGCCATGTGCATCCTTCTGAGTCTGGGTTAACTCACTCAGGATGAGCTTCTCTAGTTCCATCCATTTGGCTGCAAATTGCATGATTTCCTTGTTTCTGATAGCTGAGTAGTGTCCCAGTGTGCCACAGTTTTGTTTTTAATCCATTCCTCGGTTGAGGGACATCTGGGTTGTTTCCAGTTTCTAGTTATTACAAATAAAGCTGGTATGAACATAGATGAGGAAATATCCTTATGGTTTGGTGAGGAATCATTTGGATATATACCCAGAAGTGGTATGGCTGGTTCTTGTGGTAGAGCTTTTTTAAGTTTTCTAAGATACTGCCAGATTGATTTCCATAGTGGTTGTACAGGCTTGCACTCCTACCAGCAATGGAGGAGTGTTCCCCTTTCTCTGCACCTCACCAGCATTTGAGTTTTTGATCTTAGCCATTCTGACAGGTGTGAGATGGAATCTCAGAGTCGTCTTGAGTTGCATTTCTCTGATGATTAAGGATGCTGAGTATTTCTTCAAGTGTCTCTCAGTCATTAGAGATTCCTCCTTTGTGAATTCTCTGTTTAGCTCTGTTTTCCATTTTTTGATTGGATTATTTGGTTTCTTGGCATTTAATTTCTTGAGTTCTTTGTAAATTTTGGATATTAGCCTTCTGTCAGATGTGGAGT
This sequence comes from Lophiomys imhausi, assembly GCA_907164525.1. Classification (NCBI taxonomy): domain Eukaryota; kingdom Metazoa; phylum Chordata; class Mammalia; order Rodentia; family Muridae; genus Lophiomys; species Lophiomys imhausi. The sequence continues at coordinate 16,161,392 of CAJQZJ010001694.1, read as the reverse complement.
TGGTGAAGAGATCTTCACCAATCTGTAGGTTGCTGTTGTGTTTGAATGACAGTGTCTTTTGCCTTACAGAAGCTTTTGGTAACTTTAACATCTAGTATAACAGTTGGATGAAAGACTCACTAATATTTCATCAAATATTTCTAGAATGCATTGATAGGCAGACATGAGCAAATGTTTATCCAACCACTACTTCACTTCTTAGTGAACTATTGGGTTAAACATATATTAGGTATTATTCAATGACAGATTTCAGATAATAATGAGGCTCTGGGATATTTTTGAAAATACATTTTATAAATACAAGTTCTTCAGGTTGTGGATGATTTTTTAAGAGTCAGGTTTGGCACACTGGTTTCTCTAGAGGAACAAAAGCATTTATTGTCCAACATGATATTCTGAGAAAGTAATCTTGAAACTACAGATACTGAGGGTCACAATATAACCACACTTTGGGGAACTTTTAACAAATATAGTGCCAATAGTTCACAGCTAAAAAGACATCCTGGTTACATAGGGATCTTAAAACAGCAAGACTTGACCTTTTTAAGGTAGAATATAAGATAGATGATGACAGATACAAAAGTCAGATTCAAATGTGGTCCTGAGGTCTTTCTGTGGGCACAGAGCTCTCTCAGCATAGAGCCTATATGCTGAAGACACTAAGATGGCTAATATGTACTGTGAAACACTATTAATCTTTCTCAGACTTTCTTCTCTCCCTGAAAGGTATCATGGCATCTTTACTGATAGGGAAGACTCAAGGGAAATAGACAAATAGTGATAAGAGACACCAGTTTTTGAATTCAGAGTGACCTGACAGAATTACAGTGTGTTATCTTGGGTCTTTCTGTTGGTTTCTTTTCCTTTCTTTCCTTCCTCACCCCCTTCTTTCTTTTCTCTTTCCTCCTTTGTTTGTTTGTTGTAAATCAGCCCTTCTTTATTTGGGTCCAAGAATATAATTGTCACTTTAAAGAACTACTCTTGGATCCAAGATGGCACCGACCATAGAGCAGTGTATCTGAGTAGTAGGTGAATGAGATTAGTCATTGTGGAGTGAATGTGAGGTCCCCTAGCCTACAGTGAAGCACAGACGGTGTCTGAATGCCCACAGTGAACATTGAGACCGGTTACCAGGTAAAAGAGCCCACGCAGTTCCCGGGAACACAACCCTGAGATCAGCCAGCTCCGTCACCGGTCTGGAGAGGAGCTCTGGCTAGAGATCTAGCCCAGGAGCGGATCCAGCCCACGGCTCCAGCCACAGACCAGCGGCCCCGCCTGTCTGCCTGATATCCAGCCTGCACTCGAGCCGCACCACAAGAGCAAAGGTAAGTGAGATTATTTTTTCCGGAGTTTCCAACATGGTGGCACAGTGTGCACTATAGCGGAGAGGCAGAGACCTAACCCAGTCACAGCAAAGCAATTAGGAGCCAAGACTGCCTGCAAACAGAGCCCGGGACAGTGTGTTCTCCACAAATACTGGGGCGGGTGGGTCACTCACCCTAGCACCCAAGCATCTGAGGCAGTCAGTAACAGGCGCACTGAGGCCGGCATCTGTTGTGGGTGGAGTTCCCTGCCTGCACAGTCAGCCCAGCTGGGGAGCCAGAACGACTGGGTCAGTGAGAGGAAAACACAGACCCAACCACAGCTCTACCTGCCTTTCTGAGGAGACCTGTCAGCTCCCAGGTCCTCAGAGGCTAGCCCTCTCCCCACTCCAGTCCCCTCTATATTGGTCCAATTGGGTCACAAGCAGTTGAGGAGAGCAGCAGCCACCCTCCTCTCCGAGAGCCAGTGAGTCTATTACAGGAATCTGCCTGCCATCTGGAGGTAAACACCAGGATCTCAGGATCAGCCAACCCCCAGGGCAGGGAGTTTTCCTGAGCACCAAGGTCAGGTAACAAAAGAAACAAACAGATAACACCTGGGTCCATCTGATGACAAAAGGTCAGCGCAAGAACATGGTAAAAAAAAACCAAAACAATAGGATGTCTCCAGATCCTAGCAATAATGCTACAGACAACTCTGGACAGCTGAACCCAATTGAAGCAAAGGAAAATGACCTTAATCCTACGCTTATACTAATAATAGAAGGCCTAAGGGAGGAAATCAAATACCTCAGAGAGCAACAACAAAGTACTGCAAAGGAGGTGATGGAAATGAATAAAGCGCTTAAAGGAATGGAAGACCTGAAAAGGGAAGTTGAAGCAATGAAGAAAATCCAATCTGAGACATCCATAGAACTGGAAAACCTTAAGAAAAGAATCGGAACTACAGACACTAGCATCACCAACAGAATACAAGAGATGGAAGAAAGAATTTCAGGCTCAGAGGATAAAATTGAAGAAATGGATACATCTGTCAAAGAAAATGTCAAATCTAAAAAAGTCCTGACACAAAACCTTCAGGAAATCAAGGACACAATGAAAAGACGGAATCTCAGAATAATAGGAATAGAAGAAAGAGAAGAGTCCCACCTCCATGGACCAGAAAATATCTTCAACAAAATCATTGAAGAGAATTTCCCAAATCTAAAAAAAGAGATGCCTATAACTGTACAAGAAGCTTACAGAACCCCAAATAGATTAGACCAGAAAAGAAAATCTTCCCGCCACATAATAATCAAAACACTAAATGTACAGAACAAAGAAAGAATTTTAAAAGCTGCTAGGGAAAAGGGTCAAGTAACATATAATGGCAAACCTATCAGAATCACACCTGACTTTTCTTCAGAGACTCTAAAAGCCAGAAGGGCCTGGACAGACATCTTGCAGACCCTAAAAAACCACAAATGCCAGGCCAGACTACTATTCCCTGCAAAATTGTCAATCAACATAGATGGAGAAAACAAGATATTCCATGACAAAGCTAAATTCAAACAATATCTATCCAAAAATCCAGCTCTACAGAAGATGTTAGAAGGAAAACTTCAACCCAAAGAGGTTAACTACACACAAGAAAGCACAGGAAGCAAATAGCATGCCTGCAGCAAAAACAAAAGGAAAGAAGCTCACTCACACACTATTTCTACCAACATCAAGATGGCAGGAAGTAACAATCACTGGTCATTAATATCTCTCAACATCAATGGACTCAATTCCCCAATAAAAAGGCACAGGCTAGCAGAATGGATGCGAAAACAGAATCCCACATTCTGCTGTTTACAAGAAACACACCTCAGCAAAAAAGATAGACATTATCTCCAAGTAAAGGGCTGGAAAAAGATATACCAAGCAAATGGACCCAAGAAAAAAGCTGGAGTAGCAATTCTAGTATGCAACAAATTGGATTTTCAACCAACATTAATCAAAAGAGATGGGGAAGGACACTATATACTCATCAAAGGAAAAATCCACCAAGATGAAATTTCAATACTAAACATCTATGCCCCAAATGTAAGACCACCCACATTCATTAAAGAAACACTACTGAAGCTCAAATCCCACATTGAACCTCACACATTAATAGTGGGAGACTTCAACACACCACTCTCACCACTGGACAGATCAACAATGCAGAAACCAAACAGAGAAATAATGAACCTCACAGATGTCATGAATCAAATGGACCTAATTGATATCTACAGAACATTTCACCCCAAAACAAAAGAATACACTTTCTTCTCGGCACCTCACGGAACCTTCTCCAAAATCGACCATATAGTCGGTCACAAAGCAAGCCTCAACAGATACAGGAAAATTGAAATCACTCCTTGTAACTTATCAGAACATCATGGAATAAAGCTAGGCTTCAACAGTAACAAAAACAACAGAGTGCTTGCAAAAACATGGAAACTGAACAACTCTCTCCTCAATGACCTCTGGGTCAGGGAAGAAATAAAAAAAGAAATTAAAGTCTTCTTAGAACTCAATGAAAATGAAGGCACAACATACCCAAACTTATGGGACACATTGAAAGCAGTGCTAAGAGGAAAGTTTATAGCTCTAAGTGCCTTCAAAAAGAAACTGGAGAATTCTTATACTAGCCACCTAAAAGAACACCTGAAAGAGCTAGAACAAAAAGAAGCAAACACTCCCAAGAGGAGCAGATGAGAGGAAATTATCAAACTCAGGGCTGAAATCAACAACTTAGAAACAAAAAGAACAATACAAAGAATCGACAAAACCAAGAGCTGGTTCTTTGAGAAAATCAACAAAATAGACAAGCCCTTAGCTAAACTAACTAAAAGGCAGAGGGAAAATACCCAAATCAACAAAATCAGAAATGAAAAGGGGGAAATAACAACAGACATTGAGGAAATCCAAAGAATCGTTAGGTCCTACTTCAAAAACTTGTACTCCACAAAATTGGAAAATCTAAATGAAATGGACAATTTTCTTGATAGATTCCACCTACCAAGGTTAAATCAAGAACAGGTAAACAAATTAAACAGTCCTATAAGCCTTAAGGAAATAGAAGAAGTCATTAGACGTCTTCCAACCAAAAAAAGCCCAGGCCCAGATGGTTTCAGCACAGAATTCTACCAGATATTCAAAGAAGAGCTAACACCAATATTCTTCAAACTCTTCCGCAATATAGAAACAGAAGGAATACTGCCAAACACATTCTATGAGGCCACAGTTACCCTGATACCTAAACCTCCCAAAGACCCAATGGAGAAAGAAAATTTCAGACCAATTTCCCTTATGAACATGGATGCAAAGATACTTAATAAAATACTTGCAAACCGGATCCAAGATCACATCAAAAGTATCATACACCATGATCAAGTAGGCTTCATCCCAGGGATGCAGGGGTGGTTCAACATTAGAAAATCCATCAATGTAATCCACCACATAAACAAGCTGAAAGAAAAGAACCACATGATCATCTCATTGGATGCTGAAAAAGCTTTTGACAAAATACAGCACCCTTTCATGATAAAAATCTTAGAGAGATCAGGCATACAAGGACCATACTTAAAAATAATAAAAACAATTTACAGCAAGCCAATAGCCAACATCAAACTAAACGGAGAGAAACTTAAAGCATTTCCTCTAAAATCAGGGACAAGGCAAGGCTGCCCACTCTCTCCATATCTCTTCAACATAGTACTTGAAGTTTTAGCTAGAGCAATAAGACAACTAAAAGAGATCAAGGGGATACAAATTGGAAAGGAAGAAGTCAAAGTATCCCTATTTGCAGATGATATGATAGTATACATCAGTGACCCCAAAAATTCCACCAGAGAACTTCTACAGCTGATAAACTCCTTCAGCAAGGTGGCCGGATACAAAATCAATTCAAAAAAATCAGTAGCCCTTCTTTACACAAAAGATAAATGGGCTGAGAAAGAAATAAGGGAATCAACACCCTTCACAATAGCCACAAATAATATAAAATACCTTGGGGTAACTCTAACCAAGCAAGTGAAAGACCTGTATGATAAGAACTTCAAGACCCTGAAGAAAGAAATTGAAGAAGATATCAGGAGATGGAAAGATCTCCCTTGTTCATGGATAGGTAGGATCAACATAATAAAAATGGCAATCTTACCAAAAGCAATATACAGATTCAATGCAATTCCTATCCAAATACCAACTCAATTTTTTACAGATGTGGAAAAAACAATTCTCAACTTCATATGGAATAACAAAAGACCCAGAATAGCTAAATCAATCATGTACAATAACAGAACATCTGGAGGTATCACCATCCCGGATTTCAAGCTGTACTACAGGGAAATAGTAATAAAAACAGCATGGTACTGGTATAGAAACAGACCAGTTGACCAATGGAATCGAATTGAAGACCCAGAAATAAACCCACACATCTATGGTCACTTAATTTTTGATAAAGAAGCCAAAAACATACAATGGAAAAAGGAAAGCATCTTCAATAAATGGTGCTGGTCTAACTGGATGTCAACATGTAGAAGAATGCAAATAGATCCATACTTATCACCCTGTACAAAACTTAAGTCTAAGTGGATCAAGGACCTCAACATAAATCCAGACACACTAACATTAATAGAAGAGAAAGTGGGAAAAAGCCTTGAAATCATTGGCACTGGTAGCAACTTCCTGAATAGAACACCAATAGCTCAGGCACTAAAACAAACAATCAATAAATGGGACCTTATAAAATTGAAAAGCTTCTGTAAGGCAAAGGACACTGTCCTTAGAACAAAACAGCAGCCTACAGAGTGGGAAAGGATCTTCACCAACCCAACATCTGACAGAGGGCTAATATCCAAAATATATAAAGAACTGAAGAAATTAAACACCAAAGAATCAAATAACCCCATCAATAAATGGGGTACAGAGCTAAACCGAGAATTCACAGAAGAGGAATCTCTAAAGGCTGAGAGGCATTTGAGGAAATGTTCAACATCTTTGGTTATCAGGGAAATGCAACTTAAAACAACTCTGAGATTCCATCTCACACCTGTCAGAATGGCTAAGATCAAAAACTCAAATGATAGCACATGCTGGCGAGGATGTGGAGAAAGGGGAACACTCCCCCATTGCTGGTGGGACTGCAAACTTGTGCAACCACTTTGGAAATCAATCTGGAGATATCTTAGAAAATTGGGAATAAATCTACCTCAAGACCCAGCCATACCCCTCTTGGGCATATATCCAAAAGATCTGAAAAGAAACCAAAAGGACATTGCCTCAACAATGTTCATAGCAGCTTTATTTGTAATAGCCAGAAACTGGAAACAACCCAGATGTCCATCAACTGAAGAATGGATAAAAAAACTGTGGTACATATACACAATGGAATACTACACAGCTATCAGAAATGAGAAAATCATGCAATTCAAAACCAAATGGATGGAACTAGAAAAGCTCATCCTAAGTGAGCTGAC
>CAJQZJ010001694.1:16127722-16139584 GCA_907164525.1 Lophiomys imhausi | reverse complement strand
TGATTTCCCCTCACAGAGCTCAAATGAGAAAATCTCTTAACTTGGTTGTCTTGAAACAACTTCAGATCTTACCTCCCCAGAGTCTATTTCATCTTGTCCTCTTAGCTATATAGTAGTCTTTCAATAAATTTATCATTTGTTTATAGTAGAAATCTAAGCTTCCTGTGTTCATGAGGAACTTAAGTCTCTTAAATATATCACTCAATACATTGAACTTTTTCTATTGAGAGGAAGGTTAAGAAATCAAAGATATTTTGAAGAATTTAGACATCTGTGTTTTGAAGTAAATTGGGGAAAATAAATGGTCAGAGAACCCGAGGTTTGACTGGTTTAAGAAAGAACAATAAAATTCAGTGTAATTGAAAGTTTATGGAAGCTTATTTGTGGCAGCTTTATTCTAAGAGACTGGCTAACAAAACAGAAACTCTTCTGTAAAAAACAAGGGGTTCTTAAGAATGGTCCACACTCCACTATTAATGACTCCACATGATGTTTCAGCCAATTAGGTTGACTCATGCAGAATATACAGAAATTACCCTTAACTCCTTCTATGGTTCTTGAACAGGAGAATTCCATTATCTTCCACTCTTCCCTCAGCCATGTCTACAAGTCATTTATTATATTACATCAATTCCTGAAACTTAGGAAATTCTTAAAAAGAAAGAATTAATTTCCTCGGGAGAAGCTCAGAGAGATTTATGGACACCTATTCTTAACATGTCAGAATGTGGTTTAGCTGCTAAATTTACTGGGCCGCCTACATAGTTGAGGGTTTCTGTGACTCTGCTGAAAATAATGACTCTAGGAGGCAACCAGAAGCATTTGAGAAAATATTTGAGAAGAGACAGATTTGCAGGTTGCACAAGGATTTCTTATTTTGTAAAAGAACATTACATTTTAAGGAGCTCATTAAGTTGTTTTCTTTTATGTTTGACCTCAAATTAGAGTTTGAATTTCTTAATTTTCTCTTCCAAAATCATCTGCAAGATAGTAGTAATGAGCTTCTAAGTTTTCAAATGCCACACAAAATGAAAGCATTAATTCCTAAGTAGTAGTGTGGAACAAATTGAATTTTGTTAGGTAGCCTTTACGGTCCTCATTTTGCCCTGTGTTTAGTCATTGCAGGTAATTTAAAAAAAATCACTTGTGCAAGTGAACCAACAGAAATATCTTAATCATTGAACAAAAGGCTAAAACCCAATTATGTTATGTATTGGATATTTTTCTGTATTAGCACTTTCTTCACTTGTTCAGAATCATTTCTCACATTAACATTAATACCCAGTTTCTCCTCAAGTGTTTTTGGTCTTTCTCCCCTCCATTTCATGAAAGAGAATGGCACTCTGTTACAGAGATATGCCCCCTATATCTTCTGAAGCCCTAATCATTTGGTCCTGGCAGAAGGAGGAGGTAATGAAATTCCTTTCCTCCAGTAGATGTAGACATACCAATCACTTTAAGTGGAAACAATCCTTCCTCAAGCCATTTGGAGCAACCATCTCTGAAGACAGAAGCAGTACCAATGCATATTGTTGCGACAAACAGCTTTTCCATAGGATGCTTAAGGCTTGCAGGCCAGCCATGTGCCACAGAGGTCAAGACACACAGATTTCCTGATAGCGAGTTCCTGAGAGCATTTGATTTGAGCAGAGGGAGTGATAAGAAGAGCATTCTGTAATCTGGCCTTAGAGTTGACTGAAGATTGAAACCTCAAAGAGGAGGGGGTGATGGAGAGTCATTCATGCTGCCATCCTCATTGTATACTGCAGTCTTTGCCCAAGTTAGGCTTTCAGATGCACAAGATTTGTGTTATTTTCCATGGTGTGGAGATGAGGTTCTAGGAAACCTCACATCACCAAACAGTTCAGGGTTTTTTTTCTCCCTCCTACATACCAGAATGAATTTGGATTTTTTGATGCTATCTTTTTCCTCCAGAATCATTACGCATGTTCAACTTTCATCGTGGTATTTTAGTATTTGAGGAAATACTTGATATTTAGGCCATATTTTAGGAAAGTGACACCAGAAGATACAGAAAGTAAGGCATTTATTGCAACCGCCCCCGTCCAGCATGCCTCCTTACCTATAACAAACTTTAAAGCCAAGGAGTATTTGAGAAGCTGGTGGGGAAAGCATGTGCTGAGGAAGGACAGAAACAACACATTTGCACAGCTCGCTTTGGTTCCAATGAGGCACTGCTGTCTTTCCAGGGCCCTGCTGCTGTGAAGCAGAGACACTCTCACTTCCACCCCCCAGATACAGAGCAGCATCAGTCTAGAAATATTAAAGAGGAAATTAATAATTTATTTCAAAAATTCATTTGCAGCTTCACTTCAGTGAATTAATTACTTTTTTCTTTCTCCTTTTATTCATTCCTCTCTCTTGGTAATGATCGAGTTAGAAGCAGTGGAAGGAAATGGTATTGGAAGAGGTGGGAGGCTGGCAGGTCAGAGCAGGAAGCGAAAGAAAATATACTTTCATGTGGGAACTTCATGGCACCTGATATGTGAACATGGAGTGCTTAAACTTACTCTGCCTTCTTTCTTTACCTTAAAAGCAACAGGAAAATGCATAATACATACACTGTAATACAGACCCCATTCAGCATTTTAGAGAAGGGAAAAATTAAAATCCAGCAAGCAAAAGATGCGTGTTATTACAAGAGATTGATCTGTTGTTTATCTCAACAATATCTATGCAATTCACTTTCCTGTATGCTCATTAAGGTAGTGTAGCCACACAGACAAAACAATTGTATGAATTGTTTAAGTATTAAATGGAGTATTTATATTAACTTCTATAAATATTTGGTATAGGCGTTATGATGTTTGCGTGAACTTTGCTTATCAAAATTTGTCAGAACACTCTAAGGTTCAAATTCATAGCCATCTTAATGCTTTTCTAAACGAAATTAGAAAAGTCAGTAAAAGAAATTTCACTGGCCAAATCACAGGCTAAGACAAAACACATGATTTCTTGCTTATTTCATAATACTCTGCAGGTAGGGAGGCTGTTTCCACCATGGCAGTCCAAGGTACCATTTAAGAGTAAGTAAAAAGTTGTGTTTATTAAACACCTTTTTTTATTCAGCCATGTAATGTGAGATATAGCCATTGTATTAGTGGTATTTTGAAAAATAAAAGAATGTAGAAACAAATGCTGATGTTTTTCCTGATGGTCTTGTTGCTCTTTCCCACGAGCTGAAGTCAGTTGAGCTCCAAATAATCCTCTCCAGTATAAACAGCTTCTGTGAATCCCACTGGATCTTCTGGTATGTGTATCCACAGAATGGGGATAACGTTAGGAAGGAAACAGATAGGACTGAATGTTTAATTTTATTCAAAACACCACAGACAGGTAAAGGATAAAGTACACAAAGCAATGTGTAAAGAGCAGTGCTGATAGTGTTTGGGGCAGGTGTTCACCAGTCCTACTAGGTACTCACTATCACCAAGAGAGCCTTGTGACTATGCTGTTAGAAACGATTTAGTATGCTTTGCGATGCTGTGCCCCAGACAACAATGAAGAGTCATTTGCTCCAGCTTGCATATGACCTGACATGATCACTAACACCCTTTCTCCAGTTGATTCCAAGCATGTTTCCTGAAGGTGAGGATAGGACCACACCATCTGAAGCAATATGCAGTGTTGTGTACCCATGGATAATGCAACAAAAGGGTTTGTGACTGTGTCTTTCTGTGCCATAGTGGAAATCTACTTCAAACTATTACCACAGCATTTCATTTGGATTGCTAATGTATATACAGGCAACCGAATAATTGATTTGGGTAGAAATGCCTTCCTCTTTCAACACTTCAGATCTGATAAATTCATAACTATTCCATAAGTCTTGTGTATACAGATGTTAATGCTGAAAAGTGATATAAATCGAAACATATTTAATAATATGAAACCATTAGTGACTTCTATTCACTCCATATGGCAGTACAATTCTATTGGCTCAAAATGTGTTCCATATACAACTCCCCTTGAAAGCCCTTATTTAAAAATTTATCAAAAAGTCATCATATCATGAAGAGACTGAAATATACTTCCACTGTTCCTAAAAGGTCTTGCAATACAACTTGATAATTTGATAAAAATGGTTTAGCTATTTAACATTGTCTATGTTAAAATAAGTAGTTTTACCTGGAGTAATCGATGAAAATATTTCCCTCAATTTCTCCTGGCAAGACTCTATACTAGTAACTGGAATTTCAGTGGACATCTTTCCTTCCTTATTTCTCAAGCAAGACTACTTTGGACTCTGTAATGATAGGCTTTAGGGATCTTACTCTTATGAAAAACAACACTGCCCTGTTTTGTGTATTTAAAGTTTGTCTTCTGACAGACTTCTACATGTTCTGAAAGCTGTTGGAGGTTTTTGACTACCTAGCACTGCCCCCATGTGGGCCACAAGAGACACTGGTACAGGAATCTGTCACCAGTCGGTTTTCTATATCACCAGAGGAAACGAAAAGCCTTGTTTTTAAAAATAATTTCTTCCCTACCCACTGATTTGACATCCCACATGAACTAGAATTGTTTTCTATTCTCAAAGTGAGTTTGAAGACTTAACTAGCTTGTATGTATGGAAAAAAGAAAAACAGGAGAGGGAGGATAGGAAAATCTAGGCCAGTGTTCACCATCACCTGGGATTCTTGGTTTTCTCCACCCAGAAGGTCAAATCTCAGCAGAATTGGTATGCAGATCACATACACAGCAAGTGCAGTTCCAGACTCGGGAATGTGCTAATTGGCTCACCTGCCTGAAGAACCAGGGTATCAGTCGGCTGCCACGCAGTCTCTGAGGAAAGCGGGCTTAATGCAGGACAAAATGTCTTCAACACTGCACTGCCTCTCATGCCTGTTTCTTGCAAGCATTCTGGCCAAATACAGTGGTGACTGGAGAAGGTTCATAATTATTCCCAGTTTGTAGGCTGATATGTACATTTGGGATTTTACAATGCTTTTTAATTCAGAAGAAATTAAAATTAAAGTCATCACCCCTTCAGGTTTCTTTCATTATGTGTCTCTACAGTGTTTCAAAGAGTGTTTTGTAATGCCTAAGAAGAAGGTAGGTTTTGGCAGCCATATTAAAACCATTTGGGCTTGTTGTCAGCATTAAGCACATGGCTAATGCTACCTCCCTCATTAGACAGTGCAGTACAAGAAACAGCCATGTTAGAGACAGGCATGAATTACCTCTACTACTGCCTCAGGAATCCAACTCACTACTCCTCTGGTTTCTGGAAACATGGAGTGCTTCAGACAAGAAACACACAATCTCTGGTTAGTTAGTAACTGCTTTGTTCTAAGAGGGAGTGGCATCATCCGAGCTCTCCTTGATAGGGAGCTATATTTCTGAACTCTATTGCCTGAGGTAGTGGGAACAGAAACAAATGACAGCCTTCCTCCATGTGTTGATTAAACCCGATAACCTACCCAGGCTAATGAGGTAGAGGCTGTGCATGCTTCCCTTGCCTAATGTGGCTCATTAAATGAACAATTATTAAATATCCTGATAATGTGGTAGCCATAATAAGGGTAATGATAGCCACATGATGACAATGATGAAGGGGGACAGCACCATTGAGTCGAGATTCACGTTGCTGATGCAAATCAAAGAAAGTAGGCACTGGGATGAGGCATGTACAGAATGCATGTATCTAGCTAAGTATTCCTTTGTTTTATAATTTTAATAAAGTAAGACAAAATAACTGAGATCCTCTGAACACATAAAAGAACAACAAACTCTTTCTTCCCCCTCTTGGTATAACTGTCAAACTTTATTTAAGAAACCTACATTTTTTTCATTAACTTACTTTTATTTGTTTATTTTGCATTCCAATCACCATCCCTCTCCCTCCCCTCCTCCCAGTCATACTCTCCCACCCACTTCCCCCATACTGTCCTCCTACAGATACCCAGTACCAACCTACTCTCGCACATAGAATTGCATCGGACTAAGTGTCTCCTCTTACACTGAGGCAAGACAAGGCAGCTCTGCTATGTAAATGGGATCCAGAGGCTAGGCAACACTATCCAAATCAGAGATAGGCTGTGCTCCAATTATTAGGGGAGTCACTTGAGGACCAAGTAGCCCATCAGCTTCATATTTGTAGTGGGCCTAGGAACAGTCTGTGCATGTTCTTTTGTTGGTGGTTCAGTCTCTATGAGCCCCACTGCATCTGAGTTAATTGGCTATGTGGGTCTTCTTGTGGTGTCCTTGAGAACAACAGATTCTTATGCAACATGAATACCTTTCCTAATAACAGCATGTGTTCCAGCATGAAACTAGCAGAGAAACACTCAGTCTCAACATTGTAATTTGACATCTTTTGCAGTTCCATATTTTTGAGAGTTTTATTTTAGGTCAAATAGCCTTGTCCAGTCATACACTTCGTACAAAAGCATGAGCATGCCTTCAACCTCAGCTAAATGAGACTACTCTCTCTTTCTCCCCTGCCTCCCTGTCTCTCTACCAGGTTTGCAGCTAAAAGGGTTTTTTTGCTTCTATCTTTTAACTTTCCTTTTTTCTCCAAGTTTGGATCAAGATGATGAAGATGTGAAACAAGATGTGAAGATGTAGGAGAAGTTAATGAAATGGTTTTGTAAATCTCACAAAAATGTTATAAGAATTTGAAGTGTCAGTTTTTCTTTATCACTAAGTTCTACAATCTACACACAGAACGTTTGTGTCTGTCATGTCCATCACTACTATTAAAACTTAATAAAATCAAAATAAACTTCTGATAAAAATCAGGATTCAGAATTTTATCATGGAGTATAGTCCTGTTTGACTCTGTTTGATAATCAGTAGACACACCACAAACATAAAAACATTTCACCCAGGTCCCATTTTATCTCAACAGTACTTCTATCTAGGACAGAGTAGGTGATGGGAGGGAGGAGGAAGGAGAGAAAGAGGAAAAGGGGGAAGAAATATGCAAATAATGTTTCCCCATCACATCTTTTCACAAGTTCATAAATGTTAGACCCATATTGACCTTGTGATCCTCTACATTGGAAATAAAATAGATAAATACAGTAGATTTGGTTTTAGAATTTGTGGTCATCTTTCTCTTGGTGTAGGAAATATGGCATTCTGTTATCTCTGGAGCCTTCTCTTCTTTCTTCTTCCAAGGCTAATGCAAGTCTGATGTGCTCATGAGATAGACAGGGGAAGAGTTTATACTCTAAGGCTCCAACCCTGATGTATGGCAACAGCCTGTTTTTGCATTGTCTTATGTCTTTGATGCTACATAATAGTGAGATGCAATCCTTCACTGTCTATGAAATTATTATGATGCCTTCACAAATCAGTGTGCTCACTGACACTAATTTACCCTTTGTAGTAGGGGGCTTGCAACTTGGAGGCATTTGAAAGTACCTGCTCCAAGGAAATCATTGCTTGTATGACAGTTTCGTGATGTGGGAAGAGCTCAAAGCAGATTCAGCTGACCTGATTGTAATAACATTTCTGAATGTAGAGCCACTCCTGTCTTCTGATGATTGCTTTATTCTCTTGCTTGAAAAAACTCTACATCATGGGGGCTGGGGAGGAATTAGAGAAGGGGATATGAGCAGATCTCAGGATAATTTTACCCTGAAAATGACCACAGAATATCAGTTCCACATTGACAATAATGGATTTAGTAAATTCCCAGCTAAGGTTGATGGAGTCTGGACAGTGACACGACATTTCTATTTTGGAGGGTTCTATAGGGAATAACATGACAAGGTAAGGTAGATGAAGACCAGCAATCGTATCTTTCTACTTAAAGTACATAGTGACTTCTAACTGCTTGATATTAACAAAAGAAGGTCTTAGAGAAATCTTGAAAAGTCATAAGGTCTTCCATTATCTCACCTTGATACTTCTCTAAAAGTCTACTGCTACTTCCATAACTCACTCAGGAGTTAGTTGTTTGTTAACCATTTCTATTATACATGGTATATAATATGTACAAACAGTCATGTAGAGCTAGATAGGTTAAGAGAACTCAGTTCAATTAATTTACCTAGTCAGAGAAAATGAGCTATGCCAGTAGCTTTTGTTCCAATTTCATCATGAGTTCTAGATTAATTCTAGTAAGTTATTTTTTTTTAAAGTTTTCATTGTCTGGGTCCATCTGTCAAAATAAATTGACATCTTCACTGGACCCAGAAAATGGTGAAATATGTGGGATAAATTTACAAAATCAAACCAGCTACACTTGCTACAGGGGCAGAAATATCTTGGGTTTGTTTTGAAATGACACTGGAAAAAAAATCTTCTGAATCTTAAAGTCCTTGTCACAGCTGGGACACCACAATGACTGCAAATTTTTCAGACCAAGCCACCCACTCAAAAGAAGAAAAAAACATTTCAATGTTAAGAAAAATAAATCAAGAAGCGAGTCCAGAGATATTTTTTTTTTTTTTTTTTTTTTTTTTTTGCTTGCTGGAGAACACTGTTGGGGATATACTCACAATTGTTCCCAATCAACTGGATAGACGAAAAGAAATTTTATAGCATGCATACTCCAGAGAATTGACATCCCAGAGTATTGCTACTGTCTCATCATGTGACCATCTTACTAGGACAAGGTAATACTCTAAAGCTAAGATTGATTACAACATCTTTAAGAACTACCACATTATCCTGTGCTTACCATTCAGTTCTTCCAATTACTTAAGGCTTTCAAACAAAACTAAGTCTATTATTTCTTGTTTATTTGCAAATTATTTGGATAAATGAAGACAATTATCTCAGCAGCATATTAATGCTATTTTCACCACAAAAATTATATGAAAATCAAGGAAAAGGAAAAATACATATAAAATATCCACACCTAAGTCCATGGGCTAAGTGAATGTGAATATGGTTTCAGTTGAGAGAGATATGAGAACATGTCTTGCTATAGCTGTGACCTCTAACTTAAAATATTCCTAAAGGAAACACTATTAATTCTGTTTTGTGCATCTCTATAGTCTCACATTACAGACACTTTAACTGATCATGGTGATTTCATGAATTATACTTTCAAAATTAAGCCAACAGGACAATGGACTTCATTTTGATTTCAACATAATGCCTGCTGTGTCTTGAAAAAGAATACAGATTTTTACATATTAATTCCTCTTATCTAGTATGTAATAAGATAGCTAGCTCTTCAGCATGGTGAAGATATTTGACAGAGTTGAGGACAAAATTTGAAAAAGCTAACGTTTGTCTTATGGGAATTTGGCAGAATCATGCATTCTTACCACTTTTTTCCCTTAATCTTTGCAAGTCATTGTATACTATTTTCTAACTCATAAAATACATCTTAAAGGTTTTTCTTAGATTTTTTTTTTTAGCAATTACATATGTGTATAGTATATATTGTAGAGGTTGAAGAGCTGGCCCAGCAATTAAGAGTATTTACTGTTCTTGCAGAGGATCTGGATTTGAATCCCAGTACCACTATGGCAGCTCAGAAAACATTTGTTCTTCCAGGGGAATGCTATATAGCTTCTAAAGAAAGCACACACACTGTGTGTGTGTGTGTGTGTGTGTGTGTGTAAATCTGTATAGCCATATATGATATAGATCATTGTCAGGGAGAAACACTCAACTGTCATTCTCAGTTCCTCTTCCAACTGTGAGTCTGAGCATTAACTGTTAAAAGAAGCTTCTCTGACAAAGGCCAAGAGTGGTACAAGCCTCAGGGAAGGAACAGAAATGTTTAGGAAGTAGCTTGTCTACAGGTCCATTTGGCAAAGCATTATTAGTGCATTCTCAGGAGACCTGTGACCACATAATCTATATACTTTGACCAGTATATGGTACTTGGCACATGTCCATTCTCATGGAGAGGGCCTCAAATCAAAGCAGGAATTGGCTGGCTGCCCACGTAATATACCATTTTCTGCTTAAGTTACCTCAGAAGCTGTGTTTAAAAAAAAATGATTTGTAACACAAACCATGGAGATGAGACTGGAGTTCTTCATTTAACTAAGAACATATTTCCCCATGCCAACACATGATTTAGTGATTTACATTCATGTGATTCATTTGAGTGAACAAGACTGAAGAGTTTTACTCATAGTAAGAAGATGACCAATAGGAAAAAGTCAATGGTAATGAGAATGGTGGGATCTGAAGATACGAAATGGCTCAGTTCCACTAAGAAAGACTATCAAGGGTCCAAAAACCTTGATATGAAATCCTTAAGAGATGGTGAGTTCAGAAACAGAAATCTGTGGTCTTTACATGTATATGCATATATAAGAGGTCTAGGTCTTTACACACACACACACACACACACACACACACACACACACACAAACATATATTTGAACTGGTGTTGAAACCCCTCCAGGTGAATTACCAAATGTCTTTCTTTGGCTAGCTTATAAGAATTTTACTCTTCACCACAAATTATTTATAAAACACCAACAACAATAAAGCCACAAAACAAACTTCCCTATAGGTAGCCTATAGTGTTTTAAGTTACCCAGCCCTCTTTATTCAAAGTATAATAAAGGATATCAAAAAATAAGGAAAGAAAGCTAGAACATTTGGGAATGTGTAAAAAAAATTGGCTAATTAAATTATTTAACCAATACTTACACTATCTTTAATTGGTTTGGCGGCTGTTAATCCTTAGCCCGCCATTATAAATGAATACACACAGACACTGGGTGGATTTTAACAAGGCTAGGCCTGAGTTGTATAATCCTGGTCCATCTAAGCTAGCTCATAATTCTATTACCCAACTATAACCCCATATATACATACATCCCTTTGGACTATTATTTTCCACTCTAAGCCAATGTTCCAGGTCACTTGGAAGGATCTTCTTTAATCTACCCCATGGTGTGCGCTCCTTGTTTGCCCTGGCTGCTCTCTGGCAACCTTCTTCTTCCCAAGATGCTCTCTCTCTCTCAAAAAGCCCGTGACCTTAGTTCCACCTCTCTCTGTCTTTGCTCAATCTCCACACTTCAGCATTTATTTAACCAATCAGAGTCAATTAAGTAACAAACAACAAACAGGACCAATCAACATTT
The DNA here is from genome assembly GCA_907164525.1 of Lophiomys imhausi. Taxonomy (NCBI): domain Eukaryota; kingdom Metazoa; phylum Chordata; class Mammalia; order Rodentia; family Muridae; genus Lophiomys; species Lophiomys imhausi. Next base: position 16,128,548 of record CAJQZJ010001694.1, on the reverse strand, counting down.
AGAATGCTTAACATCACCTCATCAGGAACGTCTCATTATTCTTCCTGAACATGCTTAAACTGATAACTTTGGTTATCTTCTTGATCTCTCCTTGGATGTTATCATGAACATTAATTTTTTTGTGTGTGTATCTAAAGTAAGCTATATTTACTAGGATGTTTTAAATGGGCCAAAAATCACAGTAAACCTAAGAAAACGTGTAAAGGTAAAAAGTGATCTTTAATCTTTAAGGTTCATGAGAAGAATCTGGAAACTATATTTAAAGTGCAAATATAAAGTCTAAGATTCTGCATTTTCATAAGCTTCCATGGGACACGAAGAATAAATTCCTAATGACAGAATAAATGGATAAATGTTGACAGGAAACGTTTCCTGAAGAAAAGGAAAAAGGCCTGAAATAGAATCCAACAGGCAGATCCTATAGAGAGTTACTGTTCTTCCTTTTTGTCAAATACACCCTGAGGAGCAATGCTGAAAATGGAGGGGTTATTTTGCAATTATGAAGCCATTGGCATTTATCCTTTACCAAATAGCCAAAAGAAACATGGCACTGAAACTAAGAAAGTCAATCATTTGTAAGCTCTCTGTCTTTAAGCAAACCATTTAATTTACCAGAGTTTCAACGACTTAACAAAAACTGTGTTGCAGAATTCTACAAGTCAAAACTTATAAAAAATGTAAATTTACAGTAGGTCCTATAAAATTAATTTTTCTTTTACTATGGTAATCAGAAATATTTACTAAACAGTATGCAATTTCTTGTAAGTGATACAGAAGAAATATGTAATGTTTATGCTTAAGAGTTTACAAATCAATAGAAAGTATA
>CAJQZJ010001694.1:16039480-16077722 GCA_907164525.1 Lophiomys imhausi | reverse complement strand
TTTAGTAATAAATAAGTGATAAATAATAACTAAAAAGTTCGGTTTCATGTCCTGGTTGTTGTTTTCATTTGGCTATTGAGTATGACATAAGGAGAAATGGTTTTGTGTCAAGTTGACATGGGGTGGTTCTGTGATGACTATTCTTGGTTGTCAAGTTAACTACATCAAGAGTTAAGTAAAACCCAAGTTTCTGGGTACACGTATGAGAATTTTTTTAATTAAATCATTTGAAGTAGGAAGACACATTTTTAATCCCGATATTTTAAGGTGGAAAGATACTTTAATCCAGATCTATTGAAATGGGAAAATTCACTTTTATTATGGAGCACATCTTTTGCTGGCAGCATATACAAAGGACATGGTCTTTGCCTACCTGTTCTCTCCTGGTTAGCAAGTCTACTTCCTTGGCATTAGAATCTACTTCTTCAGGATTCTGGGATGCACTGAAGACCAGCTGAGATATCCAGCCTTGTGGACTGAATGGCTACTGTACTCTTGGAATTTCTGTTGGTAGACAGCCCTTGTTGGACTCGCTGGACTATAACCTGTAAGCTGCTCTGTAGGAGGTTAGATAAATTAGATTTAGGAAATATATAGGAGTTTCTGATTCTGTCTCTTAATTCAGGGCCTGAAGAGCATTATCAGCATGAAGTCAGGAAAAACAGGAAAGACTTAATAGACTGAAAAACAAGGTTGAAGTCAGGAAAAACAGGAAAGACTCAATAGACTTGAAGAAACAAAGCATCTGGCCTGACATTGTTTTCAGCTGCTAAGTGGGCGGAGCCCAAATTAAGCTGAAACAGAGTTCCTCATATTTAAGGACAGTGCATGGAGCCCAGAAAGAGAAGAGGCCCCTGATGCTAGAGAGCTCCAAGAGTCCTGCTGAAAAAACGGCTGGCCATTGATGACCAGCTCTCTCCCTGAAGCAGAAAGAAGCCGGTGAGCAAAGAAAGCCTGAGCAAGACACCAAAAGGCTAAGGAGTGGACCCTGTGGCTCAGCTTTTGCCTAGAGGGGTTTGATCTGTCCGAACAGTGACCTAAAGGAAATTGTGCCTGGCTTTAAGGACTGAGACAGAGCAGCTGAGTTCCTGATTCAAAAGAAGTAAGTTGGCCTACAGATGGCTGGGGTCTCCCACAGAGAAGAAAGCATGAAGCCTTATTTAAGGTGAGACTGCAATAACCAACTTACCCTGACGAACCTGCATCTGAGAGATCCAGAAAAAGGACTGCTAAGTGCGTTAAAGAATCGACAACAAAGACTTTGTTCCTGACAACTGAGGACCTGCCCCAGAGACTGTATCATTCTAAAAGGTTATGAAACTAGTTGTTATAATTATCAATAGGTTTAGTGGATAGGTTAAAGGGGTTGTAGGAATTTATAGGATTAATATTTAAGAAATTGTTGGTGTTTGTTATAAGTGAATTTAGTAATAAATAAATGTTAAATAATAATTTAAAAGATCGGTTACACTGCTCCAATAAAGATATATACAAATACCTTTATATATTCTACATTATATTTATAATTATATATATGTATAATATTTATGATATATAATATATTAATTCCATATATATGAGTATGTATATATATATATATATATTCATTCTATAAGTTCTCATGCTCTAGAGAATGCTCACTGATACAGCATTCATTTGATTTTTTTCAAATAAACATAGAACTGGAAACTACCAGATGTTGCCAAAATGGGAAGGCATGGACTAAATTAAAAGATGATTTTTTTTTCTTCATAACCTCCGCTCTACAATCAATATCTGTCAGAGAAACGGGGCCAAACGACTGAAGATTGATGCTGTAATGTATGGAGAGAAAATGGAAACTGTCCAGGCAGCCACTGGTATGTCATTTCTTAGTTTGGGAAGCTGCAGGCCCTGTACTTCCTATAAAATCAGATATATTTATCCCTCTCAGGTCTCTGAGGTGGTTGAAGAACAGATAGCTAGAGTCTCATAATTAAATTTTGAGTTGTTTAGGAGTCAAGAGAGTGTTATAGATCTAAGAAGATGCTTTTAAAATTGTGTTGCAAGTTAGTATGAATGTTGAGTCAGATATAGAACTTTAAACTCATGGAGATGGTTAGATAGTAGAATGTTAAAGTCAGGTGCCAAATACATATGGACTGGACATTGGGAATGTACGCTAAGCCATATAACCCTCATAACTGTGGCCTATTTATTTCAGTTGTTTTGTACTGTATTTATTATTATAAGAGAAAGAGCCATTTGTTGGACTGAAAGGGGAAAGTGTAGGGGGAAATAAGATATACCTTAAACTTAAAAAAAAAGGGAAGAGGATGGGGGGTTGAGGGTGGGAGGGTGGGACTGGAGGGGGGAATAGGGAGGGGACTGCGATTAAGATGTAACTTGAAGAAATAAAAAATAAAGGAAAAAAGATGATTTTTTTTAATAAACAGTAAACTCACTTTTAGTCATTTTTATTATACTAGAAACTTATACGTTCTCCAGAGGCAGAGAAACCTGGCATTCAATACCTGGCCTTGAGAAAACCAGTACATGTCAAAGAATCACAGCTTTATCATCTTATATTCAGGAGCCACAATTATACTTGCTGAGGCTTTATTCAAATAAAATGAGGTATTGCATGCATTTGTTAGAATAGCACCTGGCACATGGCAAACAGTCAATAAACAAACTATTATTCAAAATACAGGTGCAATAAAGTCAGTTGAATAATTTTTGTGTCCTTTGTTAGTTTGTTTTGTTTTAGAATTTATGTGATTAGGTGTGTATGTATAAATGCGTGTTTAAATAGGAGCAAACTGAACATAGTGCCAGACTAAGGAAACCATGTCAGCAAATAAGGTCGTATTTAATTTCTTATAGGGAAGTAAATTCCTTTATTTCAAGAAATTTTCTTTCCCATATCTTCTAAGTAATATTTGATAATCTGGGCAAGAGTGATTTTTGATGATACCAAGACATTAAAGGGAAGCAGCTGAGATATGGGGAGGGGGGGAAGTTGCCTTTGAATAACAAGTGCAAAGTTTTAGTAAAAGTACCAGGAGTTATTTCTAAGGTGGTCCCTGCAACATGGAAACTTAAACCAGACAAAAAGGAAAACCAATAAACTGTCATGTCCCAAGGAAACTTCCTTGTGAGATAGAAAATTTCTAGCATTAATGAGCATGTTGTATCACCCATAACTGGAAGTTTATCTGAGTTTGAGCACCTGATGTTCCAGTCTGTTCTTGTGCACACCATGAAGATGCATCTAGATAACATCCCACTGTATATGGTCAAGCAAACTTAAAATATTTTATGCCACGTGGGTAAGCAAAGACGCTCTCCATTCTGACACAGAAATCATCTTCAATACCCAGGGATGGGTCACAGATGTGGCAAAAATAAATATCCTAAGTTGGTACACAAGAGTCTTCTGATGGAGTTTGCACTTTGCATTGTTCTTGTCTCTCATAATGACTAGTTCTTAACTCAGGCCTCAAGTTCTGGGCTTTCAGGAGACTTGATAGGAAGGATTTGCTAAACAAGTTACACTTCTTCCCCCTTCATAGTTCACTGACAACAAACCACTAACTAACAGGTTCCATCTCTTGTCTTTCTCGCATATATTAAATTTCTTCAAGTCAAATAGCTGCCCTAGCTAATCTGGCCACTTGCTTGTGGTGTTAAATGGACCTTAACCACTGAAAAGCCAAAGGCTTTACTAGTTTTGTAATTATTACAATTGTCTATTTACCATTACCTCTTGGCATAGATATGTTAAGAAATACTCCATTTAATGCTTCCGTTTTCTTCCCTGAGCTCTTTCCTTGGGAGCTATTTCCATTGCCTGCTGGTCCTCTGTCAAAATTCGTACCATTATGTTCAGAATAAACCTTGTACCTAATAGAAAAAAAAATGACTTAAGATTTCAAAGGAAGCCTGCTGGTATTGCCCATATGTAAAGCTCACAAATGCAAAGAAGTATATTCAACCAAAAGAAAGATATTCTTCCATTTCTCAAAGAGTCACTTCTGAGAATAGGGGATTCCAGATATACTTAGATAAAGCCTGAAAAAACAAACTGTATAATGGTTGCACAAGAAACAGCAAGGAAAGGAGCTACACCTATTTTTAATGCTCATCTCTCAGTGAAAATACTGTACCATCTTAGGGGGCAGCACATGAAAAGACCACTTTCGTTCTGCAGAATTTGTTTCCAAGAATCTAGGAAGTATTAAATAGTTAACTTCCATCCTGTTTGGCTGATAGCTTCTGAAAGATCCTCATGTTGACACTGAAGCAGAGGAATCCAGGCCCACCTATCTACTATTGTGCATTTGATTCTTTATATTGAGATAATATTGTGGGAAAACTCATGGTATTTAAAAAAGGACAGTGTGAATTCTTACAATATGGTGTCAGTAGAATAACTTGCCAGGGAAAATAAAAGCATGTCTGGAATGGGTACCAATTCCTATACAAACTTCCCCTGTTCACTTCAGGTTATAAATTTTAGGTGAAATGTGTATATCATTATTCTGATTAGTTTTGTTATCAACTTGACAAGAGCTGGTCATCCAGAAAGAAGAACTTCAATTGAGAATGTCTCTATCAGAAGGGCCTTTAGGCCAGTCTTTGGAGAATTTTATTGATTAATGATTGATGTGGGAGGGCCCAGCATAAGGTGGGCAGTACCATCCCAGGGAAGGTAGCCATGGTCTTCTGATAGAGTTGTGTAAGAAAGGGGACTGAGCAATCCATGAAACTCAAGCCAGTAAACACCATCTTTCCATGGTCTCTTGTCTAGCTTCTACTTGCAGATTCCTTCCTTGAGTTCTTGTGACTTTCCTCAGTGATAGACTGTGATCTAGAAGTTGTAAGAGGAAATAACTACTTTCCTCTTCAAGTTGCTATTGGTCATCATGGTTTTTAATCAGAGTAACAGGAAGCCAAACTAAAACAATCACATAAGTCTCCCATCTTTGTCTAATCTTTTCAGGATAATCCCACATACAGAAATCAAAACCAGTCTCTGATGCTGACAGAGTAGATATGCAGAAACAGTACTGAGACCAACCTTAGGGAAAGAGAGTTCATATTTGTGGAACCATGAACAGCTCATCCTTAGCCATCCAAATTTTTCTGTCATGGATCTGAAATTGTTGGGGTGGGGGAGGTAGGAACATTGACTATATCCATAAGACTAGGGATATGGTATCTCTAAAGATGGTTAATTCTCCTTTGAAACTCTTGATCTGGTTCTGAGTAAACTCTATGTTATTTTCTTTGCTTAATTTCCCCAAGCTGTTAAATACAGTCAATAAACCTCACAGTTATTAAAATTAAGTCCACCATCATCAACAGCGATGGAATAACTCAACACTTAATACTTCTCCTAATGGTAACCTATCCTCCCACCGGAAAGAAATGTAGTTACTCTGATGCTCCATCATCCCATTGCTTCATCATCACTTCATGATATACTACCACTGAGGCATTGTTAAGATCTAGGTAACGTTCTATATCTAACTCAACATTCATACTAACTTGCAACACAATTTTAAAGCATCTTTTTAGATCTATAACACTCTCTTGACTCCTAAACAACTCAAAATTTAATTATGAGACTCTAGCTATCTGTTCTTCAACCACCTCAGAGACCTGAGAGGGATAAATATATCTGATTTTATAGGAAGTACAGGGCCTGCAGCTTCCCAAACTAAGAAATGACATACCAGTGGCTGCCTGGACAGTTCCCATTTTCTCTCCATACATTACAGCATCGATCTTCAGTCGTTTGGCCCCGTTTCTCTGACAGACATTGATTGTAGAGCAGGGGTTATGAAGGACTTGCCTACCCTGTCTTGGCAGAGCTAGGCTGTCAACTTACCTGCATCCAGGTTTTGTCCTTTTTGGACAGCATTCTGTCTACAGTTGGAGCAATGGAGATGGTTAGATAGTAGAATGTTAAAGTCAGGTGCCAAATACATATGGACTGGACTTTGGGAATGTACGCTAAGCCATATAACCCTCATAACTGTGGCCTAATTACCTTTGTTGTTTTGTATTGTATTTATTATTATAAGAGAAAGAGCCATTTGTTGGACTGAAAGGGGAAACTGTAGGGGAAAATAAGATATACCTTAAACTTAAAAAAAAAGGGGAAGAGGTTGGGGGGTTGAGGGTAGGAGGGTGAGACTGGAGGGGGGAATAGGGAGGGGACTGCGATTGAGATGTAAGTTGAAGAAATAAAAAATAAAGGAAAAAAAAAGATCTAGGTAACAAGTGATCCTAAATACAGTTTGCATAGGAAGCTAAACTCAGTAAAAATAACCATGCAGAAGGATCATTTAACTGGTAATGGGAGTGAGTAAACAGCAACAGTAAACACGTGAGGAGAATGCCAAATCCTCATCATTTCAGTCACTACTAGAGCAACATCACTCAAACTGTTCTGCTATAAAACTGACAGAGAGGTGTCTTCCAGTTCTCTAATATCTAATGTATTGTCCAGAGGAAGAGGAAAATATGAGAACATTTCTGTGACTGCTTCTCAAACTTCATAAATGTATCAGAGGATACATTTATGTTTTTAGAAGTCACTAGATTGCTTGAGTTGATATCTAATATCTATATTAAAAACCATATTTTCATTTGAACAAAGTTGATGCCCCACATGACCTTGCCAAAAAATGTGAGTACTACTAATCCAGCTTCTAGCAGTAGCCCTTTGAGTTAAACCCCCAAGGCCTTCCCCTTTCCCTATTAGTAACACTACAGTTTGATTTTGCCTCTTTAGAATCTAGTTCAAATGTAATCAGAACAGATTTGCTCTTTGGGTTCTGCTTTTATTCACCCCACACTTTCATTATGAGAGTCTCTAAACTTTAGAATTTTGGTGGTGAAATCCAAGTCAAGTTTTTCACACAGCCAATTTTATTTCTCATTATGGGGCTGAAGATTCTTTTATCTTCTTTGCAGCTGTGAGGACCTAGATGTACTGTTTAGTTTACATCTAGTCAACATCTTGTACACTGACTAAGATGATGATAAAGAGAAAGATATCCATCGTTATCCACCACAGGAATCTAGCACAGAGCCTGCCTTTCACTGACACATAATAAGTGTGAGTTAGCTTTTTGCTATGAGCTTCTTACAATTGTTTTTTTTACCTCAAATGATGATAATGACATGTCAATGCACAAACGTATTTTGGTGCATAAATTATACAAGTTTTTGCTTTTATTTCTCTGTTTTCTTTCTAACAATATAAAATGTTTTGAATATTTTAGCCAATACTATTAGGACAGCATTAAGTGTAAACAATAACCAATGGTGATGACCCTGGGCAAGAAGTAGTTAATCCGTCATATACTAAGGCAAACTGATAGAGAATAAAAATTCCCAAAGTCACAAATTCCTACAATCAAATCTCCCTCTCAATATACACTTTTTGGGGTAGTTTGTTTTTCAGAGCTATAAACTGTAATAGAATTATAGATCTAGATATGTTATGTTTTTTAAAGACAATATCAAACTTTACAAATTTAAGTAAGGAAGGTTTTCTTAGTGAGGATTTCTAGTTCTGTGATAAAACACCATGACCACTTGAGGAAGAAATGGGTTATTTTGGATAATAGTTTTTAGTCTCTCACTGAGGAAACTCAAAACAAGAACTCACAATAGAAACCAGAGGCAGGATTTGATGCAGAAGCCATGGAGAAGTGCTGTTTACTGACTTGCCATTCAAGGCTTGCTCAGTCTGTTTTCTTATTCAACTTAGCACCACTTGCTCAGAGGTGGCAACAACCTATAGAATAGGCTCTCTCACATCAAACATTGATCAAGACAACACCTCAGACTTGTTTATAGGCCAGTCTTCATATTCTCAATTAAACTCCTCTTTTTCCCAGATATATTTATCTAGGCTTCTGTAGAGCTGACCAAAAACTCCACAAATATTAAAATTATAACTTGGGAACTACATTATATTTTAGTAAAAACTATAAATATGCATAAAGATCAATAAGAAATTGTTTATGAGTTGTTACATTCTTCTATTTCCATGACAAAGAACATAGTCCTGTATCACCATGAAATCTTCTCTCTTCATTCTAGCGAACATGTTTCATAAGAGCATTGGTTGAAGTATGTGGAGATACATATAACTTGCTGTGTGATAATGAAACAGCATGTTATTAGTGACTTAGGAACAGCATCACTAGCATTCACCACATATCCAAGACTCGTATACATGCTTTTTATGTTACTTGTTAAAAGTAAGAACATATTAGCTTAAATAGCAACACATTACATTATCATATGTGAAGATTTTATCTACTCTTCATGTAATTCAGAGAATGGAGTGGGATGCTTTGAATGAGAAGAGCTACTCCTCAAAGATTAACCCTCTAAGGAAGTCCCCAATTACATGTTGCTGTTTTTTAAATTGTCTTGGTTAAGGTATCTCTTCCAACTTACTAAGCCATGAGCCTCCAAGAAATTAAGAAAAAAATGACATATCAAAGGCAGACTATGAGCTCATATTTTAGAGCCTGTATTTGTAATTTCTATGCTACATTGTTGCTGATACAGTGCAAAGAGAAAACTTGCTGTTGGTGCTTAGTTTTTAAAGAATTTCACTGATGTGTTCTTCACGTAGCCAAGGGTGTGTTTATGTGAAGTTAGTTGAAAGGAGAAAAATAACAGGTGATACAGAAAGAAGAGAATAGTAACAGAGATGAGCAGGGACAGGGGGTTGAGCTAACCTTTCAAGGAAGGTCAGAGATGAACAGGGACAGGGGGTTGAGCTAACCTTTCAAGGAAGGTAAAATTCCAGTGCATCTTTTCAAACATATTAGTAATAATCTCAAAAACCAAAGTTGCATCAGTGTCATATTAGGGAAAAGAAATCATAGTACTTCCCCTTAGAGAAGTTATTTTTTGAGACCAAGACAAGATTTGAATTCTATACTTCCCTCTCCCTGTGCCTTCCATCTCCTGTCTGTCTGTCCTTTGAGTCTGAATTTGTGACTTCATGAATTCTGTTTGTCTTCTGTGTGTCTCTGTCTCTGTCTCCTTCTCTGTCTCTGTGTGTCTTTGTTGTTAACAAAGGGATTTTGGTATGTATTTCTGTATCACAAGAAGCATAACATGGGGAAGGAAATGAGGGCTACTTTACAAAAATCTTTAACATACTTTTACAAGGGATGAAGTCACTGACTCCAGGTAACTATAAATGACCCAGATAACAAACAACAAATGTTATCAAGCAGTATGTTGCTTTCACTATTTATGGCAGATATTTGTTTTATAAAGTTGCTTTTCAACATATATATTTGTTTTTAACAAGTGACTGTCATATCACATACACATATACACATGTCTTGCTCTCTGGGTCAGAGGCATGGAAAAGTATATATTTTAAGATACAGCTATGTATTAACTTAGGTTGAAAAAGCCAATTATACGAGAAATCCAAGGCAAATAATGTTGCTTGTTGCATTGTACTCTTAATGGCAGGTTAAACAAACATGCTGAGTATACACTAGGATAGCAGTCTTAGGATTTAAGTGATCTCAGGGTATATTATTAACTCTAGCTGTGAGGTTCACCAAAATTTAGTCTTTTAACATGTAGGAGATATTTTAATAATAATGTATAGTCACAACTAAGGAGGGAAGTAGCCCAGGTAAGAAGACGTCTCAGGCATCTGTAATACTGCATACTTGCTACAACAACAAGAATACCAACAAGAAATGAAGAAAAATATTAAAACATTAAAAATTAATGTATGTATTAATTTTTAAATTGGAATTAAGCTACTATAACGTTCTCAGGCAATTAGAATGAAAATTGAACAGAGTTAATAAGACTAAGTGACCAGTTCTTGGATGCTCATACAATGAACAAAATGTCAGTCAGGAGAAACATAGAAATCCAGTCAGGAAAAGGGATCCCATCAGCATAGTGCTTGTCAACAAATTGCAACTCTAATTCTGTCCCTGTATCTCGCCTAATATTCCTTATTCTGGTCTGCTTTAGAAACAAAAATAGTAAAGAATTAAATTTCTTGGTCAATGCAATTTGTAGCTGGCATATGTAAATTCTTTTCTTGGAGTCCATCAAATTATGTATATAATGATTTTATTGATTAACATTTTATAATTAAATAAAGGCATATTAATTAAAGCAGTACTTTTCACAAAATACCTCCTGTTTCCAAAATCCTATGTGTAACTGTTTAATTAACATTTTTTGGTAGTAAACACAATTGTACATGTAACTCCATGCCCCAAGACACATACATGTAGGATCATTGTAGGAACACTAATGTGCATGTAATTCATTCAGGATGAGAATCCTTATATTCAAGTTTGCATCTGTTTGTGATTTCTAGTTATGTGATTGATCCAAAGTATATACATGGCATATATCCTGAGACCCTTAACCTTTAGAATTTGATTGATCAGTATCAAGGGAAGAGGGTAGGAGGGTGGGACCAGGAGGGGGAGAAGAGAGGGGATTATGATTGCAATGTAACTTGAAGAAATAAATAAATAAATAAAAATCTTGGCAAGAGGTTTGAAATTTTGGAACATAGATTTTTATTTTTAAGTAGTTTTCAGAATTGGGCAGTATTTTTTTTTTTTTTTGTGGTCATCAATGCTGACTACATAAATATAGCAGAGTATGTTAAGTTTTCTGAAGTTGCTGGAAATTCTGTTCTAATCTGTAACAGAAACAAGGCATTTTCTTGCCCAGTGGCTTTCTTGCCACATATGAAGCATCTGATGTTCTGTGAAGTAGAACAGGGTGCTACCAGGAGCAGACCTGTCTCATTTTCCAAAAAAAAAAAAAGCCTTAAGTTAATAAAATACCTTTAATTGCCTTATTATGTAGATTTCTGAGGTTTTTGAAGACCATCTATCTATCTTATTCGAATTGTTTGTTGCTAGCTATTCCTGTCAATCTAGGAAACATATTTTTTATAATTAACTAAACTAGTATCTAACATGACTATGAGTTTTATTATCTGACTGCTAATATGCATTTCTTAATTATCCTAAACAGTTGGTAGTAGCAGCTTTCAAAAGAACTAGAATTTAGCATTGCATTTTTAAGAATTACATTGATAAAATAATACCTTAGCATATTGCAACAAAATACAATCTTAAATCTGTATAAATATACAAACCTCTACTGATTTTATTTGCTCAGAATATTTGATAAACTTTTTTGTCTTATTAATACTTTTTGCTGCAAAAAGCATTAATATTCCACACCATTACTTCTCATTCCTGTATCCAACCCCTTTACAATGATAACAAACATCCATCCCCCACAGAACAACCAAAACCATCTACCACCTCTTAGAAATGAGCATAGTTTTCTTAAATTGTTTCCTGCTGCTGTGGACATTGTTTGTCTTTTGAGGAGGCCCAAGAAAATTGAGATATGGTCTGTCTTAACAAAGTTAGCTTTAACATTTTCTGTCCAGTCTTTGAATGCTGAGAAAGTTCAGGGCTTAACTGAAGTCCTGACTGGAACAGTCTGTGATGCTGGATGATCTAGCTGAAATTGTCCTAGATGTATATTTTCCAGAAAACAGTTAATGAGGCCATCTGTGCAGTAAGATCGCCTGAGATAATTGTGTTTGTCTTTGTTTTTTTTTTTTTTTTTTTTTTTGGGGTGGGGGTGTCCTGGTTCTCTTTCTCTGCAAGTATAACATTTCAAAGTTATTAAATATTTCTACATATATTACTATATGTATGGAATGTGCACTGAGCATAGTTAAGTTAAAAATGACCCTCTGCTCTCTGTTCGAGGAAGAAAGGCATTTTTTTCTCTATAAGCTAGTTTGGACTGTATAACCAAACTGTAATATAAGCTTTTATCTATGCCATTTGAAATGATGGCAAGATAAGTCCTGAGGATTTTGTACACAAAGATTTATTGGCAATGCATAGCTGGAATCCTGTCTGGAAACATTTCAGGTTTCAATCAGTCTCAGAACTGTTCCTATGTAGAATAAATCAGTAAATTATGTTATCTGTCCTGTTTGGTCTTCTTGATTTTTTTTTCCTCTGTCTGCAGCCAAGATCTTCACAAGGTCTTCTGTTGTCAAATCTGATTTTTGTCAATTTGGACAGAATCCACAGTTTTTCTTCTCCTGTGGAAACATTTGTATAATTCCTCCCCCAGTATAATACATTTCCTGCTTTCCATTCTGAGGATGGAACATCCTTAATATAAACAGGCTGATTTAGTTCAGCTGTTTTTTTCCATAATTCAATGTCTCTCAGCTGTTGTTTTTTGTTCATTAGCATTCAAAAAAGTTAAATAATAAAGCACTATGTAATCTATCTCTGGGTATTTTTGTTGCCACTTTCTGTTTGTTAAGCATCTCTCTTAAAGTGAGATTAGGTCTCCCTACAACTGTTTGTCCTGTAGGATTGTAGGGTATACTTGTAATATGGTTTATATTAAAAATTTTAAAATTGCTTCATTTTTCTACAGACATATGCTAGACATTGCCAGTCTTAATCTATACAGATATTCCCACAATTGCCATAACTTCTAATAAAAGTGTAATTACCTAATCATCTTTTTCAGAACCTAAAACAGTTTCCCATTGCAATCTGAATATGTATCTATGTATGGTTCATTAATATCTGTGGATATTTTAGATTTTTTTAACTCTACAAAATGAAACACATATGCTATAATATGACATTGCTTTAAGGTAACATTATTGAAAAGAATCTGTATTTTTAGTTCAGTATATAGACCTCCACCTAGTAATTGATCCTTGACAATATAAATATAATATGCAGTTTGAACATGTTAGTTTACAGCTAAATCTTTTTATTTAACATCTCTATGGGTTGTCGTTCTGTAATCTCCTTAAGAATTTGTGGATTTTTCTCATCTGGAACTACCATTTTGCTGTTATTGTAGATTCCAGGTTGGAGTCTTCGGTAGGTTCCCTATTTTGTTTTAATTCCAACCTCTATTCTATGGTCTTTAATTTAGCATCTAATTTCTTAGTCTTTTTTTTTAAATCTAAGTCAGTTTTAGTTTGACATTTCTTAAAAAGGATGCATAGAACTACATTTATTACTGAACATATTGCTATTATTTATATATTGACGGTCAAAACAAAATTATATGGGGTCAAAATGCCCTCATCTGCAATGTTTTCCATCTTTTATTATGGGAAATACTTCTCTCTCTCTCTCTGTCTTTCTTCTTTTAATAATTTTTTTATTTATTATTTCAGGTTACATCTCCATCACAGTGTCCTCTTTCTACCCCTCCCAGTCCCACCCTCACACCCTCTACTCCCTATCCCTTCCATCTCATTCTTCTAGGGTGGAGTGTCCCTACATAACACTACCCCATCCCAGTTCAGCAGTCAAAAGAGGGCCAAGAGCCTCCTCATACACTGGGGGCATATAAGGCAGCACCACTAGGGCAAAGTGTCTCACTGACAAGAGAAAAAGTCTATGTTCATGTTCCCTTTGGTGCACTGATTGTAGTATAGTTATCCTGTACTATATGGCTAAAATTCGACTATAAGTGAATAGATGCCATATGCATCATTCTGGGTCTAGGTTAGCTCACTCAGGATGAACTTCGATAGTTCCATCCATTTGGCTGCAAATTGCATGATTTCATAGTTTCTGATAGCTGAGTAGTATTCCATTGTGTAGATGTACCACAGTTTTTTAATCCATTCTTCAGCTGAGGGACATCTGGATTGTTTCCAGTTTCTAGCTATTACAAATAAGGCTGCTATAAATATAGATGAGATGAGGAAACTTCCTTGTGATTCAGTGAGGAGTCATTTGGATGTATACCCAGAAGTGGTATGGCTGGGTCCCGAGGCAGAGCTATTCCAAGTTTTCTAAGATATCTTTCTATGAAGACTCTATTCTATTACTTAAACTCTGTTTTTTCTTTTTGGTTGTCTATGTTCAGTTTCTTTCTTTCTTTATTTTAGTATCTATGTACCTTTGAAAACATTTATCTGTTTCTTGTTTTCTCTCCTTCAGAGACTTTACTTTCTATGTGCATCTATTTATTTCTTTTTTAGCCAGTTTCTAACTTTGAACCACTTAAAAGAGCATATAGAAAGTCCAAAGGCTTTGTGTTATTGTGCCTCAATCTTTATGTGTCTACTTTCTTTATATCCATCAATTTTAAATTATTTCTATCTATGAAATCTCACATCCAGTCTCTCTCCCTAAGGACTTTACTTTCTCAAACCCAGCTTCCCTTCTACACCTTACTAGTTCAGATGCTTGAGGCTTCTCTGTCTGCCTCTAGCTCCTGCTTCAAGAAAGGTTGTCTGCCTTCCTCAAACCAACCTCTAGCCAGCAGGAGTCACTTCTCAAAGGGATTTAGTTTCCTGCCATGGCAAGGGAAAGTCTGGCTTTAAGAAGTTTGCTTGTATCAATATACAAAGATCAATGCCTATGTAGCCCAATACAATCTTAATATTACGTCAATATACAAGGGTCAATACCATTGTGGCCAACTATAATCTTAATTTTGTATCAATATACAAATATCAATACCGATGTAATCCAATACAATCTTATTTTTGCACAATAAACAATGGTCAATACCACTTTAGCCAAATAAACTACTAATTTTGTAACAATATACAAAGGTATAAGGGCATATTCAATAATCTGCCCCTTCTTCTTGGACCTTCCTGTGCTATGTCTATGTCTCATTTTTCTCAAGCCTATGCACTCCTACATAGGAGAGGAAGAAGGATACAGAAAAGGAAAAGTAGGAAGTCCCTGGGGCTAACCTCCAAAACCCATTAAACAGGACCATTTATCAGCTTGTAATCTCTTCCCCTAAATATCAGAGTTTTCAGTTATCCTTCAAATAACCAAAAAGAAGGGAGGAGAAACACCTTCCCCACCCTCTGGGCATGGGACGTCGCTCTCTTAAGGTGACTTCCTGCTGATTTGGGTCATAGTAGACCTGTTTGGGGCCCGAACCCAAATGGAAAAAATGGTTAAAAATGTTAGTACACTCCTTTTATGTTCAGTCCTTCTGTTCTCAGCTGTTTAGATGACCTAAGGAGTTTGTAGGCAGAAGCTGATCTTGCAGGCTTCACTGAGGTTCCTGCCAGGGCATTGTGTAGAGCTGAACGGTCCCAGCGACATTGGATTGCCGTGGTTGCAGGCCCCCGATGGAGACAGCTATTGAGGAAGTCTGCCAGGCAGAATCAACTGGGTCGCTCGTCCTCCTTGGTGCCTGATTCTGCTCTCTGCTGAGGTTTCCGCTGTCCAGCCGTCCCCGGGCTCCCCTAATGGACGCTTCGATTCTCCTGGAAGGATAAGAACAGAGTACATTGATACATAATTAAGAGTATATTTAACCACAATTGAATAGATCTTTGTATATAGATACAAAATTAAAGGTAACGCTTCCTAATGGTATCATACCTAGAGATACTTAAAAATAAAATGTGAAGCTCTGGCCTCTTGATACCAACCGTCTAAAACGGTCTAGGATAGTTAAGTAAAACAAACTCCTAGTCATGCAAACATGTCACTTTGTTAGCTACTATGACAGTCTACCACAGATATTCTCTAAACTACCCAGTGATCAAGTTGCTAAGAGACAAGCAACATTTGCTTATCTAAATACGAGAGATGGATAGGGCATCTTCAAAAACCCCAAGAGATCTGCAGAATATGGCATTCAAAGATATTATCTTAAATTAAGATTTTCTTTTTTTTTGATATTGAGACATATCAGCTCCTGACAGCACCCCCTATTCTACTCCAAGTAGAAGATAAGCATCGAAGAATCTCCAGTGGGAGATGGTTGAATTAGTGGCAAGCCTATCTCTTGGCATGAAAAAACCCCTTGCTCCAACTGCAGACAGACTGCTGTCCAAAAAGGACAAAATTTGGTAGCAGGGAAGTCGACAGCCTAACTCTGCCAAGACAGGGTAGGTAAGTCCTTCATAATCCCTGCTCTACAACAAATGTCTGTCAGAGAAACAGGACCCAAAGGCCTAAGACTGATGCAGGAATGTATGGAGAGAAAATGGGAACTGTCCAGGCAGTCACTGGTATGTCATTTCTTAATTTTGGAAGCTGCAGGCCCTGCACTTCCTATATAAGCAGATATATTTATCCCTCTCAGGTCTCTGAGGTGGTTGAAGAATAGACAGCTAGAGTCTCATAGTTAAATTTTGAGTTGTTTAGGAATCAAGAGGGTGTTATAGATCTAAGAAGATACTCTTAAAAGTGTGTTGCAAGTTAGTATGAATGTTGAGTCAGATATAGACCTTTAAACTCATGGAGTAACCATCTCCATAGTAGAATGTTAAAGTCAGGGGCCAAATATGTATAAACTGGACATTGGGAAGGTATTCTGGGCCATTTAACTCTCATAAATGTGGCATATTTATATCTGTTGTTTTGTATAGTATTTACTGTTATAAGAGAAGGAACCATCTGTTGGACTGAAAGGGGAAACTTCTGGAGGGAAGAGGGTGGAAGGGCCGGATAGGAAGGGAAAATAGGGAAGGGTTTGTGACTGAGATGTAACTTGAAGAAAAAAAAAAGTATTTAACCCCCCCCCCCCAAAAAAAAGAAGTTTGCTTGTGTTAAGGAAAGCCAGGTTTTTCTTTTTTTTTTTTTCTTTTTGTTCTTTCTTTTCTTCTGTTTTTGCTTCTCTACCATAGGCTGGAGGCCTTGCTGCTCTGCAGGGGTTCTAATCGAGGAAACCTTAGTTCTTGCCTGAGAAACTGCAGTTCTGTTTTTCTTTGAAGAACAGAATTTACAAAACTGCTCTGTACCCAGGGAATACTTTTTTCTGTATATGTTTAGTTTCTATATGAGTTCTTACTCTAGTTGGTACACCAAAATATTAGTGTAAATCTATATAATTTCATTTGTTTCCCAGTTTCTCTATTAACCTGGCTATAATCCTAATAATTATGACTCTATATTATTTTAACATGTTTTACAATACAATATTGTTCAGTTTTGATCTGTTCTTAACCCTCTATGCTAGAGGATCATTGGCAGCCATATTTCAGAAGTTAGTGGTGAGTGTGCAAAGAAAAAGAGTAAAATATTGTACAATACTCTGAGACAGCACACACAACACAACCACAAAAACTTAAAAATGTATCCATGTTGAGTTCAAAGATCTTAAAAGAAGGAAATATTAGAATATTAAGCACAAAGGCTAGATTAGAATCAATTTAAAAGAAATGTAGTAATAAAAGGGAAAAGTGTATTAAAAATGAATGCAAAATGAAAAACACAGTCAGAATTTTAAAGACTTGTATAATAGGCTTACTAAGTAGTTAGAATGCAATGTCAATGCAGTGTTGTATTTTAAAAGTACATTACTTCTGTCTACTGATATCTGTGCAATATAAAAGCCAGTGACATCATTTTTGTCTATTTCATCCTAATGGATGTCCCAACTATGTGGATTTCCAAGGCTTCAATTTGAGAATTCCTCCACAAGACACAAAGAAAAGCTAAGAAATGTGGCCACATATTTATCTTTGTCTCTCTCACAGACTTTATCCTCTGTTTTACTGATGCTGCAAGAGTAAATCAATGTAAGCACACTTGAATTGCACATTCTTGTCAATTCTTGAATCAAAAAGTATAATATATATTCAGGTCAACCTTGCAAACATTACCTATCTACAGTGATAAAATAGATTCAAAGTGATATGAAATTTGTTAAGCTAGTAGAAGCAGAAATTTGAAACATAAGAATTTTTATAACCAATATAATATAATAAAATTATTGTATGTAGAGGACAAAAGATAGAAAGCCAACATTTCTCCCATTTTTCATTTATAAAAAGCAGAGAAAATTAAATTTTCAAAGAGGGAAGCCCAGAATTAAAAAAAAAACATTTTATGAGATATGCTAGGAAAAAACCTATAATATTTGGGTTTGAATGTTAAAACTTGGTTGTGTTCAGTGATTAATTTGAGAAGCACTAAGACAGATGCATCATTTAGCATTACTTGCTGACAGAACTTTCCCATCATATTGGCGCAAAGAAAGGCCCGCAAATCACATACTCAGTTGGATGTTGGGACAAAAGTATAGAGAAAAGGAATGCAGAATTGGTCCCAGGAATATGAATATACTTTGCATGTAAACCTTTCCTGTTTTTCAACCAGTGACTTTTGGTTCTACATATTACTACTTTCACTTCAGACCTTGAGTTCATTGTAAATGTGATGAATATCATTTCTATTGCTTCATGTTGTCACATATTTAATGACATCAAAGCCCCATAGCTGAGAATACACTTTGTGATATATGCTGTATCATATTGAAGACATCAAGAGTAAGGCTATAGATTATACAGAGGCAAACGAAACAGATTTTCCAGAATGATCCATTTAGTCAGGGCAAAGCAAAGAAATCATTCAGGCTAAGCTAGTAAGTCTGATTGATCCTGGCTTCTACATATTCTTCCACCAGATCAAGCCTAGGTTCCACATTCAGGGCCCTGCCTCAGCCTGACCACCACTGCCTCTGTTGCAAAGAATCTCTAGGCTTCCACAGCAAATTCCCTACTTATCCCCCAACCTCACAGGTCCCTCCCATGCTGCATTCAACCTCTCTACTCAGTCGTTCTATACTCAGTATCTCCCATACTCCAGGCTTGGACCTGGATACACAGCCTTCATATCACCTCAGTCCCTTTGTCCACCTAATTTCATTCCACGCAAGGTATTTCCATCCTCTAGGCTCAACTAACCCACACATTTTCTCTTGTATCTTAACATGCTCTGGTCAAATCAGAAACAGAACTAATGAAAGAAGTCTACACGCTCAGACCTCATCACAAAAATGCAAATGATATGAAAGGTAAAATCAGTATATCACCTCTAAAGCCCGCCAGTCCTGCAGAAATCCATGCCAGTGTGAATACCCTAGATGAACTCAAGAACACAGAACTTAAAAGAACAATCATAAACTTAATAAAATGATTGAAGGAACTTAAAAAAGACACAAAGAAACTACTCAGGGAAATTAAGGAGAATAAATGTCTGAACAAAGCCCAAGAAAAAATAAAGAAGATGAAAATCACAAACAATATAAAACTTGAGAACAAAATTCAACAAGAAGACAGAAACATAAAAAAAAACTATAGTTGAACTATAATATATAGAACAAAATTAAAATAGAAATGGAAAACTCAATTGTTCAACAAAACTCAAAGGAAATATTTATAAGTAGGATGAATCAAGCAGAAGACAGAATATAGGAATTGAAAATAAATTAGAGGATCTCGATTAAAATAAAAAACAGAATTGTTCTTTCAATGTTTGTAAAGAATTGTGTTGGTATTTTGATAGGAATTGCATTGAATCTGTATCTTGTATTTGGCAAGATGGCCATTTTTATTATGTTTATCCTACCTATCCATGGGCAAGGGAGATCTTTCCATTTTCTGATATGTTCTTCAATTTCTTTCTTCAGGGACTTGAAGTTCTTGTCATACAGGTCTTTCACTTGCTTGGTTAGAGTTACCCCAAGTATTTTATATTATTTGGGGTTATTTTGAAGGATTTTAATTCCCTTATTTCTTTCTCAGCCCATTTATCTTTTGTGTAGAGAAGGGTTACTGATTCTTTTGATTAATTTTGTATCCAGCCACCTTACTGTAGGAGTTTATCAGCTGTAGGAGTTCTCTGGTGGAATTTTTGGGATCACTTATGTAGTATTCTCATATCATCTGCAAATAGGGATACTTTGACTTCTTCCTTTCCAATTTGTATCCCCTTGATCTCCTTTACTTGTTGTATTGTTCTAGCTAAAACTTCAAGTACTATGTTGAACAGATACGGAAAGAGTGGGGCAGCCTTGTTCCAGATTTTAGTGAAAATGCTTTGTTTCTCTTCATTTAGTTTGATGTTGGCTATTGGCTTTTTGTACATTGCCTTTATTATTTTTAAGTATGGTTCTTCTATGCCTGATCTCTCCGAGACTTTTAACATGAATAGGTGCTGGATTTTGTCAAATTCTTTTCCAGTGTCCAATGATATGACCATGTGTGTGTTTTTTTTTTTTCTTTCCAATTGTTTATGTGGTGATTACATTCATGGATTTTCATATGTTGAACCAAACCTGCATCCCTGGGATAAAGCCTACTTGATCACAGTGTATTATTCTTTTCATGTGATCTTGGATTCAGTTTTCAAGTATTTTATTGAGTATTTTTGCATCCATTTTCATAAGGGAAATTGGTCTGAAATTTTCTTTCTCCATTTGGTCTTTGTGAGGTTTAGGTATCAGGGTTACCCTGGCCTCATAGAATGAGTTTGGCAGTGTACTTTCTATTTCTATGTTGTGGAAGAGTTTGAAGAACATTGGTATTAGCTCTTATTTGAAGTTCTGGTAGAATTCTGTGCTGAAACCATCTGGCACTGGGCTTTTTTTGGTTGGAAGACTTCTAATTACTTCTTCTATTTCTTTAAGGGTTATAGAACTGTTTAATTGTTTAACCTGTTCTTGATTTTACCTTGGGAGATGGAATCTATCAAGAAAATTCATTTAGCTTTTCCAATTTTGTTGAGTACAAGTTTTTGAAGTAAGACCTAATGATTCTTTGGATTTCCTCAATGTCTCTTTTTATTTCCCCCTTTTCTGATTTTGTTGATTTGGGTATTTTCCCTCTGCTGTTTAGTTAGTTTGGCGAAAGGTTTGTCTATTTTGTTGATTTTCTCAAAGAACCAACTCTTGGTTTTGTCGATTCTTTGTATTGTTCTTTTTTGTTTCTGAGTTATTGATTTCAGCCCTGAGTTTAATGATTTCCTGCCGCCTGCTTGAAAACACTCTTGGGAGTGTTTGGTTCCTTTTGTTCTAGCTCTTTCACGTGTGCTTTTAGGTTGCTAGTATGGGAACTCACCAATTTCTTTTTGAAGGTACCTAGTGTTATAAACTTTCCTCTTAGCACTGCTTTCAATGTGTCCCATAGTTTGGGTATGTTGTACCTTCATTTTCATTGAACTCTAAGAAGACTTTAATTTCTTTTTTGATTTCTTCCCTCACCCAGAAGTCATTGAGTAGAGAGTTGTTCAGTTTCCATGTGATTGTAGGTTTTCTGTTGCTTTTGTTGTTGTTGAAGTCTAGCTTTATTCCATGATGGTCTGATAAATTACAAGGGGTAATTTCAATTTTCCTGTATCTGTTGAGTCTTCCTTTGTGACCAACTATATGGTCAATTTTGGAGAGGTTCCTTCCTCCCCTAAGCCTTCTATTATTAATATAAATGTAAGATTAAGATTATTTTCCTTTGTTTCAATTGTGTTAATATTTCCAATGTTATATGTAGTACCAAAGCTAGGTTCTCGAGACGTCATATTGGTTTGAGTTTTTTTTTTATCATGTTCTTGTGCTGGCCTCTAGTCATCTGGTTGACCCTGGTATGGTCTGGCTGGTTCTGAAACCAGTTGGCCTTGGTGCTCAGCAAAACACTGGCACCCATCTTGGGTGGAGGTCCCTGCTTGTATGGTCAGCCTAGCTCCTGAACCAGAACAATTGTGTCAGGAAGGGGAGAACACAGGCTCAACCTGTTCTGGGGGATGGGTGATCCTGAGATCTTGGTGTCCACCTGTGGATGATGGGAAGGTTCCTGTAATAGACTGGTTCTCAGAGAGTGACTGCTGCTCTCTTCAACTGGTTGTGCCCAATTGGACCTATATACAGGGGAGGACCTGAGAGCTGGTAGATCTCCCCAGGAAGGCAGGTTGACCTGTGGTTGAGCCTGTGTTCTCCCCTCCCTGACACAGTTTCTCTGGTTCAGGAGCTAGGCTGACCATAGAAGCAGGGACCTCTACCCAAGATGGGTGCCACCATCAGGCAGTCCTGTTGATGACTGCCTCAAAAGCTCCAGTGCTCAGGTGAGTGAGTTTCCCCAATGTTTGTAGGAATATGCTGTGTCCAGTTGTGTTTGCAGTCAGTCTCATCTTCTAATTGTTTTGCTGTTGCTGGGTTTGTTCTCTGCCACTGTGCGGCCATGTTGAGAACTCTGAAAAGAAATTCTTACTTACCTTTGCTCTTGTGGTCTGGCTGATTTTCCTGGTTAGGTTTGTGTGGAGGCTGGATTTCAGACAAGCAGGTGGCCGGTGATCTATAGCTGGAGCCTTGGGCTGGATCTGCTCATGAGCTAGGTCCGCTCTGGCTGGCATTCCCCCCGACCCCAGAGGAGTGACTGAGCTGGCTGATCTCATGGTGGTGTTTCTGGGAACTGCATGAGCAGTTTGACATGGTAACCAGACTCAGTGTTTGCTGTGGAAATTCAGACACCATATTTGTTTCACAGCCAGCTGCGGGACCTCACGTGCACTCCACAGTGACTAATATCATTCACCTACTACTTAGATACAATGCTCTATGGATGGTGCTATCTTGTATCCTTCCTTCTCTCCTATGTAGGGGGGTGAAAGACTTTTAAAACATGAGATATAAACATAATACAGGGATGATAAAGAAAAAGGGACAGATTATTAAATATGCTCTTATGTCTTTGTATATAGATACAAAATTAAGATTATATTTGGCTACATGCTATCAATCTTTGTATATTGATATAAAATTAAGATTATATTTGGATATATCAATATTAATCTTTGTATATTGACATAAAATTAAGATTAATCCTTTTTAAGGTATTGTACCTAGGTAATGCTTAAAAATGCAATGTGAAGTTTTGGCCCATTGATAGCAACTGTCACAAACTGTTTAGGATAATTAAGAGATGCAATCTAATAGTCATTCAAACATGTCATTTGGTTAGGTGCTAGAATAGTTTATCACAGATGTTTTCTAAGTTAACCAGAAATCAAGTTCCTAACATTTGCTTATCCAAATATATGGAGATGGATAGATGGTCTTCAAAAACCTCAAGAGATCTGTAGAATTTGGCATTCAAAGAAGGTTTCTCACCCAAAAATTCCACCAAAGAATGCTTACAGCTGATAAACACCTTCAGCAAGGTGGCTAAATACAAAATTAAATCAGAAAAAATCAGAAGCCCTTCCTTATACAACAAATAAATGGGCTAAGAAATAAATCAGGGAAAAAACTCCCTTTACAATAGCCACTAAAACAATGACAGCAAGTTTTGAGAAGGAAGCAGAATAAAGAACATGAAACTAGGTAACAGACCTATGAAACAATAATTGTTGTTTCATAATTGTTACAGAGAGATATCTGACATATAACATAAAGGACACCACATGAACCTATGTATATAGGAATACACAGGAGAAGAACATGGGACAGGATGTTTAAGATATTAAGAAAATATCAATCTCATAAATTACATTTAAATTATAGACACTGGTAGTTCAACAAGCCCAAACTGATAGAGTCCCACCTATGCACTTCTAGATAAATTCTTGTAAGCAAATCAACAGCAACTCTTGATACTCTCAAGAACCACAAGAGAATGATGAATAATCATGAACAGGAAACAGCAACAGCTTGAACTGTTTCTCTCCTACTTAAAAAAGATATAAGATTAGACAGTGCTGGGAGAAAAAAACACATAAGTTATTAATTTTATGATAAACAAGGCATAGTTCCATACACCTGCCAGTCAAGTGTTCAGAGCACAAGAAGGAGGATCCTTTTGCTGTTTATTTTGTTCTATTATTGTTATCATTGTTTTTCTTCAGGTTTTGTTGTTGCTGTGTTTTGTTTTGTCTTTTGAGACATGGTTTCTCTGTTTGGCTCCAGCTGTCCTGGAACTAATCTGTAAACAATGTTGACTTCAAACTCAGAGATCTCCCTGCCTTTGTCTCCCTAGTGCTGGGATTAAAGACATGTGCCATCACCACCATTGACTACACAGTGAGACCTTGACTAGTGATACATTCATATATATGTAGTTATATTTTGAGCAATGGTGTTCTAAAAAAAAATATGACAAAAATCTTTACTGAGGTTGTGAGGATAACACAAACTGGTATATTCAATCATTAGAAGCATATAGAGGATGAAAAAGAAAGAGACTTGTTAACACAAATTCAACAGAATTGAGAAATGTTAATCACTAAATGATACAGTCTTCCCACCACCTCTTTTCTCTCCTTTGCCATTAGATATTGAATACAGGACATTGTGGATGCTGGCAAGTGACCTATATTGACCTATATTTCTGGCATTTTTGATTTTTTTTCCCTAGGCAATCTCAATGAATTTTCTAGGTTATCCTTACACTCTATCTGTAGACCTGGCAGGACTTCAACTTGTGGTCTCCCTGCCTCAGCTTACTGAGTGCTGGAATCCTAGCCTCTAGCTCTAGCTTAGAACTATATATTCTTGGGAAATATTCATATAGACCAGTAGAAAGATGGAAGAAATTAATATATCCTTTACCTATGTGTAAAGAGTTTTAACATGAGGTAGAATTTGATAATTTAATAATATTCTTCAGAACACTTATAAGGGGTGATAAAAACATACTATTGCAAAGTATTAACTGTTGGGGTAGTGTTAAGCATTCTAAATGTTAATTAATTGGTACTGTTTGCTGTCTGTAACTTATATTGACTCTGATTGGTTAAATAAAATGCTCAGGCCTGAGATTGGGCAAAGACAGAGAAAGGTGGGACTTCCTGAGATTAGAGCAGGAAGCCTGTGCTTTAGACAGAAGAAGGCATTCCAACCAAGAGCAGGAAGAAGAAGACACACGCCATGGGTTAGAGAGAAGAACCTCATTCCACAAGGCCAGGAACATCAGCCTAGCATGGAGAATGGTAGTCCAAGGGGACGTATGTATATCTGGGGTCATATTTGGGTAATAGAATTAAGAGCTAGCTTAGATGAGCCAAGATTGCTCCATCCAGACCTAGGCTTGTTAAAATCCATGCGGTCTCTGTGTATTCATTTATAATGTCTGGATAAGAATTAACTGCCACCAAACCAATTAACAATAATATAAATACTAGTAAGTAATTTAATTAATATTTATTTTTTACATATGGTGTCCAACTAGGGCAATTAGAATCCATGCTTACAGTGTGAGAAGGCCTGGTGAAAGCCAATTTCCTAGCCAAAGAGTGGGGAACTAAACCCCACTAAACTAAACAAAAGCTACTGCTTTGCAGCAAAGGTGGAAAGGTTAGCTCTCCTTACATACTAAAAAACTGTCAGCCTTCTAAACAGAATTTGAGAGCAGAATTAACAGCCTAGATTAAAAATGGAGGCATTCATAATGCCTCAATACTTTTGGATTCCAATTGAGTTTGTTTTTCTTAGCATGCAAACGATTTTGACTCTGACAATTGTGGTTCTGTGTATCTTTTTTGAGAAAGTTCAGGCTAGGATAGTCTTAAAGGAAAGAATTTATAGATGGAATGCTAAATTGTCAACAATGATAATGAAGGAAAGAGGGAGGCCTTTCCTGATAAATAAGACAACATTGATGGCATCTGGAGCTAAGAGCTCCCTGGCTATGGGGTGCTTCTCAGGGATTTCTGGGAAGGGTCCACCAATAAAATACAGTCACAACTAGATTTCAAGAAAAAACAAACACAGCTTTAATTGCAGCATGGGATGGCATGGTTAGACATGCCAAGGACTTTGGAATGTTGATTCTCTGATTGACTTTTGTTTAGATGTTTTGATTTTTCAATATTGGGAAGTAGAAAGGATATTCTTCTGGTTTGACATTGCTAAAACATAAGCGATTTTTGAAGATTTTGGGCAGATTTCGAATTGTCACTACAATTCAAAGTTGCTCTCTGGGTTAAAGTGTTACTAATATCTGGGATTTAAGTGAAATAATTGAGAAGGGCGGTACTGACACACACCCTTAATCCCATCACACTAGAGGAAGAAACAGGCAGATCTCTGAATTCTAGACCAGCCTGGTTTAAACAATGAAGGCAGGGCGGGGACCCTGCTGATAAGACTATTTACTAAAGACAGTCTAGAATTCAAAAATGACACATTTTTTTTCCTTGATGTTAAGTCTAATAATGTCCTTACTGATCTAATGAATAAATACACATAATCTTAAATTTGTGTAAAAAGAAAGGAGTTACAAGCCATTCTTCTTAGGTGTGGGGCTCCCACTGGAGAACTGGTTTCAAGAGGCATTTTGCCCCTAAAAGGGATGTTAATCGATGGGCGTGATGGTACATGCCTTTAATCCCAGCACTTGGGAGGCAGAGACAGGTGGATCTCTATGAGTTCAAGGCCAGCCTGGTCTACAAAGTGAGTCCAGGACAAGGATACACAGAGAAAAAAAGATATATTCTGTTAATCAATGTAAGGACCCAGAGTTAGGTTTGGAAAGAACATGCAAACAGCATGCCTCCCACAGCCAACAGTTAAGAAAAGCTAACATAAAATAGCATATCATGCTATTTTACACCAATCTCCTTACTTAATGGTGTTTCCATGGAAGAATTGGAACTCAAACTAATACAAAATAGTTTAATTAATGCTATTGTTTAATAAAAGTAATTAAATTGTTTAAATTCATACCTTGATCTCAAAACGTGAAAGACAAGGGGGGGAAAAAGGTTCCTCGTGTGTTCAAGGCTAACCTACAGAGCTCTACAGAGCAAATCAAGACAGCCCAAGCTACAAAGATCAACCCTGTCTCAATAAGGATAGACATATCCACATAGAAATTAAATCTCCAAACAAAGGAGAAAAGGAAAGAAGAAATGTATAAATGCATACCTTTGTTCCCAAAACATGGGAGACAAGGACAGAGACAGATTGGTTCCTTTTGCGTTTGAGGCCAACCTAATCTACAAAAGCCTGAAGAACACAGAATAAACCTGTTTTAATCAATTAATAAATTTATGTAAACTGTAGAGGAGAATACTTATGCTGTATTTTCCATTTAAAATAGATTATATATAGCATATATATGCAATACTATTACATGCCATCTTTTTCTATGGCATGAATGGAGACTTACAAATGTCTTTCTTTTCAAAGAACAGAAAATATTCCTTAATTGATTTGTGCATCCTGCACATCCAAGGCATTTTGGTAATTGCAGAACTATATGTTACTTGTGAGAAATTATATATTTCGAAAACAACAGGACCGGATACCAAAGAAGATAAGTAACCCAACTGATCCAGCCTCATAGACTGCCTCAATAGCTGTTTCCTCAACAATCTGCATCCAGAACAACATCAAACAGCTAATTGAGATGTCCCAGCCTCAAGGACTGAACTTTCCTACCAAAGTCCATCTTCGAACTACAAACTGCTCAGGACATTCAAATTGCTGAGCAGATATAGAGACTGGACAACAAATGTTACTATTAAATTGATTAACCATTTTTTCCCATTTTTGGGACCCCCAAACAGGTTTTCTGTGACCCAATTCAGCAGGAAGCAGTTTTAAGAGAGCGACGTCCCATTTCCAAAACGTGGGGTGGATGATTCTTTGGTCATTTGATGTGTTACAAATGTTCTTTAGGGTAATGGTTACAAATTGCTATATTGTCTTATTAAGCAAGGTATAGAAAGTTAGACTTGGAGATCTCTTTTTTCTTTCTCTATCCTTCTTTCTCTCTTATATAGGGGGAAAAGACTTGAAAAGAACAAGAGGGCAATATATGTATATAATGTAGAAGTGCAAAGATATAAGGACAGATTATTGAATCTGTTACAAAACTCAAAACTATTGTTATTCTTTAAATAAGGTTATCTTTTGATACATTGGTATAGAATTTTGTATATTGATACAAAAAATAAGATTAAGTTTGATTCATTAGTATAGAATTTTATATATTTACACATAATAAGTATATTTCAATTCTTATATGAGGTATTGTGCCTATACAACTCATTTAAAAGTATAGGTTTACTTCCAATCCTTTTATGTGTTGCTATTGAAATCTATTTAGGAGTCTGGTTAATACAGGTTGATTGCTGGCCAGTCAAATTTCTGGTCATGTCAAATACTAGTCTTAATTTATCACAAAATAGACTTAATAGGTTAAACAGATAGTAAATGGTTAAAATATACAGTTTGTTTGTTCAAAGATGGATAGAAGATAGATGACAGATAGATTTATAAATAAATCAACAGATGTCTTCAAAACCCTCAGAGGCATACAGAAAATGGCATTTAAAGATGTTTTAATTTTTTAAGAATTGTTTCACTTAAGACAGTCAGCTCCTGACAGCTCCCATTTGACTTGGAAGAAGACAATGAGCATCAAAAAGAAATCTCCAATCAGGGGATAAGTCCTCAAAAAGGAATCTCCCATCAGGAGATGATTCCTGCTGTGCAAAAATGTCCTTGCTCTCTCATCAGACTATATAAAGTCCAAAGATGGACCAGAGCATAAATGCAGGTAAGTCGATGTCCTGATTCTGCAGAGACAGATGGGAAAACCCTTATTTCCTGCTACACAATTTAGTCTGTGAAATGCTTGGCCAGAAGGCTGAAGATGATGCTCCAACCATATCAAGACATATTTGGGACTGTCTAGACAACAAACTGTCATATTTCTTTTTGGAAGCTGCTCTCCTATGCTTCCTCATCACTCAAATAATAACTTTATCCCTTCTTATGTCTTTGATGGGGTTGAAAGGCATAATAGTTATAAGATTTCAATTGAACTTGAATTGTTTAGAATTTAAAACGATATTTTCAAGTCTAAATAAAATCTTTATGTTTATAAATATAGGACCTGATAGAAATTATTTAGGTTTAGAACTTTAGACACAGCAAGATAGATAGATGATAGTTTTTCTTCTTCAAGATTGCCTGAAACAAATAGGCTAAACATTATGTGTATAACTTTTATATATGGTTTTCTTGATTGTTTCATATTTGTTCTTACTGTTTTTTACTATATGAGTTAAAAAATTTAGCCTTTTTTTAGACAAAAGAAGGGAATTGTTGGGGTAGTGTTAAGCATTCTAAATGTTAATTAATTGGTCTTGTTTGCTGTCTGTAACTTATATTGACTCTGATTGGTTAAATAAAATGCTCAGGCCTGAGATTGGGCAAAGACAGAGAAAGGTGGGACTTCCTGAGATTAGAGCAGGAAGCCTGTGCTTTAGACAGAAGAAGGCATTCCAACCAGGAGCAGGAAGAAGAAGACACACCACGAGGGGTCCAAGATGGTGGCGGCCCGCACGGACACATTTTGAACATGAGGAAAAGCGCCATAAAAAGCACAGAGTTATTGGACACTGTGCAAAAACTGGAGGTGCTAGACCCTCCAGGAACACACCCAGCTCCCAAGGGACTGTTAAAAGTCCCAGGGCAAGGCTCTCCCCACATATCTCCCAGACAAGGAAGCTGCTAAATCCGAGACTCGAGACTCGGGAACTCCCAATTTGAGAGGTGCTAGGTAAGATCGACTCTAATACACAGCAGGCAGAATCAGGTCCCACATGGGGATCAGTCACCAGCCTACTAGGCTCCCCACACCTCAGGTGGACCTTATAGCTATTTAGGAAACTTTGCGGGCTAGTTGAAGTCTTAGCAAGGCAGAAGCAGGGTGCATGGCGGGAGGTCCCCAGCTGCGCGTGCACCTGCAGCTAAGGGGCGGAAGACCAAACAGGGGGGCAGGGCAGAGACGCATGCCCGCAGCTAAGGAACTTGGCAGAAGCCCACACAGGGGGGCAGGATTGAGGAACACGCCTGCAGCTAAGGAGCCAGGCTGAAGACCGCACAGGGGGGCAGGGCAGAGACGCACGCCCGCAGCTAAGGAACCAGGCAGAAGCCCACACAGGGGCGCAGGACTGAGGCACACGCCTGCAGCTGTGGAGCCAGGCGGAAGAACGCACAGGGGGCAGGGCAGAAGCGTGCACCCACAGCAGAGGAGCTGGGCGGGAAGCCCGCACAGTGAAGTGGCAGGGCTGGGAGTGCACAGAAGCACACAGAGGCAGAGCTAGCAGCGGAGATGCACAGAGGCTGAGGGCTCCAAAACGTGGAAACCAGAAGCCCGGGGACCATAGCTGTATTCTGGAAAACCCAGACACATTAGGTGTGGAGCTGGGCCCTCTCAGTCTCCTTAGGGACAAACAGAGTCCACAGAATCCGTGCCTGAGCAAACAGGTCCAAACCATCAGAATCACTACAGGCTGATCTCTCAGTGTGCAACATAGAGAAGTCTGATTTGGGTGCAGTGAAACAATCCCGGGCCGTTTCTCATTACCTTGGAATAGGCTGCACCAGCTCACAGTGCTTCAGGCTATTAGAAACACAGTGACCCTGAGGTCACCCTGTAAGCAATGACAGATAGCCAAGCAATTCTACTGCTACACCAAAGCATCCCCTGTGGATCCAAGCCCAGAAGACTTCAAGAGCAGACAGGTAAACACATCCATATGGACAAAGGTCCAAGAAAAAACAGAAATCAAGGAAATATGATTCTAACAACGCAGAACTATCCTAGCTCATCCAATTCGGATGACCTCACAACAGCAGAAACACATGAAAACGATGACAATTCTTCATTATGGAAAGTGACAGAGTCCCTTCAAGAAGAATTTAAATCTATGAAGGAATTCAAAGAAGCCACAATTTTACAAGTCAAAACAATGAATAACACAATTAAAGAGCTCCAAGCCAAGGTGACTCAGCTTGAACAGGAAAAGGACAGAGCAATGAAATATTTCCAGGTAAAAACAAGCAAACTGGAGAAGAAAATGTACAAAACAAACAATACCATTCAAGACATGAAAATAGAAATGGAAACAATAAAGAAAACACAATCAGAGCTAAAAGAGGAAGTGGAGAATCAAGGGAAGAGAACAGGAACTACAGATGTGAGTATCAAAAATAGGATGCAAGAGATGGAAGACAGGATCTCAGGCATGGAAGATTAGATGGAAGAAATCAGTACAAAATCCAAAGAAAATGAGAAGGCTAAAAAATCTCTCACCCACAACATCCAAGAAATCAAGGACTCAATGAAAAGACGGAACCTAAGATTATAGGTATAGAGGAACAAATATACTGAGAAAGAAATAAGGGAAACAACCCCCTTCACAATAGCCACAGACTATATAAAATATGAGGGGGTAACTCTAACCAAGCAAATAAGGACCTGTACAACAAGAACTTCAAGCCCCTGAATAAAGAAATGGAAGAGGCCTTTAGAAGATGAAAAGATCTCCTATGCTCATGGATAGGTAGGATCAACATAATAAAAATGGCTATCCTACCAAAAGCAATATATAGATTCAATGCAATTCCTATCAAAATACCAACACAATTCTTTATAGACCTGGAAGGAGCTATTCTCAATTTCATATGGAACAACAAAAAGCCCAGAATAGCTAGATCAATCCTGTACAATAAAAAAGCATCGGGAGGTATCACCATCCCAGATTTCAAGCTGTACAACAGAGCAATAATAGTAAAAATAGCATGGTATTGGTATAGAAACAGACCAGTAGATCAATGGAATCGAATTGAAGACACAAAAATGGACCCACACACCTATGGCCAACTAATCTTTGACCAAGAAGCCAAAACCGCACAATGGAAGGACAGCATCTTCAACAAATGGTGCTGGTCCAACTGGATATCCACTTGCAAAAGAATGAAATGAGACCCATACTTATCACCTTGAACAAAACTTAAATCCACCTGGATCAAAGACCTTAACATAAGGCCAGTCACATTAAATCTACTAGAAGAAAAAGTGGGAGAAACCCTCAAACTCATTGGCACAGGTGACAGCTTCCTGAACAGAACACCAACAGCTCAGGGAGATCAACAATCAATAAATGGGACCTCATGAAACTGAAAAGCTTCTGTAAGGCAAAAGACACTGTCATTCACACAAAACAGCAGCCTACAGACTGGGAGAAAATCTTCACCATCCCCACATCTGATAGAGGGCTAATATCCAAAATCTACAAAGAACTCAAGAAACTAAATACCAAGAAACCAAATAATCCAATCAAAAAATGAGAGACGGAGCTGAATAGAGAATTCACAAAGGAGGAATTCCTAATCGCCGAGAGACACCTGAAGAAATGCTCAACATCCTTAATCATCAGAGAAATGCAACTCAAGACGACTCTGAGATTCCATCTCACACCTGTCAGAATGGCTAAGATAAAGAGCTCAAATGACCGCACATGCTGGCGAGGGAGTGGAGAATGGGGAACCCTCCTCCATTGCTGGTGGGAGTGCAGGTCAGTGTGGCGATATCTTTGAAAACTTGGAATAGCTTTGCCTCAGGACCCAGCCATACCACTTCTGGGTATACACCCAAATGACTCCTCATGGAGTCATAAGGAAGTCTCCTAATCTATGTTCATAGCAGCCTTATTTGTAATAGCTAGAAATTGGAAACAACCCAGATGTCCCTCAACTGAAGAATGGATTAAAAAACTGTGGTACATCTATACAATGGAGTATTACTCAGCTATCAGAAACAATGAAATTATGCAATTTGCAACCAAATGGATGGAATTAGAGAAGCTCATGCTGAGTGAGCTAACACAGACTCAGAAGAATGCACATGGCATCTATTCACTTATAGTAGGATTTTAGCTATATAGTACAGGATATCTGTACTACAACCAACACACCAAAGGAACATGGACATAGACTTTTTCCTTTTTCCTTTTTCTTTTTCTTTTCTTTTTTTGTTGTTTTTTTTTTTTTGAGGGTTTGTGTGTTTGTTGGTCTGTTTTTTAGTTTTCCCTTCCTAGCAGGGACACACCTTTCACTTGTGGTACTGCCTACTAGGCCCCCAGTGTATGAAGAGGCTCTTGGCCCTCATATGACTCCTGAACTGTGGCGAGGGACTGTTATGTAGGGACACTCCACCCCAGAGGAAGAAGAGGGAAGGATTAGAGGGTAGAGGATGGGAGGGTGGGGCTGGGAAGCAGGATAAGAGGACAATATGTTGGAGATGTAACCTGAAGCAACAAACAAATTTATTAATTAAAAAAACAGGCAACAATTTTAAAATACTGTAAATAAAATAAAGGTTACAGCCATTCAACCTGGTTTTATAAACCTCCCCAAGTCAAAAAAACTTAGAGCTAAGGTAAAATACATGTAATGTATGGTGTTAGCCCATGTTTTTAACTTCAGCAGAGATGGGAGGAGCACTATAGATTTAGTTGTCTTATAAATTCTAGAGTTACACCAAACAGGGTGGTGAGGGTGCACACCCTTAATCCCATCATTCAGGAAGAGTACACTCTCAATCCCAACACACTAGAGACAGAAACAGGCAGATCTCAGAGCTCAAGGTCAGCCTGATACAAAACAAACTCTAAATAGAGAAAAACCTCGATCCAGGAGTGGTGGAGCACATCTTTAATCCCTTCAGATGGGAACCACAGGTCTTTGATCCCAATAATTAGAATGCAGAGACAGACACATAGGAGTTGGAAGGACTTAAGTTTAAAAGGTACTTACAAAAGGCCTACTCAATACAAACAAATTGTCCTTTGAGATCTCAAAATATATACACTAAGGCTTGATTAGCTCCAAAATAACAAAATTTTTCTTCTTTAATCCAGATTGAAAGATAATACTTTATATATTGTCAAAAAACCAAATTTGCTTCAGGAGAAATATTATCTGACCACCCCCCCCCAAAAAAAAGGAGTAATTGTCCCAGAGTTAGGATTAGGGCAGGGCTCTGTTCTTATCTTTCCAGGAGATTTAAAGCATCCATTCAAGGAATCCAGGGACAACTGGACAACGGAAACCTCAACAGAAAATAGAATCAGACACCAAAGAAGATGAGTGGCCCAGATGATTCAGCCTTGCAGACTCCCTCAACAGCTGTTTCCATCAAAAGTCTACAACCACAACAACTCAAAATCGCTAAGATCGTTCAGCTCCACACACTGCCCCAGGCAGAACTTAAATTAAGCCTGGAAGATCAGCTTCTGTCTATAAACTTCTTAGGACATCTAAACAGCTGAGCACAAAAGGACTGAACATAAAAGGATTGTACTTAAATTTTAACCATTTTTCCATTCTGGTTCGGGCCCCAAACAGGTTTACTACGACCCAAGTCAGCAGGAAGTCGTTTTAAGAGAGTGACGTCCCATGCCCAGAGGGTGGGGAGGGTGTTCCCCCCCTTTTTGGTTATTTGATGGATAACAGAAAACTTTGTTATTTAGGGGAAGAGACTACAAGCTGTTAAATGGTCTTGTTAAATGGGTTTTAGAGGTTAGACCCAGGGACTTCCTTCTTTTCCTTTTCTGTATCCTTCTTTCTCTCCTATGTAGGAGTGCACAGACTTGATAAAAATGGGACATAGACATAGTATGGGAAGGACCAAGAAGAAGGGACAGATTATTGAATATGCCCTTATACCTTTGTATATTGATACAAAATTAGTATTATATTTGGCTAAAATGGTATTGACCATTGTATATTGTGCAAAAATAAGATTGTATTGGACTACATCGGTACTGATCTTCGTATATTGATACAAAATTAAGATTATAGTTGGCCACAATAGCATTGACCCTTGTATATTGACGTAATATTAAGATTTTATTGGGCTACATAAGCATTGATCCTTGTATACTGATACAAAATTAAGAGTATATTTGGCCACATTGGTATTGATCTTTGTATATGGACACAAAATTAAAGGTAACACTTCTTAAAGGTATTGTACCTAGTGATACTTAAAAATGAAATGTGAAGCTCTGGCCTCTTGATACCAACCATCTTAAACCGTTTAGGATAGTTAAGAAATACAAACTTCTAGTCATGCGAGCATTTCATTTTGTTAGCTACTATGACAGTCTATCACAGATAGTCTCTAAGCTACTCAGAAATCAAGTTGTTAAGAGACAAGAAACATTTGCTTATCTACATACAAGAGATAGATAGGGCATCTTCAAAAACCTCAAGAGATCTGCAGAATATGTTTTCTTAAATTAAGATTTTTTTTGATATCAAGACATATCAGCTCCTGACAGCACCCCCTATTCTACTCCAAGCAGAAGATGAGCATCGAAGAATCTCCAGTGTGAGATGGTTGAATTAGTGGCAAGCCTATCTCTTGGCATGAAAAACCCCTTGCTTCAACTGTAGACAGAATGCTGTCCAAAAAGGACAAAACTTGGTAGCAGGGAAGTCGACAGCCTAGCTCTGCCAAGACAGGTTAGGTAAGTCCTTCATAATTCCTGCTCTACAATCAATGTCTGCCAGAGAAACGGGACCAAAAAGCTGAAGATTGATGCTGTAATGTATGGAGTGAAAACAGGAACTGTCCAGGCAGCCACTGATATATCATTTCTTAGTTTTGGATGATGCAGGCCCTGCACTTCCTACATAATCAGATATATTTATCCCTCTCAGGTCTCTGAGGTTGTTGAAGAATAGATAGCTAGAGTCTCATAAAAAAATTTTGAGTTGTTTAGGAATCAAGAGGGTGTTCTGGATCTAAGAAGATGTTTTAAAAATTGTGATGCAAGTTAGTATGAAAGCTGAGTCAGATATAGAACTTTAAACTCATGGAGATGGTTAGAAGGTAGAAGGTTAAAGTCAGGGGCCAAATATGTATGGGCTGGACATTGGGAATGTATGCTGGGCCATTTAACTCTCATAAATGTGGCGTATTGTTTCTGTTGTTTTGTATAGTATTTACTGTTATAAGAGAAGGAACCATTTGTTGGACTGAAAGGGGGAGCTGTTGGGGGGAAGAGGGTGGAAGGGTGGGACAGGAAGGGGCAGTAGGGAAGGGATTGTGACTGAGATGTAACTTGAAGAAAAAAAAATTAAAGTATTAAAAAAAAAGAAGAATACAATCGCCATGGGTTAGAGAGAAGAACCTCATTCCACATGGCCAGGAACATCAGCCTAACATGGAGAATGGTAGTGCAATGGGACGTATGTATATCTGGGGTCATATTTGGGTAATAGAATTAAGAGTTAGCTTAGATGGGCCAAGATTGCTCCATCCAGGCCTAGGCTTGTTAAAATCCATGCGGTATCTGTGTGCTCATTTATAATGGCTGCTTAAAGATTAATAGCCACCGAAACAATCAACAATGATCTAAATACTGTTAAATAACTTATTAGCCATATTTTTTTACAATCAACAGAGGATCTAAAATGATATATCTGAAAATTTTATGCACAAAATGAGGTATAAGGAACTAAATATAAAACTTGTTAAATGATGAATGAAGATTACACTTATCTGTAGGTATGAGGACAAATGCTTATAGAAGGCTGTTAGGGATTATCTGATTTAATAAAGTAATGGTTGTAGTTTCTCTACCATGACCTCACTAACAAAGAGTAGTTAGCCAGGTTTCCAGAACAAAGTGTGATCACCGTCTTATTGAGAGGATCTTAATTCCAATTAGAGAATTATGGGTTATAGTCAATATATACATGCCGTTATTGTATCTGTAGGACTCTCTGTGCCATGCTGGTTGTTCCTATGGTTCACTGATGTCACAGCTTACTAGTATTGTTTGTTTCCTCCTTCCTTTGGATGCTGGCATGGTACCTTTTGTTAGCATGGAAGCTAGACCTCAAGGAGGAGGCATTCAGTAGAGTTAAAGGTCAGGTGTCTCTGGGTCTTGTTTCTGATGTGCATGATATCACCAGCAATAAGTACGTACCTCCAGATGGAGGTACTAAAATCCAAAACAAATACAAATGTGAAGTGGTGGAGCACAATCTGCAGTCCTGTCTACAAAATAGTTTTGCATCCCAGACTCAGGAAATATTGAGAAAGAGAGAATGGAAAGATTGTAAGAGCCAGAGGATAAGGGAACATGTTTTAAAAATTGCATCTCCTAGTAATATCAGAAGCTATGTCCACAAAGTCTCAAGAACATGAATGTCTAAATAGAATCTGAACAAGGATAACACCAAGAATATGTTGAATTCTACTGGGAAAGGCTCATGAGGTCTCTGTCTTACAAAAACAACTATAGAAAACTGAAGAAAGCTGGAAATGAGAGAGATGGTTATCTCCAGAGAAGAAAACATCAATTACTTGCCCAGTGTCAAATGGTCATCCCTGAAAAACTATGGATTCAGCAGGGTATATTTAATAATATAATGTATATGTACATACATATATGTAAGCAATAACAATTAAAGAGAAAAGAGGCCATGAATTAGGACAGTAGGGGGTGTATATGGGAGATTTTTGAGGGATGAAAGGGAAGAGAAAAATGAAATTAAAATCTCAAAAACAAAACTATTTTTAAAAGCATTATTTATATATAGTTCAATATAAGTCATTACCAAATATCAAGCTATATGTAGAAAATAGTTTAGTAGAACTCTTGAAATGGAATAAATCCTAACATCAAATCAAAAAATATTTTGTAAATGTTGTTTTTATTTCCTCAGATGAGGGAAATGGGAGTCATTCTCAAGCCTTTCTAGCTCTTTTTGAACTCAATTCAATTATTCAGGTCAAAAGCCCTCTCCAAGCTGACTGATTCAAACTAGCTTCTCTTGAATTTGACTAAATTGACCTCCCTGGCTACAAACTAATTGTGGCAGCATGTTTTTTTTTTTTTTTTAATACTTTATTTTTTTTTCTTCAAGTTACATCTCAGTCACAAACCCCTCCCTATTCCCCCTTCCTATCCCGCCCTTCCACCCTCTTCCCCCCAGGAGTTTCCCCTTTCAGTCCAACTGATGGTTCCTTCTCTTATAACAGTAAATATTATACAAAACAACAGATATAAATATGCCACATTTATGAGAGTTAAATGGCCCAGTATACCTTCCCAATGTCCAGTTTATACATATTTGGCCCCTGACTTTAACATTCTACTATCTAACCATCTCCATGAGCATAAAGGTCCATATCCAACTCAACATTCATACTAACTTGCAACACACTTTTAAGAGTATCTTCTTAGATCTATAACACCCTCTTGATTCCCAAACAACTCAAAATTTAACTATGAGACTCTAGCTGTCTATTCTTCAACCACCTCAGAGACCTGAGAGGGATAAATATATCTGCTTATATAGGAAGTGCAGGGCCTGCAGCTTCCAAAACTAAGAAATGACATACCAATGACTGCCTGGACAGTTCCCATTTTCTCTCCATACATTCCAGCATCAGTCGTCAGCCTTTGGGTCCTGTTTCTCTGACAGACACTCTGGCTACTTCTCATTCTCTGGCTCATTCTGTCATCACCTGTGTGCAGCTTGTTCTTCCTGCAACCTGTCTCTGTATAACTCTCCATAAAAAAGTTTCTCTCTCTCTCTCTCTCTCTCTCTCTCTCTCTCTCTCTCTCTCTCT
>CAJQZJ010001694.1:16009185-16039470 GCA_907164525.1 Lophiomys imhausi | reverse complement strand
TCTCTCTCTCTCTCTCTCTCTCTCTCTCTCTCTCTCTCTCTCTCTCTGTACTGCTGTTAAGTTGCCTTTTCTTCCTGTTATGCTCTCCTAAAAGTTGGGCTATTCTATCTCTGACTTTCTCTGTCAAATCGTTCTCTTCTTTATCACTTTGCCCCTCAATTAGATGTCACTTTAAAACTTGTCTGCATCCTTCAATATCTAGCTTTATCTTCATTGTTTAGAATTAAAGGTGTATACTAAGAGTATGTCTCTATTCTGGTCAGATCATACTGTAATCCAGAGTGTGCCTACATTCAATCTGGATCACAGAGACCTAGAAGATCATTAGATGTGATATCTTGCCAGAGCATCCACATTGCTGGATGAAAATTCCTCTACAATACTTGGAGGAAAACAAATAGGCAAAATAATAATAATAATCATAAGTAAATATATCATAGTGACATCATTATATGTGAATGGAATAGATACTTCAATAAGAACACAAAACCTGACAAATGAGATAAAAGTCAAAGTCCAGTGATTTATTCTTGTTAAGGATATATGTTATATTGAAATGGAAAAACAACTGGACCTGGCTGTACATACCTAAAATCCCAGAGACACATGAGAAATGTGAGCTTGAATAACTTCTAGAATATGTAATAAGACCCTCTTTTCATGAAAAATAAAATAAAAATGTCACAAATGGATTTAAAGAAAAAGTAGAAGTCCATAAGAAAGGAAATAATATTTTTAAAAATCAAGTCTAAAACCGTGTGAAGTCAAATTTAGTAGAATTCTAAAAAGAAAACTCTAAACATATGGATAAAGGTTTTTCAATAACTTAAATTTTTATTTACATGCATATGTGTGTATTGTGTGACTTTATTCTACATGTGTGCAGCTGCCCATACAGGCAACAGGAGGATGCTAGATACTAGAGTTGGAATTACAGGCAGCTCTGAGCTGTTCCAAGTGGGTGCTCTGGGATATTAGGCAACTTTCTTATCTGATGATCTGCTTCCAGACCGTTGATAAAGATTCTTATATCACATTCAGTAATTGTTATGACAAAAAGGCAAATCTATTAGAGATCCAATACTTTCTTGATATAACTGACATTTTAGAAGGCTATTCATGCAATAATATCAGAGTAAATATTAATTGTAAGTTTACAAAAACATTCCATCTAACATATAAAAACATTTCAATAATTTAAATTGTTTTAAATAATTTAAGTTATGTCTTAAAAACCAGAACAGAGGGAAGGAGGGACAATGATGGGAAGGAGAGACTGAGGGATTGAGATTCTAAAATATTTACAAATTAAATGATTTGTTTGTAAATATCTAAAATGTCAAAGAAAAAAATCACATGAAGAATTAGAAAATGTGTTGAACTACATAAAATCACAATGCAACATAACAAAATTTATAAGCTCTTATTCAGGCAGAGAGTAGAGGTAAATTATGTTGGGTTGCCATCTTCTAGGAACCTGTCCTTTTCTATGAGAGATAGAAAGATAATAGATACAGAGGGGAGGGGCAGTGGAGAGGAGGGACGGTAGACTATAATGAGGATATATTGTGTGAGAAAATAATCTATTTTCAATAAAAGAACAAAGAAAAGAAAAAATAAAGCCACTTTAAAGTCTATATTAGAAAAAGTGTTGGTGTTGTTTGAAATAAAAAATAAAGTTACTATGACAAGGAACTGGGGAAAGAAGAACCACTAAATGCATAGCAAATATAAAAAGTGCATTTAAAAGATCAGAGCAAAATCATTTATATAGAAAACAAAAACACAAAACAATATCTACAGATGATTCTTTGAAAAAGTTCAGTGACCCTGATAAAACTTTGACCAGAGAACCCAAAGTAAGAAAAAAACATAGTAACTAAGGTCGGGCTTCCAACATAGGTGCCTCACCTGAACAGAGGAACAGAAATGGTCACAGCAAATAGTGTGAGCATCACTATGTGGACAGATTAGATAATTTAGTAAAATAACCAAATAGTAAGAAATGTCAGGATTACCAAAATTAATTCAAGAAGGAATAGAAAATCTACAGGGACTATCCACAAATCCAGGCTAAGTAAAATGGACTGCTGTAGGGGTTGGGAGTAGGGAGGTGTAGGGGTTGGAGTTGGGAATAGGGAGGCAGTACACCTGGGAAGGGGAGATTGAATAGATTTTTCAGGTAGACTCAGTGGAGGTGCGGTTGGGAATAGGAGGGATCAGGTCTTGGAAGAGGGATGAAAGGAGAAAGTATGGGAAGAGTCAACTGGAATTGGAGGGCATTTGGTGGGCAATTAGAAAACCTAGCATAGTGGAAGCTTCCTGGAATCTACGAGGGTGACCCTAGTGAGAACTCCTAGAATGGAGGATACAGAGCCTGATGTAGCCATCTTCCACAACCAGGCAAGGCCTCCAGTGGTGGGATTAGAACACCAACCCAATCCTAAAATCCTCAACCTACAATCTGCCCTGCCTGCAATATGAGCTGGGGCAATTGTGGTTCAGAACTTGTGTGAGTGGCCAACTAATGTCTGATTTAACTTGAGGCCCACTAAATGAGAGGACGCAGGTAAAAGACACTGTCAGAATGACCAGAAATCTTGGGAGGCAGAGACAGGCAGTTCTTCGAGTTTGATGCCAGCCTTGTCTACCGAGTGAGGTCCAGTACAGTTAGGGTTAAACAGAGAAACCCTGTTTAAAAAAAATGATGTTTGGCTATATTCACAGACAGGTGACTAGTCCATTTGTCATCAGGCAGGCTGCCTACATCAGAGAACCACAGTCAAACATTAGGTAGAGAGAGAGCCCAAGTTGAAGCTCTCTGCCAGATTCTTCCAATTGGAGCTCAAGGAAGGCCCTGCAAGAAAGGGAGGAAGAACTATGGGCTGAGGACACGTGGAGATCAAGGCCTGTGGAATCAAGCAAGCAGAGATCATGGGAGCTCACAGACTGAAGTGGCAGTCATGGAACCTGCATGAGTCTGTGCTAGGTCCACTCCATATATGTGATGGTTATAGGATTGAACTTTTTGTAGTACTCCTGACAGTAGGAGTCAGGGTGATTATGACCCTTTGACCTGCTCTTGGGACCCATTTCCTCCAATTGGATGCTCTTACCCAGCCTCTATGTGAGATTTTTATGCCTGGTCTTATTGTATCTTGTGCCATGATAGGTTAATATCCCTGGAAGGCCTGCTCTTTTCTGGAGGGAAAAAGGGTGAGAGTGGGTCTGTGGTAGAAGGGAGGTGCGGGAGTGGGGGGAGAGGAAGGAATGGTCAGGATGTATTGTATGAGAGAAGAATAAATTTAAAAAAACTAAAAGAAGAAACTGCGTAATTAATATTTGTACTGTATTATGTAAATGGTTTCAGAGATTATTTAGCCTTATACATAAAGAAGAGCTAATGTTACTCCTATGCAACTTCAAGAAAATAAACTTTCTAACCACTCTTTCATGCAGCCAGGCAAACACACTACCTTTGTTTTAATGCTGTGACAAAGCATCATGACCAAAGCAACTTGGGGAGGAAAAATTTAATTTGGCTTACACTTCTGCATCACTGTTCATCATGTAAGGAAGTCAGGATAGGAATTAAAACAACAGGAACTGGGAAGGAGGAGCTCATGCAGAAGCCATGGAGCTGCTTAATG
This sequence comes from Lophiomys imhausi, assembly GCA_907164525.1. Lineage (NCBI taxonomy): Eukaryota > Metazoa > Chordata > Mammalia > Rodentia > Muridae > Lophiomys > Lophiomys imhausi. Next base: position 16,035,820 of record CAJQZJ010001694.1, on the reverse strand, counting down.
GCTTGCTCCCCGTGTTTTCTCAATTGCTTTCTTCTAGAACCCAATACTACTGGGCTCTAGTAGTCATCAAGGATGACACCTCCTACAATGGGTATTCCCCTTCCTTATCCATTACTCATTAAGAAAATGCCCTACAACTGGGTCTTATGGAAGTACTTTCTCTACTGAGTTTTCCTCTTTCCCAGTTGACATACAGCTATCAAGCACATAAACCATGAGCAAAGTGTAGTCAAAAGTCTTTGTGACTGTAGATGACAGAATTATTTAAAAAAAATAACAAACCCACTTCAGCAGGCACTAGATGTATTACATACAAAATGATGAAGTATCATTTATTCAAGGGATGCACAGGGGGTCCATCCTAATTAATACAATAGATCATATTGAAAAGAAAATACATTTGACAAATGCAGCACTTATTTATGATTGAAGATGCTGAAAAACTGCTGAAAATAAAATCCTCAATCTGATAAAGGACATTTATGGAAATTGTCACTATTATTGTAATTAATTATGAAAGACTGAATGCTACTCATGTAAGATCACAAACAAGGAGAGAGTGTTGCTGCAAGACGTACATTAGTTCACTGAAAGATCTGGGTCCAAAAGTTAAACAAGAAAACTGAAGTCACATAAATTTGAAAAACCTAAAAAGAATTTATTCAAAAACAAAATAATCCTATACATAGCAAGTTTTAAAAATTATTGTAAAAGTGTTTGAACTAATAAGCCAGTTTTAAATTTTAATTGCATGTGTGAATTCATGTGTTTACAGGCAGATATGCATATAGGAGCCTCTTATTCAGGTGCCTTGAGGTGTTTTCTTTTGTTTTGTTTTGCTTTGCTTTGTTTTGCTTCATTTTGTTTGTTTTTGAAACAGGGTTTCTCACTATTTGTAATTATTGCTAATTAATATAGGATGATTTGCCCTTCAGTCACAGTGATTTGCCTTTTTCTGTCTTCCTAGTGCTGATGTTACAAGCATGCAGACCATATTAAGTTGGTTTTTTTTTTTCACTTGAGTTCTGTGGATCAAACTCAGGTCTTTTTCTACATATAGAATTACATACATAAGGGATATCCTTTCTACATATAGGATTTTTTTGCTTTTGAATAAATGCCTTTTATTCTTGCATGACAAGTACTTTACTGACAGTTATCTATCTAGTTCCCATGACTGAATTTAAAAATTCATAAGATACAAGATTAGTATTAAAACCACTTTCACTTCTATTAGCAATGGATAATTTGAGTATCAAGCAAAAAAACATTTGTAACTCTGCATGAATAACGAAGTAGAAGATGTGAGTACTAAAATTTTGCAAAATGATGCAGAGATGTGATAGAGCACGTGTATAGAGTGCACAAGGTCCTAGTCTTGAAACAAAATATTAAAAAACAAAAATAAAGGCTGATAAGCCTCAGTATCTATGATGCTAATTTGTCTCAGTCCACCAACTCACTTTTGTAACTCTCCCCAGGGTATACTCTCCTTGCATCCTAAGTGCAGCACAACAGATTTACTAAAAGCCTGCTCAGTACCTGGTTAGTCTCTCCCAACATACTTTCTGTCAAAAGCCAAAAGAGAATATCAAAACAAGAACAGTGAAATATAGAAATGAAGGAGGATACATACAGCAATAATTGTGAATGGATAACAATTCATCACAAATTTTGCCATAGACTGAACACAGCAGACTTAGAACAGCCAAAACAATTCAGGAACAATAGTAAGGAAAAAATATAAGGTCAGACTGCAGAATTCACATGGAAAGCATTAGCAATCAGACTATTGTAGTATTTCATAAGGAAAGTTAGAGCCAAACCTTCAAATTAATGGTCAGATTTTATGACAGTAGTGTTAGGTAATACTCTGGTGAGCAAACAACTGGTTCAGATAGAAAATATTCCCTGAATTGGACCTCCAAGTATACATATTTGAGTAAGGATCTAACTCCTGAAAATTGTTCCCTACTGTATTATTGGAGTTCTCTAGAGAGGAACAAAACTGCTAAAATGGATATATTTATATATGGGTCTTAAAAACTGATCATCAGTTTGTATACACACACACACACACACACACACACACACACACACACACACAGACTGTGGCCTACCTGATCCAACAATAGCTGTATATCAAAAGAAAGTTCAAGAGTCTTGAAGTTGGCCATTCCATGAGGCAGGATGTTTCAACTGGTCTTCAGGTCTTCTATATATCGTGGAATCCCAAAGAAGTAGGCTCTCATGCCAATGAAAGAATGGACTTTCTGGCAAAAGCCAAGACACGTAGGCAGAAAAAAAATTTTTCATGTCTGTTATACAGGTTGCCACTAGCCCATACAAAAAGTACATCATTGCACATCAAAAGGTCTGGATTAAAGGCATATCTTCCCACTTCAAAAGATTTAATTAAGAAAAAATGTTCATTGCTATATCCAGATACTTAAATTTTAGTTAATTCCAAGTTAATAACCAGGAAGACATCACACTTGCCTGTCACAAATGCCTCGTGGTATATGATATCACAAAATAAATAAATAAATAATGTAAATATCACTGATAACATCAAAGATAAGCTGAAGTGTTGAGAAACAAGAACCTTTATTTGTTGAATAAGAACTTGAAGAAAAAAAAAGTATTTATAAAAAAAAAAAAAAAAAGAATAGTTTTCTCCAAATCCTTTGGGAGGAAGGGAGGAGTCTCTTGAGGCTCAGGAGATAAGTAAACTTCACAGGTCTGGGACAACTGCAACTTGTTGGTGTCCTAGCATCTCTCCCCAAGGTATTGAAGTGTTATACAGTGTTGATCAGTAAAGACAGTCAGACTGGGATAATGAGAGGAGATTCTGACACCTATTCCTATTGTGCTGTCTGAAATTCATACAGAGAGTTCCAGGTTTGCAGCTTTTTTGAGTCCTCACTCATGGTAGGGTGGGATTTTTGCTGATACAGCTTCATTTAAATCATCCCTGCTCTTGTAACCCTTACCTTCACTTCTGTAAGTAACACCAATAAAAACTCACTGGTTCAGTAAGCTAGACTTTGGTACAGCTGTTTCTCTGACCTTCCCTCTGCTTCCTATCTGGGGTATCTGTTGCTTATTCCAAGAAAAAATTTCCACATAACATTCATATTGGTAGTAAAATAAAATCTCAGATAGATATTTGAGGAGACCATTTAGCAATTTCTTTTCTTTCTTTCTTTCTTTTTTTTTTTTGTCTGTTTTTGTTTTTTGAGAAAGGGTTTCTCTGGCTGTCCTGGATTCACTGTGTAGACCAGGCTAGCCTTGAAATAACCAAGATCCACTTACCTCTGGTTCCTGAGTGCTGGGATTAGAGGCTTGTGCTACGACACCCAGCGTAGCAGTTTTATTATAAGTAAAATATAAAGCTCAACGATAATCTATCAATCCCATCCCTCAAAATCTACTATAATTCAAAACTATCATTCACTCAAAATAGATTAGAATGAGAATAGCAATGACTCCAGTCTTCGTAATAGCCCAAACTAAAAATATTTTCAATGTCTATCAACTGGTGAAGGAATAAAGATCACATGCCATTTTCAAAATGATAAAATACTATCCTGCAATATAAAGAAATAGAAAGCTAATACTGGTACACAATGGGAAAAAAACCCTCAAAACACTACATTACTGTTGAGAATGTGGCTCAATGGTAGAATACTTGCCTAGCATATACAAGAGCCTTGATTTGAAATGGGTCCCACCAGGAAGAAGAACAACAATAAAATGAAAGGCCACATAGTGCACAGTTCTATTTATAGAAAATTTCCAGAAATGATAAAAAATGGGAGAGCATTGGTTGTCTGGGTGATAGTAAGTATTGTAGTGATGGTTGCACAGCTATGAGATTTACTAAAAATCTTTAATTGTGCATTTACAATATACATATTTTATGATTTGAAAACTATTATTTAAAAAATCCATTTTGAAACTCAACTGGATTTACAAACAAGGGCCCTGTTTCCATGTCCCATTATTGACCAGTATTGGAAATTCAACTTCAATTCATTCCAATGGGTAAGGCATCAGAGTAGGTACATCTTTATTGTGTCTTGTTCAAAGTATATATTTTACCCTCTATTATTATTTCTTTTAAAAACATAGTTATGTTATGAGAGCTTTTTTGTTTTTGATCCTAGGTGTGGGATAGCGTCGGTATGTCCATAGGTGTTTACTGTAATTGTGCCTCATGTGCTAGCATGGGCATGGCTTAGCCAGCTGCAAAAAGGTTAGTCCTGAGGACTCTGGAGAGGAGTTGCTGGTTCATCCAAGAAACCAAATAATCCAATCAAAAAATGGGGAACAGGGCTAAACAGAGAATAAACAAAGAAGGAATTCCTAATGGCTGAGAGACACTTGAAGATATGCTCAGCATCCTTAATCATCAGAGAAATGCAACTCAAGAGCACTCTGAGATTCCATCTCACACCTGTCAGAATGGCTAAGGTCAAAAGCTCAAATGATAGCCCATGCTGGTGAGGGTGTGGGAAAGGGGAACTCTCCTCCATTGCTGGTGGGAGTGCAGGCTTGTGCAACCACTATGAAGGTCAGTCTGGTGATATCTTAGAAAACTTGGAATATCTCTGCCTTGGGACCCAGCCATACCACTTCTGGGTATACATCCAAATGACTCCTCACCGAATCACAAGGAAGTTTCCTCATCTATGTTTATAGCAGCCTTATTTGTAATAGCTAGAAACTGGAAACAAACCACATATCCCTCAACCGAAGAATGGATTAGAAAACTGTGCTACTTCTACAAAATGGAATACTACTCAGCTATCAGAAACAAATGAAATCATGCAATTTGTAGCCAAATGGATGGAACTAGAAAAGCTCATCCTGAGTGAGCTAACCCAGACCCAGAAGGATGCACATGACATCTATTCACTTATAGTCGGATTTTAGCTATATAGTACAGGATATCTATATTACAACCAATGCACCAAAGGGAACATGAACATAGACTTTTTATCCTGTCAGTGAGACACCTTGTCCTAGTGATGCTGCCTTGTAGGACCCCAGTGTATGAGGAGGCTCTTGGCCCTCATATGACTTCTGAAATCGGGCAGGGGACTGATATGTAGGGACACTCCACTCCAGAGGAGTGCCATGGAAGGGATAGGGAGCAGAGGGTGGGAGGGCAGGACTGGGAGGGGTGGAAAGAGGACACTATGATGGAGATGTAACCTGAAGTGATAAATAAATAAAAACCACTTACCAAAAACTATTGCTTTTATATTTCATTTGAAGGAATATATTTGAAGCAATTAATTATTCACATTGAGAGAATATGCTAGACTTCCATTTCTTTTCATATCCCTTGAGTCAGAAATACTTATTAAAACATGATCTTACGTTCATGCAGACAAAATCTCTAAACAAATAAAGTAATGTTGAAGAAGGAGGAGGAGGAGGAGGAAGAAGAGAACAATCACAGGGTCTGCATGAGTCTGTAACAATTCCTCTGCCTACGTACTATAGTTTTCAGTTTAGTACTTTTAAAGGACTCCTCAATGTGTAAATGAGTGGGTCTGTGATTCTTGTGCCTACTCCTGGAGTTCTTTTACTTTTCTGTTGGCCTTTCTTAGCTAACTTCAATATGATGGCTTTTGTTTTATCTTATTATATTTTATTTTGTTATATTTTGTTTTTATCTCCTAGAAGCTTGCTCTTTTCTAATGACAGACAGAAGGTGAGCAACGCTATGATCATCAGCAAACCCACTTTGGAATCCCATGGGAGAGTGAACATGACAGTAAACAGTCTGCATCTAAGGCACTTCAGTTCTTCCACAGGCCTTTCTGTTCTGAGTAGGTGATATCTCCGGATGGGAAGGGAAATGGGGAAGAACTGGGAGGATTAGCTAGTGGGGCAGCTGTATTCATATTGTATTATATGGAGGAAAGAATCTATGTTTAATAGAAGGAAAAAATTAAAGGAAATTAAAGCACAAACAAAAGACAAAAATCCATGTTCTTCAAATCTTATCAACTTGAAACACTTTTAATCTAACTAAAACCAAATCTAAATACTGTGATTTAAGCATAAATTAAAATATAACATATTAAGAAGGAGTGCAAATCATAACATAATGAAGGCAATTGTTCAAAACTTGGGGTGGAAAGTGAGATGGTTTACCAGTTAAGAGAATCTACTTTCCTTGCAGAGAATTGGAGTTGAGTTCCCAGCAGCCACTTGGTGCTCACAACCACCTACAGCATCACTTCTAGGAGATCCGGTTTCCTTTTTGAGGTCTGCAGGCACCAGTTACACTAGTGGTGTATGTAGAAGCTTGTAGGAAAATGCTCATACACATAAAGCAAAGTAAATAAACTTAAAAACAGTCTTTTAAAATTTGAAATAGGTCTGTTCCATTCGGTCCAAAAGTCTGAATGAATGCAGGGTAGCTCATGGTGATCCAGCTACAATCTTCTGAGCTTTTTGCACTAGTGTTTTTGCTGACTGTGAAAAACTTCCACTAAATACCCAAGATTATTGGTAAACAGTTTTCCCTGAAAGCAACTTTCCCTTCTATCATTTCAGTTGATATTGTTCTCTTTCAGCAATCACTAGCCACTGAAATGTTAAGAGTTCATGTTCTTTGTTCTCTGTGTTTTAAATCCTCAACATTTGCACAAAAATTAGAAGTGTTTGCTTTGGGGTGTTAGCAAACAGATTCATACTAATTCATGTCACTACCATTGTCTTATCAGTCCCAGTGTCAACTAAAATTACAGCAGAATCACTTCTAATGATGATTATCTAGTCTCTCTGGTGAGGAATGTTATGATCAGTAACAAACCCACATTTCAGTCCCCCTGGGAAAACTAACATGACAGCAAACAGTCTGCATCAAAGACATTTCAGTTTTGCAGCAAGCTTTTCTCTTCCAGGTTAGTGATGCACCCAAACAAAACATTCACCAGAAGACCCATTTCATGTCCCTGGGGAAGGCAAGCTATAGCAGATTAAACCCAATATGTAAGCATGATCTTCATCATGAAAAGACTTCTTAGAAGGAAAAACAAAGACTGAGACGTGTGGCTTAAATTTAGTACGTGTTCCATGATAGTAAGGATTCTTGGTGCAAATATAACAAATATTTGGAGAAACCCAAACTCTTTCTTTTCATCTGCCTCATCAACCTGGAAGCTGTATTTGTGCTCAACTCTCTCTCTAACTGGCTGTGGTTAACATACATTTTAAAGTGGTAGAGGAAGTCGTATTTATGTTACCTACATGCGATCTGAAATGCATGTGGAGGAAGAAGCCATGAGATCTGTTTGACCTTTTTTAAGTAGACAAGTTTCTTAATCATATTTTATGAAACTGGAGTAACACATATATAGTAATGACCTTTCAGCATTTAAAAACATATTTGTTTTGGGAGATAAACTTGCTGAATGAATTCTGTCATTGGATTGGCTTAATCAAAATCGAAGAGATTAAATTTATTGTAATGCCAAGAATAAAGTAGAATGAAATTTAAATAAAACTTCACCAGATTTGAGTCACATGCATTTTGCTCTAAAGCCCCACACATAAAGCTGAAAGTTTTCACCCTGTTTGACTTTTGGAACAGTGCTTTTACTGTGAAATCAATTCTCATTGTTTCTAGTTTCTCCTGTGTCATGCTTACAAATGCACCCTTTTGTACTATGGGCCCTCACCCACTCTGGCTGTGGACTGTTCGTGCTGCATCCTCTCTTCAGTCTCCCTCTCAGTCAGTGCTTTTATCAATTTGAAGAAATACCCAAGAAAATCAACTTAAGTGAAATTTAAACCAAAAGTGTCCCTTTGGGTTAATACTTTCAGAGAATTCACCCAGTGCTTATTTATCTGTGTTTCTAAACCTGTTGTGCTGCAAAACTTTACAGTGTAGGTGGTTGAAGAGTTTCTTCATAGCAGACACACCACAACAGAAAGGGAAAATGGAGGAAGAAGCCAGAGCAAGATGTAGTGCTCGAGATCTCATTTCTTCTCTCTAGACTCTACCTTTCTCTACTTTCCAATATTATAAGCATCATAAGAACTCATCAAGCAGTTGTTTTATTGGTTATATCGGAGCTCTCCAGACCTAATCATCTCTAGAGTTGTCATTACAGATGGATCAAAAACCTCCATCCTTGGAAGTTTCCTAAACAATCAAGTTACTCATCAAAATTAACCACGATGGCCACCCTGAATTGGCACACTGCACATGTCTTCTGTGCATCCTTCTTTGAACTAGTATGTATTTACTCTGAAATAATGTTGAGTGAGGATCATTGAACAGAACTTACAGGAAAAAATTTGTTTTGATGCCATGTGTGTATCTGTAAGGCTGAAGACATGACAAAGGAACTGCCAGAAAATGATTTCTTTTCACAAGGTCACTGATGTGGAAAATTCAATCCCCATTCTGTTGGTTGGTTCTAGCTTCCCTCGATCTATGCAGGGCTGGAACATCTTGCCTTAAGGGTCTGAGTCCTCAGAGTCAGATACAGGAGAAGTCTCAATTCAGATAAATTTCTATTCCACTACTGTGATGATCTTTTCCAAGTGCTTTCAAAGAATACAACTTATTTCCACTTCTTTCTGGTGATATCACTTTATCCATAGATCCTTGACCTTGAAGGTAAATGGAATAATGGTCAGACATCAGGCTGCACCCCATATCTAGGTTATTTAGTCTTATACAATGCTAGAGCCTATTCTGGCTGAATTGTGTAGTGCTAATATCAGTATATTGTAAGGACTCTTACCCAGGTTTTGTTCATAGAAAAGATTATCTAAAAAGATACACTGGCAATTCCTTGATCAAGTTCTAATAAATCAGGTGTTTTTTTTTACCACTAATTTTCCTTGTTATGGTGAGACATAAACCATTATGGTAGTGATATTATGTGCTGATGTGTACAGAAATATTGGAATGGCTTATTTTGTAGACAATAGTCAATCCAACCTTAGCCCCTGAACACACGATGGAAGTACAAACAAGCTGCAGTATCATGGCTCTTGGAAATATGCATTTTTATATCTAATGTTGCCTCATATGGCTCTTTACAAATCTGTATGACAATGTGAGGAATAACAGAAAATAATTTTTATGATGACATCAAAAGTATATCTACTTGAATATTGAAATGTTTTAATGTGATTTCCTCTCTCTTCAAAAATATTTCTTTACTCTGCTTCTTCTAAGCACAGGAAAAAGAAAATCTGAGGACTGTTCAATTCAGCTAAAAGTCTGGAAATAAATTATAATACATCACCACTGATATTATACTTTCATTAAAGGATGTGTGCATTAGTATTACCTTCATTCTGGGAATTTTGACAAGCTAAACTCCTTTTTAAAAAGCTTTTATCATTGAAACAATTCTATCATTTAAACAAATAATTTATTCCCCTGCCCATCTTTAATAATTTCAAAATATTAAAATGAAATGCGTTGTGAAATAAGAGATGGTAAAGAAAAGAGAAGAGCATGTAAAAGTGTTTTACAGACAAGTTAACATTTGGACTACAATTTGAAAGAAAAATAGAAATTGCTAAGCTAATGCTGGGAAGGTAACTTTTCCAGTAGAGGGAGATGGTCAGAAAATACAAGAAAAAGCAATATGTGCAGGGAGGTACAAGTCAGGTCCCAGCACATCTCAGCATGACATGGAATGACAGAGGCCAAACATTAAAATAATTTTAACATGGAATTGCTCCTAATATTTACCTAAAATTGTTGAAAAGACATTGCAGAATTTTAAGCAAGTACACGGCACAGTTAAATTGATATTTTGGAAGGACTGGTTAGTTATCATTATAAAGGATTGAGGAGTGTGGGCATTATACAAATGAAGGAAGCCTGAAGTTATAGATGTCATTTTTGAAGCTATTAAAATGATCCAGATACTAGGACCCAAATTAGAGGAATGTCAGGGGAATAGGAAATAAAACACAAGCAAACAAACAAAAACATGAGAGCATGTTTGAAAATTATATAAAAGGATATTCAATGAGAATTTAGACATTAATAAAATTTGGAAGTCAAGTGAGAAAAAAGATCAGAAATATGTGCTTGATCTTTCCCTTGGTTTGACCGGGTACATAGGGAACTGCCCCAATGAAGCTGCACGAACAGCACAGATTGAATGGCTTGGTCTGTGGCAGACATTGAGTCCTCATCGTTCTATAGTCTGAGAAGTTCAGGGTACCATCAAGATGGGGTTCATCCTTAGCTGAAGTCTCTTGCCTTGTAGACAATGCTGTATTCCTGTCTGCTCACATATTGTGTCTCTTCTAAGGCAGTGAGAGCTCCACCCTCACATCCTCACCCAGCCACAGGCTCCTCTTCAGATACATCCCACTGGAGGTTAGAATTTTTTATAAGAAAAGTTGGAGGGACACAGTTTAGTTCATAACAGTTACTCATGTGAAACTATGGAAATAATACAGAAGTCCCTAAAGCATGAATTTAATAATAAATATGATATTTGATTTCAAGTGCCTTTAGGAACTTTGGGTGATTTTTGGCATACAGTTTTGGTTATGTAACTACTGAGTTTTCAAAGGATGAGAAAACAAAATTCAATTTGGAGGTCATTACTTCTTGTGGACACAGTAATAGAAGAATGGAACATGTGTGGAAAGGGGAGTCACAGGTAGATCTGTTGGGGACATGGGAGAATGGTCATATACAATGACAGAGTGCAGAACACTAAGAATAGGTAAAAAAAAAAAGTGAAAGAAAAACAGAACTCTGTGTTGTCATGGAGATAAGAGATGTGGTTGGCATCATCTGCAGATGGATTAAGTAAAGATTCTATCCACTATAGTCAGCCTTAGGATGTTGATGGGCAGCTTGTTTCTCTGCAGTACTTGCATCCTGTACCAAGTTTCATTGGCTCTGCCAATCTTGTGTTCCAAGAATAGCCTTTCATAATTGGTCTGCCACACAAGTTCTGATGCTGTAGAAATGACTCTGTTTTTATTTTATCAGTTAGACCAGACAGAAATTCCAGACTGCCTTCAGCTTAACCATGGCATCTGTGACCAGTGGCTTCCTTTAGCCTTAACCATATCCTCTGGCACCATAAGCATCAGACTCCCCTCTCATTTATCTGTATATCCTACTTCCCCATCCTTTCTCCTCTGCAAAAGATTCATCACACTTGTTGTTCAGGGAGATCCCAGTTTCTGGATGCATGCTTTGTATGCTGGGTGCAATCTGTTTTAGGATCTGCATCCTGATACCTTTGTTCCCTCCAGCTTTTGAAGAGTATTCTTTGAAAACAGATTCCTGTTTCCTTGGAATTGTTGCTGTTGTTTTTCTTAAAGGCAATTACAGGTACTGTTTGAAAGTTCAACTTCACTTAAAAAACAAAAACTAGAAGGAAAAAAAAAGGTAAAAGAATCAGCTTAAGCCCAGAGGACATATTCTGGGAAGAGACAGTGGCTGCGCTGTGACTGTGCATTTTAAACGGAGCTTCTCCCCATGCTTTAGATTACCTTGGCCCAGTCTGAGCATCCCCAGTGGACTCTTTCCACTTAAGCTTTTTATTAAAAAAGTAAATTGGGATTATTGTATTCCCTCACTTTACTTTGGAAGTAGAAATTTTAAATTAATTGTGGTCTAAACTGATAGCAAACAGAGAGGCTCTAATAGCAGTCTAGCTGCCTCTTTTCAGCCAGTCGAGATTTCCTTTATGGCTGCTGGGAATGGTTTGGCTGATATATTTTTTTAATTTACATTTTTTCTTCCCTCTAATGAAGGATTGAATTATGACTTACTAGAAAATGCCTAATGCCTAAGAAAGAGAGAGAAAGATGTTGACTACCTTCCTCTGATGTGATTGGAGCAGAGCTATTTATTTGGAGCTTCCACAGGGGTGCATTTAGAAGGATTTCTTCATTCAGGGAAGCACTGTCTGGAAAATGCCCTTAGCTCTCATTGGAAGTCATCAGTTCAGCATAGGGTCAATGCTGTGACAGCCAGGGAGGGTATTTCTGTATCAGTTGCTTGTAGGACATTATTGTGATGACCACACAGGTAGGATTAGTCAGTGCCCTTTGTCGGGGATGGCCTTAGCTCTCCTGAGTCTGCCTCTACCTTGGAAATCTCCAATGTCAACTCCTGTAAAGGGAACCCTGTGGACAGTTCAACCCCCAACAGATTTGCAGACAGTAATCTGTATATTATACAATTGCTCCCTTCCTGCTACATAGTGGGGTTAGCACAAAAGTGAATGTTGCAAAACAGAATTACTGGCCTGGAAATTTTCCTTCTGTGGGCAGATGGCATGATCAAGAGCAAACACAGACATGCCCTTTCACAAACCAAGGGCAATAGTTACACAGTGGGCTTAGGTAACAGCCATCTGAGGAGGCAACTTTAAGTAAAACTTAGCTATGTGTATTCGAAGAACTTCCTTGAATCCAGACAACTCAACTGAAACATCTTTCTGACATACAAGTCTCAAAGCTCACCACAACATATTCATAAAACAAAGTTGGCTATCACATGTGCCTATGTCTTAAAACAAGTGTATTCTAGACCTGCCCCAAAATTTCAGAAAATGACTTTCAAAAGGGAGAATACAGAACCCAAACAGAAAGCAGAACAAAAGCGTAAATAACCTTTGATGGACATTTACTCTGTGCCTCCAGATTTCTGTACACAGGTTTCAACTGCAAAAATACTTTTTAAAGTGTCCTACTAGACAAATCTCTCCAGACATCTATTTTAGCTTGTAACATTCACTGCAGTGTCCACAGTGCCTGACATGTCAAGATGCTTACCCCTACATTACTCACATATGACCTCACAGAGCATAGCCCTTATTGCAAAGACAAACATTTTTTTTTTCCTGGAGATTAAAAGAGACACACTGTGACACTCAACTAATGCCATCTTCTCCCCAAATGCAAAAATTTCTTTTGAAGCAGGACAAAGTAGCACAAAGAGAGCTCTGAATATCCTTGATGAACAATCCCTATTTGAAGCTGAAATTTTGAAAGATAGTTTTCTGGCTTATATAATTGCACAAGTTACCACCTCACATCTCTTGCCTCCTTCTTTTGGTGAAACTCAGATCCCTAAAATAATCTCATCAAGAAGTTGAATTTTCTTTCTGAATAATTTTAGCCTTGAAACTCAATATTTAAAAAAAAACTTTAATCAGAAGATTAAAGAACAAGAAGATTAAGAAGAAACATTTGTTGATGTAAGAAAATGTAAGCCAAAAATGCAGGTAAAAATGTTCTCTCTTCTCATATTGGCACTCCCATGAGGTTGTTTGCAGTACACACTACAAAAGTTCCTCACAAGAAATAATCTTTTTGCACTCAAAACTCAACAGTTGATTTTCCAACAAATGACAAATTTTAAGTATTTGCTGCATTATGTACATTATGTATCCAAAGGTTATGGGTAAAAGTTGTCTGCTACAGTCCCAAGTAGAAAAGGCATAGGAGAGAATGATGCTGAGTGACAAAAAGCCCTTCTTTAACTTTTCAGAAGTCATTGAACCTTGGGAACCAGGAACCCTGAATAAGCATGTTCCTTTTACATTGGTAGTATTCAGTCATTTCTGTCAAGCAGATGTTCTCAGTGATGTGAATAAGCAACAGCCAATGTTATCTTAATGTTTGAATGAACTGAGTGTTCTATATTCTTTTATGCTGTTTTATTACAAAATATTCAGATGAAGATATCACCCCTACACAAAATACTTATTTATCTTGAATATATAGTCTTAAGAGGGAATTACAATTTTCTTATGGTGATCTGATTTCCTCAAAGTAGTATCTCTCCTACATTTTCTTAGGAATAAATTGTGATAACTTTTCATGCTCATTTGGTTTTAATAGTGTCCTTCCTAATAATTCCATATGGAAGTGACAACCAAACCCATTATTTTATACAATGAATGAATATCAATATTGTCTAAGTTCCTTTGAACCACACATGCACAAATGGCAGGGGTACATGGCTCTCACCTATCTAGAAATATAAAATGGAGATATTTCAGACTCACAAACCATTCAGAGATGAACATGTGACCCTCTCACCCCGTGACCTGTGCTGTCACTTTTCACAGGAGGAAGCTGCTTCACTTTTCACCCTTATCTGATGGCTCTTATCTTCCTGTTCCTTCCAATAAAAATTGGATGCTCCTGGGTGCTAGGCCATGCCCCCATATTGTTAAGAATAGTCTAAAGATTAAAACTCCAGTTAATGTGCCAGAGTCTAGTGGTTTTGATGGGTTCTGAAGCAGAGAAATCATTCCTGGGGAGCAGGAGAGGGTTTCTACTGGGAATGTCTTTCTGGTATTGGTTGAATATGAATGACAGTGGAGGAGGAAGGCCTCGTCAAGGAGTGGGGATTTACTGTGTTCAGACTTCCAAACTTGAATCTACAGTAAAATACCTGTGACCAAATCACTGTCTAACTTCTTAAAAATGGTTTCTGTTCTGAGAGGTAATGAGGATTTTATTCCAGAAATTCTCTATTTCAAACAGAATTCTGGAGGAGCTGTCAGGCTCTATTAAGAGCATTATTAAGTCTCTCACCAAGGATTTCTCTCCCCTGAAATCTGACCTAAGGTTTTCAGTGGGAACTCCTGAATTCAGAGTTGATTTATTTAACAACTCAGATGAGCTCTATCAGTTTGGATTAGGTTTTGCATTCCTAGTACTGTGATTTGCTTTTCCTGTCTTTCAACACCAACTTCACCTCACTGAACTGTTGTCAGGTTTTCTTCAACAACATGCAAGAACTCCCATGTTTCCAGCAAGGACAAAGGAGAGTTGTGAGTCTTTCCCTCCATACTTTATGATTCCAGTTTGAATATGTGGAGAACTTGAGGAGTATATTGTTTTTTCTCCACCATGTCCTTGATGCCCCATCTCACACTTACTCTTTAGGAAAGGAACTGCCAGTTGCCTAAATGCAGTAAGAACTAGATAGGGCTTTTAATGAATAGAACAAACAGATGGAGACAAAACTCCTGCAAAGTTAAAAGAACTGCATACTTAATAGTCTAGATGCTTAATAGCTGTTATAGCTGCCAAGCCACCACAGAATTCACTAATATGCAGAGACCATAGCTGTAGGAAAGTGACTTCGTTCAGTCTCAAGGACTTTCCTAAAAATTCAAGGTTGTAAGAACCTAACCTAGAGAATAATTACTTGTCCAGATGTGATAACAGACTCTGGCAGAACAAAAATGACAGCTTGATTCACAGACAAATATGAGTCGGGCCTGGATGTCTGGCTTCCATTTTTTCTGTGCAGAGATAGATGTCTTTAAACAGCCCCAGCAGTGAACATCCTGTCAGTTTGAAAGGTCACACACTGAAGTGTATCAGAAGAGATGACGCTGCACAGACCATCAAGAGAAAAGAAAATGATTTCATTATCCTCCTTCATCTGCTGTAGATTAATTCAGTTCCCATCATGGTAGCAATTAAAGCATTTTTCTGCAGTCCTGTCCTGACCTAGTCTAAGTAGAATGAGGTAATAAAAGCAGCACCAGGGAGGGGGCAACTACAGCTGTTAATGTTCCTTAGGAGATAATATTCCCGAGGAACAAATGCTGCTAGGAGTCATGTTTGAGCGGAGGTGTTCAACTATGGTTGATAGAGGGGAAAGGTACATAAATAAAAGCATCATAAAGTGAAATTTGCACCTTGGACACTCAGTGAGCCAAACCAATGCTTTAAAAGGTTATACCAAAGATATTTTGCTATGCATAGTATATAGAGATATCTGGCCCATACAATATGCATATATAGATGATTATATAGATATATAGATAGAGATTGATACAGATAGATAGATAGATATAGAGATAGATATGAATAGATGATATAGATATAGGTATAGAAAGTTAGATATAGACATGTGCACAGATAGGGAAATATCTAGGCACATGAAAGGACAGAAGAAATCTAAGAAGATGGCTATTTTCCAGGTCCAAAGGAGGGGTTTTTTCTGCTCACCTGCATCTCTCACTAGTATAAATTCAGCTACTAAAAAAAGGAAGCAGTCTCCTAGATTAGCAGTGTCTGATTTTCTGAAGACAATCTTCAAAGTTTCACTCAAAGCCTTTGTTACCATATTTAGCTATTAATTCAGGGCAGCTCTAAATTTATAGTCATTCTATTTACATTCCTCCACAATGTCCTCTCTTTCCTCTTTCATTTTATTAACCTCTAGGAAGCCCACATTATTCCTCTCTTAGGCTTGTACTCTCTTAACTTATCTCCCCATGTGAATAAATTCCACTCAAAACCAATGTATTGATTCTCCCAAAGCTTGTCTTTAAAGATATCACACTGTCACTAAAAAATGCCAAATAACTACCTAGTGACTAAAGTGAATGTTAAGTCATGACCACCATCACCACCCACATTTGAGGCTTCCCTGAGCAAACCATAGCCAATTGCCCTGGCACAATTCTGGCTACTTTTCTAAGGGAAGATTAGCATATTAGTCAGTCTCTGTTCTTCTGCTAGCTCTTCTTCCTGTAATGTCCTTTGTCCCACAAACTTGGAATCTCACCAGTTCTCCAAGGTCAGTCATTCCTTCAGGGAATTTTTTATCACTTCCCTTGCTGAACACAATTTCTCTCAGTTATTTGTAGTTATATTTCTCTTGAGATACTAATCACTTATGCTGTGGAATAGTTCAAAGGTTTCATGGCCTTGAAACAGGATCTATTCAATCTTTCTCTTGTGAATTGGATCTAGACATTTAATCCTTCAAAAACCTCAATGTACATAGCCAAATTTAATAAATATTGAAGAGTTGACTCTATGTTTAGATTGTATCAATGAAAAAAGGCCTTGCAATCTAGAGAGGAAAAATAGACATATAAACTCCTCTAGTATATAAAATGAAATTTAAAATTACATATAATGTTATAAGTTGGTTGATCCAATTCCTTAAAAATTGGTCACAGTGTTGGGGATAGGAGAGATCAAGTGTAAGTTGGACTGCATTGTTTTAACAGATTTAATCTACTAAACAGTTTACAAGATAATAAAGGGGCTTTTCCTATATGTTTTTAGAGAAAATATATATTTTAGCAAAGGCATTAGCCAATGCAAATTCCCTGCAGCCTGTGAGATCAATGAATAACCAAGAATCTATTGTGCCTGGAATAAAATGAGCAAGGAAGAAAACAGGAAGTCACATTACAGAAGTAATGAGAAAAGATGCCCAAGGTTGGATGTCCCTACAAGTTCATGGTAAGGACTCTATACTCTAAATAAAATGGGAATAATTGCAGACTTTTGATGTTTCTCCAGTAGAATGTTGATGTGATCTGTTTCAATTTATATGTATTTATTTTATCATGTATGTTTGTGTATAGATGTGGGTATCTGAAACTGGGATCATATACTACAACTCATGTATGGAAGCCAGAAGATACCTGTGGGATTCAGTTCTTTCCTTGCATCATATGTGTTCTGGGAATCAAACTCGGGATGATAGACTTGGCAAATGCTATCCTGGCAAAAGATACCCACTGAGCTATCTCACCAGTGCCATAACTTGCAATTTAAAAGGAGCATGCTAACTGTTCTGTGTAGACTCTACTGTGAGATGACAAAGATAAAAGAAAGAGGAGATGCAAGAAATATAAGGGATTGTGATGACTTAGGTTAAGGTGGTAGTGATTGAAATAATGTGAAACATTCAAAACTTGTCCATATTTTCATGGCAGAATACAAAAACAAATGAATTTTTTTTCCTAATAGACCAATAAACTTATATTAACTGAGGTGAGAAAAATTGTATATAAATCATTTTAGAATATTATTTAGGAGATAAATTATGTTAACTGTCCAGTTTTGAACATATGCTAAGCTCAAGATTACTACCAGGTATCCAATGTAAAAGGTTGAGCAAGCAGTACATGCATCCAAGCATGAATATAGAATACGTTTCACATAACCTAATATATGTGATTGGTATTAATACAAAATATGACAAAGTTGTAGGTGTAATAATCATACTAGTTGTATATAGTATCATGCTTCCTTTGAATTATGTGTTCATTTTATGTTACAAATAAATGCATTGTCATTGTAAAACTTGAAGAAATTGTCTATAGTCCTAGAAATAAAATGTAAACCATCTACCTATTATATTCTACAAGTTAATATTTTTGAGTCTATCTTTATTTAACTTTGTCTTTCTTGAATTATTATCTCTGTGAATTCAAAAATATTATTTAATTAAGTAAGCTACATAACTTAAATGTTTTAAGAACAAACCTTTTAAAAATTTATTATAATTTTGTTTTATTTGTTTTTTAGTGTGTATGAGCATTTTATCTACATGTACAAATGCTCTCAGAGACCAGAGGGGAGTCTGATGATGCCCTGGGACTTGAGAGAGCACTGTTTATGTGGCACGTGGGTGCTGGAAACCAAACCTGGGTCCTCTGTAAGATCAGTAATAGTTCGTAAATGTTGAGTCGTCACAGTGCTAAAATAAACCCTTCTTAAAATAAAGAGTAGAGAAATCTATTTTTTGCTAACTGCTTTGCCATTTCCTCCACTCCTTAGGTGAATAAACCAAAACATAGGTAGATATATGATTTTTCAGCAATATAGAAATGATGCTTTCTAAGCATTAGACCTCTACCATTAAAATAATAACTATATATTTCTTTTTAAAACTTACCTGTAAAGGATTCTCAGTGACTGGAACATTTAGCACCTGCTGATGTAAACTGAATAGGTAATTTGCCATAAATCAAAACCCAAATTCTTCTTTTGTGTATTCAGAATTTATACTACTCAGTTATATCTTGTATACCTTTCAAAGTGCTTGCCTCTTTGTTTTTTCCTAGAATGAGGTATCCATAAGCATCCATATCCATATAAATAGACATAATCAATGCACAAAGGACTTGGTTTTGGATTCTGAAGTGGATTCTGCAGCCGGATGAGAAAGGGAAAAAGATTGGTGCTCACTGTAAGTCTGAGCAGTATTGTTCCTCCTTGTTGCACATTCTAGAAAACCTTGGGCTTTTGTGTTATTGATTAAATCATCAAAGGAAAACATATGACCTATATATCTCTCCTCCTCTGTCTTTTCCAGTGAGAAAGGAAAAGAAAGATAATCAGATATTTTTTAAGACCCAAATGTGTATTGCCCCAAGCTAAAATGTATTTGTTTACTGCTCTTATTAACATTATTATTACATTTGTGTTTTTGACGATCATTTTGCCTGGTATTTATTTTTTGAGACAAAATTTTCTCCAAAGGAATTCTGGCAGACATTCTATTTATAGTACAAAAATTAAAGCAAACAGGGATTTTAGTTTTGACTAATAGCTTGCTTATCCAAATATTTTATACCAATAAACGCAGGAGATCCATTAGTGAAAAAATAATAATTGCCTCCAATCCCTCAGGGGTCTTTCTGTACAGATACAAAGAATTAATATTTATGAGGAAAATAATGAGTAAGTGTGGACATCTGCAGAAAATAGCACATAAGCTTAGATAAAATGAAACCCCTTTCTAAGCTGAAGGTAGCAAGGCTGATAGGCAAGAGAACTACACAAAGAAAACAAGCAGCACAGTGGAGCACTCAGGACACTCCAGTTCACATGTGGATCCACACCTGGAAATTTTAACTTTGTAGATTCTTAAATCCCCATATTTTTTTTTTCTGAAGACAAACAACATACCGTCCTTTTGACCACAAAAAAAACAGTTTTGACAAGGCACCAAAATACAATAAAAAATTGTTTGATGAAGATTGTCACACTGAGTGTTATTTTAGCACGAATAAAACAGATGAAAGAGTGACATTTGAGGATATGAATCCATAAGAAATTCATAGTTTAAAGAGCAATGAGAATAGATGAAGTGTGAAGTGACAGTGTTATTATTTTTATGATTACTGGAGCAGTTGCTTTATATTTCCATTGTTTTCCTTCAGATCGAATCCTTAGTATTTGAATACTAAGAGTAGAAAGATCAGAGGACAGAAGGGATGATGTGCCTAACCTAAATATCAGCAGCATTGGAGATCACTAATGGAGCACCAATTCATTCTCACTTCTAGTTGACTAAATTACCCATGACCCACACAGAGAAAAAGAAAATATATGTCAAATGCCATTCCTCATAAATAAAAACCTGACAAGCACAGCGTTACGAGTGTATTAGACTAGCACCATTTGTTGAAGATGCTTTCTTTTCCCACAGTGTATTTTTGGGTTCTTTATCAAGCATCAGGTATTCATAGGTGTGTGGATCTATGTTTGGGTCTTCTACCCAATCCCATAAATCAATGTGTCCATTTTTATGCCAATACCATGTGGTTGTTATTACAATAGCTCTGTAATACAATTTGAAATCAGAGGTGATGATATCCCCAGAAATTCTTTTATTGTTCATTATTGTTTTAGCGATTCTGGATTTGTGTTATTTTTCTGCCAAAGGAACCATCCTTTGACATCTACAGGATACCTTGAACATATGTGGCACCAGTGTGCAACAATTCTCACCATTCTTGGAATCTGACTTTTCTCCTTCAAAAACCTTCTAAATTCGAAGACTGCAAGAGGCAGCCAAAAACGTTGATTAGGTTAGGAAGGAGAAAGGGAAAGGGAGACGGGGATCTGATTTCTCTATTTTAGTCAGGCCGTCCTGCAAATTGATTGGGAAAGTTTTAAAGTGGCATTTTTTCCCCTTTGGGCAAAGTGGCTTCTAGCTAACAGTTGGAGGAGCCATGAACATACCCCTTTTGTTTTTAACTTAAGAGTGTTGGCCTGCTAGCCAGCAGGCTACCCACTGAGAGCTCAGTGGGCTAAAGTACATTTTGATCTATTTATCTCAGAGGTTGATGGTGGAGCCTGAGATTTTTACCTGATCCATGAGTTATGTGAAAATAATAAGGAAGAGTTGAAAAAAAAGAGGGGCTCTCAATGTACACACTTGCCCAAAGAGGCAAAGATGGAGTAAGTTAGGGTGCACCAATAAGTTTCTTCTGGTAACTATTCTTTTTATACTCTGAATGAGGGCTCTCTATATCAAATAAAGAATTATGTCATGGTTAAAGGCATTTATCACAAGGATAGATAAAACCATTGCAAATAGAGGACACTTAGCAATCACATATTTTAGGACATATTTTTGATCTCCTTTAGGTGTCTTATTGCTCTACCAAGAACTTCAAGTACTATGTTGAATAGATATGGGAAGAGTGGGCATCCTTGTCTTGCCCATGTTTTTAGGCGAAATGCTTTAAGTTTCTCTATATTTAATTTGATGTTGGCTACTGGCTTGCTGTACATTACCCTAATTATTTCTAGGTATGGTCCTTGTATGCCTGATTTCTCCAGGACTTTTAGCATGAAGCAGTGTTGGATTTTATTAAATGCTTTTTCAATATCTAGTGAGATGTGAAAACCATCATGTTGTTTTTATCTTTCAGCTTGTGTACAGGGTATATTTCATTGACAGATTTTCATATGTTGAACCACACCTTCATTCCCAGGATGAACCTACTGTTTCATGGTGTATGATACTTTTGATGTGTTCTTTAACTTAGTTTGCAAATATTTTACTGAGTATTTTCATGTCTATGTTAGTGAGGGAAATTGGTCTGAAACTCTTTTTCTTTGTTGGTTCTTTATGTGGTTTAAATATCAGAGTGACTGTGGCATCATAGAATGAGTTTGACAGTGTTCCTTCTGTTTCTATTTTGTGGAAGAGTTTATAGAGTATTGGTATTAGCTCTTCTTTGAAGGTCTGGTAGAATTTTGTGCTGAAACCATCTGGCCCTGGGCTTTTTGGTTAGAAGATTTTTATGACTCCTCCTATTTCCTTATGGTTTATAGGATTGTTTAATTTCTTAACATGATCTGGATTTAATATTGGTAAGTGGAATCTATCAAGAAAAATTTCCATTTCACTTAGGTTTTCAAATTTTGTGGAGTACAGGCTTTTGAAATAAGACCTAAAGATTCTTTGGATTTCCTTGATGTCTGTTGTTATTTCTCCCTTTTCATTTCTTATTTTGTTGATTTGGGTATTTTCCCTCCACCTTCTAATTAGTTTGGCTAAGGATTTTTCTATTTTGTTGATTGTCTCAAAGAACCCACTCTTGATTTCATTGATTGTTTGTATTGTTCTGTTTGTTTCTAAGTTGTTGATTTCAGCCTTGAAATTGATGATTTCCTGCCATCTGTTCCTCTTGGGAGTATTTGCTTCTTCTTTTCTTTTCTTTTTTTTTTTTTTTTTTTCTAGTGCTTCCAGTTCTGCTGTTAAGTTGTTTATATGAGCTGCCACAATTTTCTTTTTTAAGGCCCTTAGTGCTATAAAATTTCCTTGTAGCACTGCTTTCATTGTGTCCCATAGGTTTGGGTTGTTGTGTCTTTGTTTTCATTGGGTTTTAGGAAGTCTTTGATTTCCTTCTTTATTTCTTACCTGACCCAGTAGTCATTCAGTAAAGAGTTGTTCAGTTCCCATGAATGTGTAGGCTTTTTGTTATTTCTGTTGGTGTTGTAGTTCGGCTTTGATTCATGGTGGTCTGATAAGTTACAAGGGGTTATTTCAATTTTCTTATATCTTCTGAGGCTTGCTTTGTGCCTGACGCTGTGGTCAATTTTGGAGAAGGTTCCATGCAGTGCTGAGAATAAGGTATATTCTTTTGTATTTAGGTGAAAATATCCATTAGGTCCATTTGGTTCATGACCTCTGTTAGTCTCATTATTTCTCTGTTTGGTTTCTGTCTTGATGACCTGTCCATTGGTGTGAGTGGGGGTGTTGAAGTCTCCCACTATTAATGTGTGAGAAGCAATGTGTGGTTTAAGCTTTAGAAGAGTTTCTTTTACAAATGTGGGTGCCTTTGTATTTGAGGCACAGATAGTCAATATTGAGATGTCATCTTGATGGATTTTTCCTTTGACTAGTACGTAGTGTCCTTCCTTATCTTTTTTGATTAATTTTGGTTGAAAGTCTATTTTATTTGATATTAGGATGGCTACTCCAGGTGCTTCCTGGGACCATTTACTTGAAAAACATTTTCCCAGCCCTTTACTCTGAGGTAGAGTTTATCTTAGTTTAGCAAGGTATGTTCCTTGTATGCATCAAAATGATGGATCTTGTTTAAGGATCCATTCTGTAATCCTGTGTCTTTTTACTGGGGAGTTGAGTACATTGATGTTGAAGGATATTAATGACCATAAGCTGTTATTTCCTGTTATTTTTATGTAGGTGGTGGTTGTGTGTTTGTGTGTTTCTTTTAGTTTAGCTGCAGTGGAGTTTTTTGTTTCTTGTGTTTCCTTGGGTGTACTTATCTTCTCTGGATTGGAATTTTTCTTCTAGGATCTTCTGTAGGGCTGGATTTCTGAATAAATATTGTTTAAATTTTGTTTTTCTTATGGAATATCTTGTTTTCTCTGTCTGTCTTAATAGAAAGTTTTGCTGGGTATAATAGTCTGGGCCGGCACCTATGTTCTCTTAGGGTTTGTAGGGTGTCTGCCCAGGCCCTTCTGGCTTTAGAGTTTCTGAGGAGAAGTCAGGAGTAATTCTTATGGATCTCCCATTATATGCTACTTGACCTTTTTCTCTTACAGCTTTTAATATTCTTTCTTCATTCTGTACATTTGAAGTTTCAATTATTATGTGGCAAGAGGAATATATTTTATAGTCTAATCTATTTGGTGTTCTGTATGCCTCTTCGTAATTTAGCAGCACTTCTTTCTTTAGGCTTGGGAAATTTTCTTCTATGATTTTGTTGAAAATGTTCCCTGGACATTGGAGTCAGGAGTCTTCTCTTTCATCTATGCCTATAATTATTAAGTTCTGTCTTTTCATTGAGTTCTTGATTTCTTGGATGTTGTGGGTAAGGAATTTTTTATATTTCTCATTTTCTTTGGTTGTACTGAGTTCTTCAATCAAGTCTTCCACGCCTGATATTCTGTCTTCCATCTCTTGTATCTGATTTGTGATACTCATGTCTGTAGTTACTGTTCTCTTTCCTTAGTTTTCCACCTCCAGGATTGCTCTGCTTATGTTTTCTTTATTGCTTCCATTCCCAATTTCAAGTCTTGACCTGTTTTATCCATTTCCTGCTCCAACTTGGTTGTCTTTGCCTGCAAATCTTTCAAATACTTCATAGTCTTGTCTCTTTCCCATTCATGTTTGACTGTGTTAATTTTGAAGTCTCTAATGGAATTCTTCCTTGCTTTCATTTGTAAAATTGTGGATTCTTTAAATTCTTTCAGGGATTTATTTTCTTCTTGTAAGGCCTCTACCATTTTCCTAAGTATAGATTTCTCATCATTTTCATGTGTTTCAGCTGTGGTGTGAGGGTCAGAGCTTGCCATACTAGTATAACTGAATTTTGTTGGAGTCATATTTCTCTGATTTTTGTCAGTTCTGTTCTTCCGTTGGCCTTTAGCCATCTGGTTGTCCTCAGTTGTTTGTTCCTAGTTCCTTCTGGACTGGGTGCCAAGGAGGGAGCTTTGATGTATAGGCCATACAATCTTGGTGATCTGTAGCTCTCCACAGGCTGGATGAGGCCTTGTGTTGGTGGCTGGTTCTGATAAACCTCCCAGAGCTCACCCCTTCCTGTTGTGTCCTAATTAGGAACTCAGGTCAAGGGTTGGTGTGGGATGTATTATTTACATCTGCAGTTTCCTGAGATCCAACTGGTCTTCCTAGTGATGTTAGTGGGGGTCAGCAGGCCACAGACTGTAGGGTAGAACTGTAGTTCCCCTGCGGCTTATGCATCAGGACTGTGATAGTGGACCTCCCAAACTGATCTCACAGGGATTCCAGTAAGCTCTATTGTGTTTTCCCAGCCAAAATCACTATGCTCCAAGTCTAGCCTGCTTGAGCCACCGTGGTTTCTGGCAGTTTCCCTGTAGCTAAGGTGTCAGGACTCTGGTCAAGATAGTGGCTATGGTCCTCCCAGGCTGCTTTCAGGGGGGTTCTCAATTTCAATATCTGTCTTTCAGTCAGAAGCTCTGTGGTCCAGTGTTTCCACTTTCTGGGGCAGCATGCAATGGTCCAGAACTGCTTTACTGCTTCAGACCAAGATCTAGATGCTGTAGACTAAGGCTGTAGACTGAGTGCTCTGCCAAAGTGGGTGCATGCAGGGGGTTCCAATATGGAGTTCACAGGGCATCTGCAGCACTGGGACTCAGGGGGAAATCTCGACTGCCTTTTCCCTGCCAGAAGCACTGTGTTCCAGAGCAGCCTGTCTGAGTCAGCAGGGCTTCTAAAAGTTTCGCTGTAGCTAGGGTGTAAGGACTATGTTTATGATCCTCCTAAGCTACTCTCAGAGGAGTCTTAAGATCAACCTTTGTCTGTCTCTCAGAAGTTCTATGGTCCTGTGCAGCCCACTTTCTAGGGCAGCACACAACAGTCCAGAACTGCTTTCCTACTCCTGGCAGGAATCTCCATGCTTAGGACTGAGGCTGTACACTGAGTTCCCTGCCAAAGTAAGCACTGGCAAGGAGTTCCAATATGGAGTTCACAGTCTACAGCACTTGGACTCAGGGGAAGCTCAGCTGCCTTTTCCCTGTCAAAAGCGCTGTGTTCCAGAGCAGCCCTCCTGGTTTGGCAGGACTTCTAACAGCTTCTCTGTAGCTAGGGTGTCATGACTGTGGTTATCATCCTCCCAAACTTCTCTCAGGTGAGTCTCAGAGTCAACCTGTGCTTCTCAGACTGAAGCTCTGTGAACTGGTGCTGCTGGTTTCTCTGGCTGCACACAGTGGTCCAGAACTGCTTTACTGCTCTGGGCTGAGATGTAGATGCTGTACCCTGAGTGCCCAGGGGAGTACTAGCTGAGGGGCCAGTCAAGGGGGGGGAGCAGGGAGTTCCAATATGTAGTCTATCTTGTACACAGTGCACTTCGTCTTAGGGAAGCTCCCTGCCTGTTAGGTCGATTGATCCCTTAGTAACAGCTAAGCGAGATGCTGCCATGTTGCAAATCCCAGGGAGAATTGCCCTCAGTCTTACCATAGTGGCTCTGCTGGTCTTCTTCTTTTTTTTTTTTTCCTTGTCAGTGTTTGATCATATCTCAGGGATTGCTTTATTTCTTTTTTTAAATTTCCTTTTTTTTTTGGTGACACATGGTTTCCCCACATCTATACATAGTACTTACTGTCTTGTCAATATGCGATGCTGTCAACAAGCCCATGTTAATGTCTTATCCAATCATGTGCCTACTGTGGGTGACATAATAGTCCTAATGATTTGGTTCCCAAGCATCTTTTTTATATATATATAAGTACTTTATTTTTTTTCTTCAAGTTACATCTCAGTCACAAACCCTTCCCTATTCCCCCTTCCTGTCCCACCCTTCCACCCTCTTCCCCCCCAACAGCTTCCCTTTTCAATCCAACAAATGGTTCTTTCTCTTATAACAGTAAATTCTATACAAAATAGCAGAATTAAATATGCCACATTTATGAGAGTTAAATGGCCCAGTATACCTTCCCAATGTCCAGTTCATACATATTTGGCCCCTGACTTTAACCTTCTACCTTCTAACCATCTCCATGAGTTTAAAGTTCTATAACTGACTGAGCTTTCATACTAACTTGCATCACTATTATAACCATCTTCTTAGATCTAGAA
>CAJQZJ010001694.1:15987662-16008271 GCA_907164525.1 Lophiomys imhausi | reverse complement strand
GTAACGCTTCCTAATGGTATCGTACCTAGAGATACTTAAAAATGAAATGTGAAGCTCTGGCCTCTTGATACCAACCGTCTTAAACTGTTTAGGATAGTTAAGAAAAACAAACTCCTAGTCATGCATGCATGTCACCTTGTTAGCTACTATGACAGTCTATCACAGATATTCTCTAAGCTACTCAATAATCAAGTCGTTAAGAGACAAGCAACATTTGCTTATCTAAATACAAGAGATAGATAAGGCATCTTCAAAAACCCCAAGAGATCTGCAGAATATGGCATTCTGCTGGTCTTCTTTAGGGTGTCAGAACACCTACACAGAAGCTGTGGACTCAGGAAACTGAGGAGAATCTCTGTTTCGAGGTCGAAGCTGCCAGCTGGTGTCCTGAAAAGATCCAATCTGTTGGCTCTTCCTCTGAGGTAGGAAGTGTCCTATCTCCCGGTGGGAAGCACTCAGTCTCCCGTGCCTGGAATCTCTGCTCTTCCAGTGTCTATATGTTCAGTTCAAAGTTTTTTATTGTCCCTATCTTTGCTGGGCAAGCCCAGATAGGCTTGCACCTCACAAATTGCTGTTCGGCAGAAGTATATCTCTGAGGTGGTCCAATTGGTCTTCCTGACAATCAGAATGTGTCCAAGCATCCCCATACATGCTTTCTGGTTGGTGTTTCAGTCCCTCAAAGCCCCCAGGGTTCAAGGTTAGTTGTTTCTGTTGGTGTTGTGGTGCTCTTATAATTTTTGGATACCTCTATTCTTCCTCCTTCTGTTCTACAAGATCCCTCGAGCTCCACCTAATGTTTGTCTGTGTGTCCCAGCATCCTGTCTGCAAGCATAGCAAAGTTTCTTTAGTAGTGTCAGGAGTTGGTCTGAAGTTGTACCAGTCATTGGTTGGCCATTCCTTTAATCACTGTTTTATCTTTTCCCCTCTAAATCTTGTAGGCAGGGTGAATCAGGTAAATATGGATTGAAGATTTTATGGGTGAGTTGGTGTCTCCCTACCTCCACTGAAAGTCCTGCCAGGCTAAGAGGTGGCCACTTCTGTGTCCATGTCCTCCTCAGTTAGGAGTCTCAGTTAGGGTCACCCCCATATCCTCCTAGGAACATACCCTTTCACTGATCTCCCATTTGTTTCAGAGATTTCTCCCTATAGGTTTCCATTTTCTCTCTCTGCCCTCCCACCTCTCACCCCTGCTTTTACCACTTCTGGTCCCCACCCTGTTCCCCTTCCCATACCCTCTCCCACTCAGTTCCCTCTCTTCAATTCCTATGTTTATTTTATTTCCCTTCTGAGTGACATTCAAGCATCCTCCCATGAGCACTCCTTGTTACTTAGCTTCTTTGTACCACAGGATGATCAACATGTAGTAGAATTCACATGTAACTGGTGATGTCTTTCTGCACATATTATTTAAACAACCTTATTTTTGAGAATTAATGGATGCTGGTTTCCTACTGTATATGAAAGACACAGCCTAGCAGCAGAAGTCCTGGTTCTCTGCCTCTTCCCTCTTCCATGATAAACTCTAGCCTTTGTTGTAAGGCTTGAATTATAGATGTATTAATTGAGATTGGGCACTCAAAGGTCAGTTGTTCTCTGAATTTTGACCAGTTCTGTAGTATCATCTGTTTGAATTAGTGTGTGGTCATACTGAATTGATGATAGAACATTAATCTATTATTTATCATGTATTACTATTGTGAATAACATCTACTTCTTGTGAGAAATTTTATTTGTAAATTAACATTTCTCCACTAAGTGCTTTGGTAAAATCATCCTAAATCTGATCATAAAATTTCAAAGTTGAACTATTTTTAAAAATTTATAAATATGCTTTAAGAAATTTGATTTTTATGTAGATAGGAAAATTATCTTTTGATTACTATGAGACATTTGACTCAAAAATCTAGGAAGGTTCATTCCCTTGAGAAAACCAAACCTCAAGATATATAAAAGGTAATATCAGTGTGGCGCATGATGTTTACCCCAAAACCCAGAGACTAAATCAGAAAGACTGAGTTTTCAGTCAGTCTAAAGAATATACTGAGTTACAAGCCTACCTGGGCTATAGAGTATGTCAGAATAATAAAACAATCAAATGAAAAACTTAATATGTACTTACCAAAAAGTGTTTAAAATTCTGGGATTTAAAAAGGTATATTTACTGTAGGTGATTTGCTGTCATTTCATTCAAGCAGTTTAAATGTGTTACATTTTATGAGGTTTCTTTAAAAAAAAAAAGTGAGGCTTATTGTGTTGTAACATCACAATTTGGCCCATTAGCTAAGTTTCATGTCACTACACCAGTGGCTTTGGTTTTCCAATTGTGACTTTCTCACATGAGTTTGTGGGGTTCTGCTTAGTCCAGAACATTTGCTACAACAAGGAATACCTACAGAAGCACAAAATTTAGCTGGTCTTGTGGGTCATGCACAGCTGACATGGTTAGTTTTTTTCTCCCTTGATGAGATAATTTCCAATCTATCCCTACACCCACATACACAAACATTCACATCTAGCAGCTGAGGAATTTTTAAAACAAAACTGTTCAATAATTATATGGAGAAAGAAAAAAATAGATATTCTCTCAAAAGAAGAAGTGCAAATAAGCTGATGATTACAGGAAAAAAAATGAATGACCTTCTCATTCACAGGGGAAATGAGATTAAAATTATAAGAGATCACATCTCACTTCTGTCAGAATAGCTATCAATTAATAACAAATGGTAGTGAAGACACATGTGGGAAAAAGAAATCCAACTTCACTGCTGATGGAGATGGAAGTCAATATAGTCACTATGAGGGCCAATTTGGAGATCTCTCAAAATTAAAAAGAGAACTGCCACACATGAGCTAAGATATATCACAAAAGGAATATAAGTCAGCACACTACAGAGACTATTTGCAAATGCCAAGTCAGAGAATCAGCTTATATGTACATCATCAGATTAGTGGATAATAAAATGTAGTACAATATACAATGGAATTTTATTTAGTCATAAAGAATTAAACTATAAAATTGGCAAGAAAGTAGATGGGATGGGATAGTACCACATACAGCAAAATAGGATAGGGCCAGATAGACTACTATCACACTTTCTTTTGTATGTGATAATATGGATAATGCATATCTCTACTACTACTACTACTACTACACACACACACACACACACACACACACACACACATCATTAAAAAGAAATATTGGAAAGAACAAGAGGAGGAGTGCATGTGGGGGATGGGTCAAGACAGAATAATGAGGAGCAAACATAGGTATATTGTATGACATGGTTGAACAAAAATGTGATATTGAACTCAGCTCTTTTTTTCAACAAATAGGCATTCAAAAATTTAAAACATAGTGATGAAAGATTAAGCAACATCTAAATGCTTTTGTTAAAAAAAACTGTATGAGGGATATACTTTATCCAGAAAACCAAAACCTTCCATTTTTGCTAGTGAGCGAAACTAAAGATAGAAGTTAATGTAGTCATTATGAAGGTCAATTTGGAGATCTCTCAAAACTAAAAAGAGAACTGCCACACATGACCTGAGTATGCCACAACTGAATATATAACAAAAGGAATATAAGTGAGCACACTACAGAGACGATTCACACATGCCATGTCAGAGGATCAGCCTATTTTTATTTATCCACTAATAAAGAAGAAACCTCTACAGTATTATCTGACAAGTCTCTTTTTGCCCACATTCTTCATCTTTCTGCTAGAGTTCAAGAGGACAACCAAATCAATAGCAACTAGCTAGAACCCTGTGTAGAGAGCTGCAACGTGCCACGCCCTGAAGATGGCGCCGGTTTCCGTCTTCTACCAGCCCGATGGTGAGCGCTCTCAGTGGTAAACAAATCCATATTTTGGTTAAGACTGCTGATCTGGCTTGCTTCCGCATACGTGGGCCTGTAAGATAGCACCATGTGGCTTTACTTGATTGGCTGTTTGTATAGTATTTAGCCTGTGGGTTGGGTCTACCCCATTATTCGGAAGACTGTTTTCAAGGGACCTGAATAAACTGCTTGAGAAGAGCTTTTGCGAGTTGCGTCGTTCTTGCTGGTCGAGGTAGACGCGACAAGTGGTGACTCGTACGGGGAACCAGAAAAGACTCAGAACTCCTGCAGTCAGGGGCAGTGCACTGGTAAGTTCCCGGAATAAATTGGGACAATAAAGTTTCGCGGAAGTTGCGAACTAAAGGTAAAGTTTCGCAGAAGTTGCGAACTAAAGGTAAAGTTTCACGGAAATTGCGAACCGAAAGTAAATTTTTAATCATGGGATCGTCTCAGTCAAATCCAATTTTTCTGGCTCTTCAGGAGCTACTTTTAGCTACCCTAGAGAGATTTTTGAATGAATGCGACTCTGTGGCTCCGTGGTTTGTGGTGTCCGGGAATCTTACGGTATCCTGCTGGGACAAATTAGGCAGGGACTTGGATTTTGCCTGGGAGCAAGGTACATTGCAGGGAGGAGCATGGCCTATTTGGAGACTTGTTCAGAGTTGTTTAGAAGATCAGAGATATTGCAAGGCCGTGGAAAAGGGACAAGAGGCATTAGAGCAGTTAAAAGAGGAACGCTCGGTCAAATCTGGGAAAGATACTACGGAAGAGGATAGCTCAGAGTCTGAAGAGGAACTTGAAATGTTAACAAAGGAAATGGAGAAGTCATCTTTGAGGAAGAGTTCTGACTCCACCCGTATAGAACCCTCAGCTCCGGGGCAGCCTGTGTTGGCGCCGCCTTCATATAATGAGACTTCCCCTCCGAGTGGTCCTAGTGGGCAGTCATTCTGTCCAAATGTCTGGAGGGAAGTGAGACATGAGCTGTACTACCCTGTCTTTCAGGATGGAGGGGGAAATCGTTATCATGAACCTCTCGATTTTAAGGTAATTAAAGCACTTGCTGAGTCTGTCCGCACTTATGGGATTAATGCTGCTTTCACTGTAGCTCAGGTGGAAGCTCTTCGTCGTTATTGCATGACTCCTAGTGACTGGATGAGCTTGGCACATGCCTGCCTGTCCTCTGGGCAGTATTTATATTGAAAGGCTTTCTTGATTGAGTTTGCTAATGAAAAAGCTGCTGCTAATTGTGCAGCAGGAAACCCAGCCTGGGATGTGGTCATGCTTCTTGGGCAAATTTGCTTCTTGAGTCTATTTGCTCAACAACAAACTGGGTATCTGGCTCAGGTGTTTGAGCAAATCAATTTAATCGCAACCAGAGCTTGGAAATCATTGCCTAACAAAGGGGAAGTGAATGGCAATCTAACCAAGATTATTCAGGATCCCCTGGAGCCTTTCTCAGACTTCGTGGCTAGAATGGTTGAGGCTACTGGAAGGGTATTTGGAGACCCTGATTTGGCAATGCCCTTAATTAAACAACTTGTGTATGAGCAATGTACAAAGGAGTGTAAAGCAGCTATCACCCCTTATAAGAACAAGGGGTTGGAAGCCTGGATGCCTCAGTGCAGACTGCCACTACCTTGAATACTTTGTCAGCCAATGTAGCCATGGCCTTGGGTGTATTGTGGCAGGTGGCCCAGATTGGCTGTGAGTGGAAAATAACTGGTTTGTGTGTGACCTCTGTGCCATATCAAAAATTATACTGTATCTGCAAATTTGTCTAAGCAACTCTCTCAGTATCTTACAGGAAATTGGTCTGGCGAGTTTGATAAGCTGATGCAGAATCTGAGAACTGCCATCATGCATGTGAATTACACCTGGGTTGATGTCTCTGTTGATGAAGGACTGTCAACATGGATCCTCCGAGCCATGAATCATCTGAAGGAATGGGTGGGAATGGGTGCCCTAGGAGGCATGCTCTTCCTAGTCAGTTTCATTGCCCTATGGTGTATCTGTAAGATGAGGATTTCACAGAGGAGAAGTTATGCCTTGCTGGTGCAAGCCTTTGCTGCCTTGGAGGCTGGACAGCTGCAAGCTTGGTTGACTGTCCTAAAGGACTAAACTGTCATCACGCTCAGGATGCGAGGCTAAGCACTGCACTTGGGGTCAGCTTCTAGCGACTTCAAGAAGGGCATGTTTGATTGCATATGGGTTGGTATCCTAGTTTCCCATCTCTGAGAAAAAGATACCGGATGGGTATGGCACCAGCCTGGTTGGCTACTGGGCGTGGGGTCATTACAATGTCCTTTACATGCATATCAAAGATCAGATGCTTGATATATCTACTAGGGATCTTCAGCAGACTGCCACCAGTCCTTTTGATTTATGGCTTTTGTGTGGAGCAAATGGTAGCTGTATGGATTTGGGACCTATACTTATGCTTGGGGGAGGAATTTATCAAAGAGGTAGTTTTTCCCTAGGGTCCGCTACCAATATGGATTTTTCTAGTGGTAGTGGCTCTGGTACTTGGAATTCTTCGTTTCATTCTTACCGCAATAAGACCTTTTCAGCCTCGCCAGTGTGTCTCTGGCCGTCTTTTCTATGGATTGTAAGTAATGGGAGTGCATCCTTGGGTGAAGAAAAGTTAGTATGCACTCTGGACACATGCTTTTATGCCCTGTGCTGGAATGCCACAGCCTTTCCTGTGGCTGTGGTGACTAGAATGCCTCGATATGTACCAGTTCCTGTAGAGGCCCCTAATACCATGATGCTATTCAGGCTTAAAAGAGATTTTGGCATCACTGCAGCTATTGTTACCGCCATCACTGTTGCTGCTGTGGGGGCTACTGCCTCAGCTATTGCCTTGTCTAGTTCTATACAGACTGCCAATGCCCTGAATGACATCTCAGCCAATGTAGCACAGGCATTGGATACTCAGACCTCTATGAATTCTCATCTCAAAGGAGGCCATATGATAGTTAATCAACGCATAGATTTAATACAAGAACAGATTGATTCTCTTTGGCAACTAGCACAGTTGGGGTGTGAGTGGAAAATGCAGGGTTTGTGTGTTACTTCGGTGCGGTATCAAAATTTAACAAAGGCTGCTAATCTGTCTAAGCAATTGTCAGAGCTCCTCTTACAGGATTGGTCGACTGAATTTGAAAATATGATGAGAGAGCTGAGAGCGACAATCGTCCACATCAACTCCACTCGGGTGGATCTGAGTCTGGCTACTGGTTTGACTTCCTGGATACAGACGGCTATGGATCATCTTAAGGAGTGGGTGGGTGTAGGCTCTTTGGCGATACTGATGATACTAGCCTCTCTGGTTTGCCTATGGTGCATCTACAAGATGAGAGCCACACAGAAGCGTAATGTAGCCATGATTATACAGGCCCTTGTCGCCATTGAGGTGGGTCAGTCCCCTCAGGCATGGCTAGCTGCCATGAAGCCTTAAATCTTCACTAAGCATAGTCCCTGCCCACTGAGGTATTCGTTCCACGGATATTAGGGTCTGGCAAGTCAATGATGGAGTTGACGTGTAAGTCTAGGCCACCTAATACAGGGCAGCCCCGAGTGGGAAGGCTGACCCAGAGACGGTAAGAGTTTGAGCATCACCCTCCTACAGGCTCAAGCCTGCTGTGAGATCCCCAGATATGGGGATTACGAAGCCTTTCCAGGGACTTCTACCAACATTTTTCAAAAACAAAAAAGGAGGAACTGTAGAGAGCTGCGACGTGCCGCACCCTGAAGATGGCTCCGGTTTCCGCCTTCCACCAGCCCGATGGTGAGCCCTCTCAGTGGTAAACAAGTCCATATTTTGGTTAAGACCACTGATCTGGCTTGCTTCCGCATACGTGGGCCTGTAAGATAGCACCACATGGCTTTACTTGATTGGCTGTTCGTATAGTATTTAGCCTGTGGGTTGGGTCTACCCCATTATTTGGAAGACTGTTTTCAAGGGACCTGAATAAACTGCTTGAGAAGAGCTTTTGCGAGTTCCGTCGTTCTTGCTGGTCGAGGTCGACGCGACAACCCTGGTCTCTTACGTAGTCACTTATCTCTTACAAATTTCTCTTGTCATAGTTAATCAAATAAAATGTTATTTTTATTGCAAGTCATCACAGCAGGATATTGGGAAGAGTTTTCAATTAGCAATAACAGCCACTCAGATAAACCTCATTGACTATGATACTGCCACCATGCAAAGCTAAAAGTTATTTTTAACAGGATGATATCACCTGATATTTATAATGAAGCCAATATGGAAACACTGTATTGGGGAAAACTGAAAAGTGATACACAAGTCAGAAATAAGAAAAAATTGTAGATGAAAGGTTCTGATAATGCCAACAATAATAATAGAGAAGTGACATTTATCCAATGCTTAGTATAAGCCAGGTGGGAAATTCCTTGTGTGGATATCATTAATACTCTATAAAATTTATGAGATAGGTGCTGTCATTTCACCCTAGCAGATAATTAGAAGATGGAGGAAAACTTGATCAAACTCATACAGCTGCTAAGGAAGCCAAGGTGCCATGACATCTGAAATCATGGCCATCACTGTCCTTGGTCACCATGTCATTTTATCCTCTAACCAAGATTGTCCTGGAACTGAGTACATATCCTAGACTAGAATTAAAGTCCCCTAAATCCTCCTGCTTCAGCCTAACAAGTTCTGAGATTACAAATATGAACCATGATACTCAGCTCACAGGCTCACAGTCGGTACTGTTCACAGCTTGGTTATTAAAGCCAATGACAATCCTGATATTCTTCCTGACAGAATCTAAATAAGTAGCCCATTTTCTAGGCAGAAGACAGGCTGGCAAAGCAAGATGGGGCACTTTAGTGTAGTATGCTGAGGAAAGTCTCTGTCTACCAAAGCATTCACTGAAGAGAAATTCATGATAAGGAAGAGAGTTATGAGTCTTTACCACAAACAGAATTTATATGTGGATAGTCTACTCATTTTTGTAGACAACCAACATATGTTCATTTTCTGATTCATCAATATTAAAGATATCTATTTTCTGGTTGGTGGTGTTGCTTAATAGGCAGAATGTTTGCTTAGCATACAGAGCCCTTGGTTCAAATCTCAACACCACATAAAAATAGCTGTAGTGGTGTATGCCTGAAATGTCAGCACTTGAGAAGTGGAAGCAGGAAGTGTTTGGTCCAAACTGGGTTAGAAACCCTGTCTCAACAAAAAGGGGAGGGAATGATGCTCAGATTTATTTGACAACTTGAAACAATCTATAATCACCCAGGGAGAAATTGTCTAGATTAAGTTGTTAGGTGGGCCTGACTCTGTTAGTGCTGGTCTTTTGTGCTAATTAGGTGTTATAGTAATTAGATGGGAATGCCCACCCATTATGAATGCTAACCTTCCCTGGGTTTGTGTTTGGACTGAATAACAGTGGAGAAGCTAAGCTGAGCACTAGCAAGTATGCATGCTTTTATTCTCTGGATGTGACTAGCCACCTCAAGGTTTTGCTGCCTTGACTTCCTGCACTGATGGAATGTAACATGGGATCATGCCCTGAAGAAAACTCTGTCTCACTTAAAGTAAGTGTTGTCAGGACAATTTATCACAGCATCAGGAAACAAAACTAAGATTCCTCCTAACTCACATCAAACAATTTTCCCTTGAAATCCAATATTTTCCTCACTTTTTTTTCTAAGAGAATGACCCACGTCAACTTCTGTTGCTTCATTCAGCACAAAGGCCCAGTGCCCTAGGAAATAATTTCTCCACTGTCCAGCTGCTATCCTCTCTAAATGATATCAAATCTAAGGGTCAAGTTGTAATGTTACCCTTTAACACACTTCATATAATATATTTATATGGAAGGATACTTCCTCTTCTTGTTCCAGAGCTGTTATGACTATCACAAATGGTTTAGGAACCTTCTCAGCATTC
Source organism: Lophiomys imhausi (assembly GCA_907164525.1). NCBI lineage: Eukaryota > Metazoa > Chordata > Mammalia > Rodentia > Muridae > Lophiomys > Lophiomys imhausi. Next base: position 15,998,504 of record CAJQZJ010001694.1, on the reverse strand, counting down.
ATTCATCTGTAAGGACCCATCTCTGTGTAGAGAGCCATGGTGATGTGTAGAAGCTCCTGTCATTTATTCCATAAATACTGAGGCACATTTGCTTACATTGGTGGATTACTTGAATCTACCTATTCGTGTTGGTCTTGTCTAGTTCATCATGGTGTTCCTTCCCTACCTTTGCTAAGTAAGTGACTTCCAGATGAGTTTTTTAATGGCTTTTGTTTCCAATTGCTGCTCCCTCCGCACCCCTAGTCTTGGTTGAACCTCTCTATACATGACTGTAGCAGTGTGTGTATTGCTTTTTGGGTCAGAGAACATATCACTCTGTAAGGTGATACTGTAAAATACACTTTAATAGGGCATCCTACTGTTTAATGGAACCAGTTGTTTCTAGATGAAGCCAGACATGGTAAGACTGCAGCATTCTTCATACATATTATACTGCTTTGGCAATATTTTAGGAATAATCTGAACTGGGAAACAATTAAATGTGGGATCACATTGTGTGATACAATAATTTAATGCTTGGCAGTCATTAAGAATAAGCAAGCCAGGAAAGAATGTCCAAACCACTATCAATTCTTTTTCTAATGTGTAAATTACTAAGCTTCTTTCATGTAAATGTGTCACCAGTAAAGAAGCTGATATCTAGCATGTAGCAACACCTAAAGAGTTATGGCTAGTGAGATACTACTCTTGATGAGTGGATGCACATCAATGAACTGGCTGTCACATTCTGTGTTTATTAGTCAGGGTTCTCTGGCACAACAGAACTTATAGAATTAATCTCTCTATATATGTATAGAAAGGGGATTTATTAGAATGACTTACAGAATGTGGCCCAGCTAATACAACAATGGCTGGCTATGAACTGAAAGTCCAAGAACCAAGTAGTTGTTCAGTTTGTGAGGCTGGATGTCTCAGCTGGTCCTCAGTATATGCTGGAATCCTGAAAAAGAAGGCTCTAATGCCAGAGAGTGGACTGGACACCAAGATGAGAACAAGCAGACAAAAAAGTGAAAGCTCCATTCTTCTGTGTTCTTAGATAGGCTTCCAACAGAAGGTGTGGCACAGATTGTATATGAATTAAAGATTGGGATGAAAGGCATGACTTCCTACCTCAAAGTTGCAGATTAGAAGTAGATTTCCCCACTTCAAATTAAGAAGAAGTATCTCACAGCTGTGCCCTCTATTTTGTTAATTACAGATGTACTCAAGTTGAAAAGCAAGAATAGACATGACAAGTCCATCCCTTGTCAACCTGACACACCATCATATCTCATTAGGTCATTTTTAGTTTCCAAATGAAAATGATAACCATGTAATAATAACACCTAAACATGATATAACTATTCCATGTACAAACAAAAATGCATTATATATTTAGCAGAACATAATTATGTCTAACATGATAGGGCTATCTCTCATACAACAGAAAATATATTATAAATTTAGAATAAGTGACAATGTGCCTTGAGGGACATTAATTAATATCTCAACTGCTATACAATAACCATTGATACTCTCTTAATTGATGTTACATCACATCATAAAGAAATTGAGCAAAGTAAACACAAATTCCTGTACAAACTCATTCTTAACAAAATACAAAGGAAACACCCATGTCAATTATACCACTCTTTTCTGGAGCTGGTCATATAGACTTAGGTGATATTTATAACTACTTTCCTCTACTACCCATTCTGTGTATCCTAAACCCCGCAGCAAGCACTTCAACAGGTCTTCCATCTTTTCCTGGAAGAGTGACCCATACCTTCATTCCTGATGTATCTGTACCCTTTGTCATCCTGCCTGAATTAGGATGTTGTAGTTTCTTATTGACTTTAGTCATAAGACATAGTGTCACCAAGAAATGCTTTAAAGGCTCTTTTGCACTCCATACATAAACTTTCTCACCATTTTGGAGAAACAATCTAATTTCCCCATGGTATTCTAGTTCAATCACCCTTCCTAACACTGTTAGTCTTTTCTTAGCCTGTTGACTTGAGGGCATCAGAAGCCCAGAGTGGCCAAGGGGAAGTCTGAGCTTCAAGTTCAATGGAATATTTGTTGTGGTTCCTGGTAGAAGACAAAATTTCTAGCCCTGAAGAACTTAAGAACTTGAGAACAGAAAGCAAACACTTTCCTCATCGGTCACTAAGGTGTTTGTGAGTGGAACTTTTCCACCCTTTGATCTCCAGGTCTATGGATCCTGGCTATGGAAGAAATCATATCATGTATTGAATGCTGATTTGAAGTATATACTGTCTTCTGGAAAACCCTTCCCCAGTGCTCCAAGATGCTCTGACTTAATTGGCACTGTAATGGTGTCTTCCCAAGCCTCTCCATCTTTCTGAAGCCAGTTGCTTCAGGGTGATAAGCAACATGGTAAGATTTATGGATTCCATGATTGTGGATACATTATCTCAGCACTTCTCTGGTTGTCAATTGAATTCCTAGGTGAGAAGCAACACTGTGTGGAATAATATGATGGTGGATAAGATATTCTATAAGTCCATGGATGCTGGCATTAGCAGAAGCATTGTGCACACACACAAAAAAGGAAAATCCATAAGCAGAATAAGTATCTACTCCAGTATGGACAAAGCATCATCCTTTCTACAGAGGAAGTGTCCCAATGTAGTCAACCTGCCACCTGGTCACTTACTGGTCACCCCCAGGAATGGTGCTGTATCTATGGCCCAATGTTGGTCTATGTTGTTGGTAGGTATGACATTTAGCAGTAGCTGTAGCAAGGTCAATCTTGGTAAGTGGAAACCCATGTTGTTGAGTCCGTATTTAACCCCCATCTCTGTTACCATGGCCACAGTTTTTATGAGTCCATTGGGCAATGACAGGAATGACTGACAATCCACACCAATGGTCATCTTATCCACTTGATTACTTAATTCTTTTTCACCTGAAAACACCTTTTGATGAGCATTTACATGGGAACCAAGTATCTTAACATCCTTCACTCATTTGCAGAGATCTAATTACATATTTCTTCCCCAGATGTCATTCTCACCAATTTTCCAGTCATACTTGTTCCAGGACCCTGACTATTCAGCAAACCCATTGACTATATAGCAAATGAATAAGGGCAAAATCACACATATGGCCATATTTTTCTTTCAAAACAAACGTATGGTGATAAGTACTGCCCAAAGTTCTGTCCACTGTGAAAGATTTCTCTTTCAGGGTTGTACCAAAAAGGTTGTAATGCTACAGCTCTCTACTTCTTGGTACCTGCATAATTTGCAGAATCATCAGTAAACCAATCACTGGTCTTCTCTTTCTCAGTCAACTGATCATAGAGCATGCTCCATGAAGCTCTAGGTACATACTTGGCAGTAGATGGCATTTTAAAAGAGTAAAAATGATAAACATATTGGCAAATTCTTCATGTAACTTGCCTGTGCCTTCATGTGACCTGCTCTGCTTGGACCCAGTCACATATATACCACTTCCACTTAATAATGGATTGCTGCTGTGCTTATCCTATATTATGACTTGGTGGGTTAGATAATGGGCAGCTCATAATGGGCATCTCAGTTTGCATGGCAATGTTGTGTCCTATTATCAAATGTTCTGTTTCGAGTAAGGTCGAATAACAAGCCCTAAACTGTATTTCAAATGAAGAATGGCTGTCTGCCGATGATGGTAGAGCCTTTCTCCAGAATCTTAAAATTCTTTTATGTGCTTCACATATAAGGACATGCGAAAGGCTCCAAACAGCATCTCTCTTTGCCACTGACACCTCAAGTGCCATGGGGTCTGGTGCATCATATGGTTCAAGCGGTAGAACAGCCTGCACAGAGACCTGGACCTTTTGAAGAGTCTTCCCTGTTTCAGTCCCCTTACAAAGCCAACTGCTTTTATTGTCATTTGGTATATGGGCTGGAGTAACATACCCAAGTGAGGAATTTGCTGTCTCCAGAATCCAAAAAGGCTCACAAAGGCTTTTTTCTTGGTAGTGGGAGGGGCCAGTCTCAATAAATTATTCTTCATCTTAGAAGTAATATCTTTAAAAGTCCCATACCATTGGACTCTTAAGAATTTCACTGATTTAGAAGTCCTTTGACTTTTGGCTGGATTTATTTCCCATATGCTGAAGGACATATGTATTACCAATGAGTCCGAAGTGGTTGACATGTCCTGTTCGCTTGATCCAGTCGGCATAATGTCATCAGTATTGTGCACCAATGTAGTATTTCATGAAAGAGACAGATTATGGAGGTCTCTTCTAACTAAGTTAGGCCACATGGCTAGAAAGTTACCTTTAGGGAAAACTTTAACGGTATACTACTGGCCTTGCAAAGTGGATTCAAATTTCTTCTGGTGGTCCTCATGGATAGGTACTGGGAAAAAAGCATTTGTTAGGTCAATATCTGCATCCCACGTATCAGGAGATGTTAGTTTGCTCAATAAAGGACACCATATCTAATATGGTACCTGAAACTGGAGTCACTATTTGAGTTTTTAATAGTCAACTATCATTCTCCATAAGTCATCTGTCTCCTTCACTGTGCAGATAGGAGAGCTTAAGGAAGATGTATTGGGAAACACCAGCACCATCTTTCAAGTCTTTGATAGTGGCATTAATTTCTGCAATTCCTCTGGAGATGCAATACTGTTTTTGATTCACTATTTTCTCTGGCAGAGGCAACTCTAAAAACTTCCATTTAACCTTCCTGACCATAATAACCCTCACTCCATAGGTGAGAGAATAAATATAAGAATTCTGCCAACTCCTATGTATATCTATCCCAATTACTCATTCTGTAACTTGGAAAATAAGCACAGGATGAGTTTGGTGACCTAGTGGACATACTGTGAGTAGGATATCACTCAAAACTCCATTAATCACCTGACTTCCATAAGTACTTACTTTAACTTGAGGGACACAATATTTCCTGGGATCTCCCAGAATCATCGTTAATTCAGAACCAGTATCCAATAGACCTCAGAAATTCTTGTTTTCTATCCCCCAGTGTAGGGTTTCCCTTTTAAAAGTCTATATGTATCTGGAGGACTGCAGGAAGGGAAGCAGTATAATTTTTAAGTATGTTATCAAGGTCCTTCCTCAGGAGAACCTGGCTGTCCCTTCATTCAAGGATTTCTGGGTCAGCAAACTGGCTCAAGTAGGAAAATTGATTTGTCTACTAAGACTGTCTTTTGCCATGATCCAATAAAGCCATTCTTTAGATTTTTTTTATTTATACAGATCAAACAAAAATTAAATAGGTTTCCTATCTATTTCATGCTTGAAAACACCATGATTGATAAGCCAGTACCAAAGGTCCATACAAGTTAAGGCTCCATAACATTCCCTTTGCTTGTGCTGACTGTTATAGGTATTAGTCATGTGTTAGTCAGGGTTCTCTGAGTAACTGACCTTATAGAATAAATTTCCCTATATTTAGAAAGGGATCCTGAAGAAGTATGCTTTAATACCAATGCAGGAATAGACATGCTAGCAAAAAAAAAAAAAAAAAAACAGGCAAAGAAAAAAAGCATCCATCTTCTATGCCTTTACATAGGCTTCCAGAAGAAGGTATGGCCCAGATTAGATCTAGATTAAAGGTGTGTATTCCTACATAAAAGAATCGGTTAGAAGTAGGTCCTCTGCCTTCAGAATAAGCAGAAATCCCTCAGAGGTTTGCCCTGTTGGGGGTTTTTAGGTAATTCCAGATGTTGTCAAGATGACATCTAAAAATAGTCATCACACTTCCTAACAGTAGATTCAGTCACTAGGTCAGTGCCTCATTTTCCAACCTCTCTTGTGGAATCCCCCATTTTTTATGTCAAATGTTGTATTTAGTAGTTGCTGTTCTGAAGCCATGATAGCAACCTGACTTAACAAGAAATATATTAATTCAATAATCCCAAGCTTCATGAGAGAATGTCTGGTTTTTGATAAGAGGAGGAAGACTTATTAGATGAGAAATTTCCCCAATCATAGAAAAAGATCCTCAATAGTAAACAAGCCAAATAAAGGAATAATTTTCCCAACTAAGACATTAAGTGTGCTTGTGTATAACTGCTGCTTTTAGTAATGATGTATATGGTTTCCTTAAAGAAGCTAATTCTCCCTCAAGCTATTCAAAGCTAAGAAACCTAAGCATGCACTGCATGGCTGATATAGTGTGTAAATAGGAAAACAAACTCCATTTCCTGGTGGCACCATCACTATTCCAAAATTTTTGACTGACAGGCTCTGATGTAGGACTAGATTGCAAACACACTGAAACAAGCTGAGTAACCATGTGGGATGGGCTTGCATTCTGTGAGGAGAACATTAGACAACTGTTCTGAAAGATATTAAGATTTCAAAAAGCATAAGCAATAGAAAAAGCCAGTACATTTGTTTGTTGTAAGAGTCACTGGGAAATTATCTTTAAATTAAATTGTTGCAATATTAAAATGAAAGGTCATCAATAAATAGAAAAGTAGATATGCTCATTGCATAGTCATATAATCCTTATTATCCTTGAATACACAGAGTTCTTTACATATTTATGTTTCTTTACTGAAAATATAGAAAAGTGTTAATAAATTTCTTCTGTTCGTGCTGGGCTTAACAACTACAATCCTGCAAAAATAACATAAAACAAGATGCATTCTGTGCAGGGATGGATAATTTGTATGAAGCACAATACTGTATTCTTGTCCCAGCATTTCTATGAAGTGGTAACTCTGGCATTTTAGTCTTAAGTCCTTGTCATCTGATGAACTGTCAGTGCTGTCCTCAACAAGAGCCTAATGTACCATCGAAACTGCTGCTTTGCTGCAAATAGAAAGTTAAAATTGTGCTGATATTTCACTCCCTCTTCACTTTCCATTCTGGCAGCTTGGCTTTATGGCTGGTTACTTTTAATCATTTTAAGTGCTTGAACTAAGAACTTATTTAACACTTTCCATTAATAAAGAAAAATGTGGTCCAGAAATGTCCACATTTAGAAACTTAGAATCATGGAGGCCATATGGTTTAACCTCTTCGCAGTTCAGAAAACTCTACATCAAGTGACTGGCAGGTGGTTATTCAGTATCTGATAAAAACCTCCATGTGATGGAGAGTACCCAAACTTCAGAATAAAAACATGTTTCCATTTGTGTTGATCTAGGAGACGCAGTAATAGGATAGACATTTTATAGCTGCATCAGTTAGAGAGGGACTCAAGTAAATCTACAATGCAGCCACGATTGTGGCTCAACCACCAACTTTACTTTTCTTTGTGGGAAAATATTGGGAAGTTGGCAGTAGAGAGTTGGTATAGAGCTCCCACAAAATTATCAGGCCCTTAAAGATGTAGCATGGCCCAGGTTCAAGCTGCCAAGACTACAGCTTCAACTTTGTAAAGCAGGATAGCCATTCTAGCTCACCGTCAGGTATAATTTCCAATTAGTTGGAATGCAAAAGAAGTTCATTTCAAGATAGTTTTGAAAAGAAAAGGGACATTTCCATATACATCTTGTTGGCCAAGAATAAAGATACCAAAGAAGAAACATATGTAAAATTTTAATTTCAATTTATTGACTTGACAAGTAGAATTGCAGGGATTTATCAAGCAAACACAGCATAAACACAAACATGCATACACACACAACTAATTACCAAATGTGTGACTTAATATAGTAATAATTGTCTTGTGAGAACACTAGGCATTTTTCCTTTTTCTTTATTTAAAATTATTTCTCTCTCTCTCTCTCTCTCTGTGTGTGTGTGTGTGTGTGTGTGTGTGTGTGTGTGTGTGTGTGTGTATGCACATGTATGTGGAGGTCAGAGAATAACTTGCAGAAACTGGGTCCTGAGGATTGAACTCATACTGTCAGGGTTATATCCAAGTGTCTTTATATGCTGAGCCATCTTCTGGTCCTATTCTTTATGTTTTCACTATATACTATCATTAACTATGGTGATCACATTGTACTATGGAATAGCTGAACGTCTTTCTTACAATGGTTTTTAACAACAACCTTCCAGAGTATCCCAGCTTCTGTTAACCACTATCCCAGTCCATCCCTCTCTGATATCCACTGGTTGAGATACTATTTGTGAATGAGACACTCGACCTTTATCCTTTCTTATGGCTTTCTTCTGGAACCTTCATCAAGCTCATCCACATGAGAACTGCATTCTATTATATGCACATAACTTGTTTCCCTTATTCATCTGTCCAGTGACACTTGGGTTGACTCTATATCTTGGCTACTATAAGTAGAGTCTCACTAACTGTGAGACTGTCTCTTTAATACTCTGTTTAGATTCATATCCTTTGGCTATTTTTCCAACAGGGGGATTGCTGGACCACACAATAGTTTTATTTTAAAATTTGAGAACCTTCCATACTGTTTTCATAATACTGTTTTAATTCACATTTCCATCAATGATGTGTGTGGATTTCATTTCGTCTACATTCTTCCAAGAATGACGACACTTCCTCTTTGCTGATACCTATCCATAGTTGTGTGATATGGTACCAAATTGTCATTTGTTTCATACTTATTTGCTCCTAAGTGATGTTCACCATTTCTTCATATATTTATTGGACACTTTTATGTCTCCCACCATTTTTTTTCTATTTTTTAACATTTTAGGCATATTGCTTGTTTTCATGTTATTATGTTGAATAATTTATTTATTTTTTTGCCTTTTAAGATATGTGTTTACCCTTTTCTGTCAGCATTCTGTCTACATTTGAAGTAAGGGCTTTTTCTTGCTCAGTGGCTAGCTTGCCACTAATGCAGCAAGTCCTTCATAATTCCTGCTTTACAATTAATGTCTGTCAGAGATACTGGCTCAAAAGACGGATGATAGATGATCCAATGTTATAGAGAGAAATTGGGGACTGTCCAGGTAGTCAGTTGTCTGTCATTTCTTAGTTTTGGAAACTTCCTGCTCTGCATTTCCTGTTTATTCAGATATATTTATGATTCTCAGGTCTCTGATATGGTTGAAGACTAGATAGTTATAGTCTCACAGTTAATTTTTAAGTTGTTTATAAATTAAAAAGATATTCTTGGTCTAAGAAGATGTTTTTAAGTTGGTAATGTAAGTTAGGATGGAAACTGAGTTAGGTATAGAACTTTAAACTCATTGATATAGATATATAATAGAATATTATTGTTAGTTGTCAAATACATATGGACTGGACATTGGAAATGTGTGGTATACCTTATAATTTTCATAATTATTCCCTAACTGCTCTTATTGTTTTGTTTTATATTTATTGTTACAAGAAAAAGAACCTTTTATTCGACTAAAAGGGGGTGATGTTGAGGAGGGGAAGATAAACCTTAAATTTTTAAAAAGGATATATGTTTGCAAATATTCTCTTCCATTCTATAGATTGCTTCTTCATCTTGTTGATTATTTACTTTCATGTGTAGAAGACTTTGAGTTTTATGTAAGTCCATTTGTCTATTTTGTTCTGAAAAAAAGGTTAATTTGCTTGACCAGTATCACTGAACTTCCCCTATGGTTTCTTCTATTTGCTTCACAGTTTTATGTCTTATAACTGGCCCTGGATACATCTTGATATATGTGTATTTATGTGTATGCACTCTGAGAAACAACTCTAATTTCTCTTCTTTGTGTAGAAATTTAATTTCAATAACATGTTCAACTGAAAAAAACTAGCATTCCCATTTGTGTTCTTGGAAATTACCCAAAATTCATTTGGTATTTATTTAGCTCTGAATATATTGATTTATCTCTGGTCTCTCAACATTGACAATAAGTGAATGTTGGGTACACATGTCATTGTTTTTATGCCAGTACCATGCTATTTTCAGTCAGTATCATTTTGTAATATATTTTGAGGTCTAATGCTTCCAGTATTTGTTGTTGTTGTTTGTAATTTTTTTCACACTCTTTTTTGGGGGGTTTTATATGAAGTTCATGGTTTTTCTATTTATTTTTGTGAAGAATGTAATTTGTATTGGTGTTCCATTGAATTATAGTTTACTTGTGTACTATAAAGAATTTGAAAAAAGTTTTCTAATACACGTTTGCAAGATACATTTATATTTGACTTTTTAAATTTTTCTATTACTATGTTCTAAGTTTAAATGTAGAAATCTATGTCCTATTCATTTTATTTATTTATCATTATATTTGTAGCTATTGCAATTGGAATTGTTTTCTTAACATGTTTTTAGATTTAAATTTTTTTTTTCCTTTTTTTTTTTAAATACTTTATTTTTTTTTCTTCAAGTTACATCTCAGTAACAAACCCCTCCCTATTCCCCCTTCCTAACCCGCCCTTCCACCCTCTTCCCTCCAGAGGTTTCCCCTTTCAGTCCAACAGCTGGTTCCTTCTCTTATAACAGTAAGTATTATACAAAACAATAGATATAAATATGCCACATTTATGAGATTAAATTGGCCCAGTATACCTTCCCAATGTTCAGTTTATACCTATTTGGCCCCTGACTTTAACATTCTACTATCTACCCAACTCCATGAGTTTAAAGGTCTATATGTGATTCAACATTCATACTATCTTGCAACACACTTTTAAGAGTATCTTCTTAGATCTATAACACCCTCTTGATTCCTAAACAGTTCAAAATTTAACTATAAGATTCTATCTGTCTATTCTTCAACCACCTCAGAGACCTGAGAGGGATAAATATATTTGCTTATATAGGAAGTGCAGAGCCTGCAGCTTCCAAAACTAAGAAAGAACATACCAATAACTGCCTGGACAGTTCCCATTTTCTCTCCATACATTCCAGCATCAATCTTCAGGCTTTGGGTCCTGTTTCTCTGACAGACATTTGTTGTAGAGCAGGGATTATGAAGGACTTACCTACCCTGTCTTGGCAGAGTTAGGCTGTCGACTT